>CM050663.1:1723354-1945854 GCA_027574665.1 Rhynochetos jubatus
GGTGGGCAGGGGTCCCAGGGTGGGCAGGGGTCCCAGGGCGGGTAGACAGGGGTCCCAGGATAGGCAGGGGTCCCATGGAGGGCAGGGTACCCAGGGCGGGCAGGGGTCCCAGGGCGGGCAGGGCACCCCCGGCGGGCGGAGCGGGGCGAGGTGCCGTGCGCCGGCCCGGCCGGATGTTTTTGGGCTGATGCAGGGCCCGGCCCAGCCGGAGCCTCCCCGCCCCGCCACCGGCAGGACCCCGGGTGCCCGTCCCTGTCACCCTCCCGGCGACCCCTCCCCGCAGCTGCCCAACCTCCTGCCTGCCCGGCCAGCCCCGAGCCGGCCCCCCGGTGCATCCCCGCGCTGTCCCCGGTCCCCTTCCCGTCCCCACCGGGTCCCGGTACCGCTCACCCCCCTCTTCATCCCCACCCCCATCCCCCTCCCCAGCCGCTCCCGGTGTCCCCCGTCCCGGTCGCCTCGTCCCCATCCCCGGTCCACGCTCCCATCCCCAGTCCCGGTGCCCCCCGTCCCCAGCCGGTCCCGGTGCCCCCCGCCCCAGCCGGTCCCGGTGGCGGTCCCGGTGCCCCCCGCCCCAGCCGGCCCCGGTGGCGGCTCACGGCGCCCAGCTCGGGCTCTTCCCCGTCGCTGCCCTCCTCGGTCTCCAGGTCGATGTCGAACACCCCCGCCATGACGCCGCCGTACCGGGACCCCGGCGGGACCCGCCCCGCTGGCCCCGCCCCCTCCCCGCTGCCCCCGCCCCCCTCCTCCGCGTCACCGGGGGTCCCCGGCATCCCCGCCGCGGTGCACGCCGGGAGCTGTAGTCCCGAGGGGGTGGCGGGGGACAGGGACAACGACAGAGCCACCCGCGCGGTCACAGCCTTTAATGCGGACACCCCCCCCCCGCTCGGCCCCGAGCTGCGGGGCCCCCCGACCCCTCTGAGTCGCTGTGGTGTCATCGGCGCCGCCGTGACGTCACGGCGGAGGGAGGAGCACGCCTGGAAGAGACGGGGAGCCCCCGATCCCCCTGGGGCGGGGGGGTCCACGCGGGCTGGTGGGGCACTAGTGGTACCGGGGAGGGGGGCGGCACGGCTGCGCGGGGCTGTGGGGCGCTGGGGTTATTGTAGGGTCGCGGGGGCTACAGGGGCTGCGTGTTGCTGGGGGGTCTCAGGGTCTATAGGGGCTGTTATTGTAGGGCTGGGGGCTCTATAGGGGCTGTTATTGTAGGGTTGGGGGCTCTATAGGGGCTGCGTGTTGCTGGGGGGTCTCAGGGTCTATAGGGGCTGTTATTGTAGGGCTGGGGGCTCTATAGGGGCTGCGTGTTGCTGAGGGGTCTCAGGGTCTATAGGGGCTGTTATTGTAGGGCTGGGGGCTCTATAGGGGCTGTGTGTTGCTGGGGGGTCTCAGGCTCTATAGGGGCTGCGTGATGCGGGGGGGTCTCGGGCTCTATAGGGTCTGCGTGTTGCTGAGGGGTCTCAGGGTCTACAGGGGCTGTTATTGTAGGGTTGGGGGCTCTATAGGGGCTGCGTGTTGCTGAGGGGTCTCAGGGTCTACAGGGGCTGTTATTGTAGGGCTGGGGGCTCTATAGGGGCTGCGTGTTGCTGAGGGGTCTCAGGGTCTATAGGGGCTGTTATTGTAGGGCTGGGGGCTCTATAGGGGCTGCGTGTTGCTGAGGGGTCTCAGGGTCTATAGGGGCTGTTATTGTAGGGCTGGGGGCTCTATAGGGGCTGCGTGTTGCTGAGGGGTCTCAGGGTCTATAGGGGCTGTTATTGTAGGGTTGGGGGCTCTATAGGGGCTGCGTGTTGCTGAGGGGTCTCAGGGTCTATAGGGGCTGTTATTGTAGGGCTGGGGGCTCTATAGGGGCTGCGTGTTGCTGAGGGGTCTCAGGGTCTATAGGGGCTGTTATTGTAGGGCTGGGGGCTCTATAGGGGCTGCGTGTTGCTGGGGGGTCTCAGGGTCTATAGGGGCTGTTATTGTAGGGCTGGGGGCTCTATAGGGGCTGCGTGTTGCTGGGGGGTCTCAGGCTCTATAGGGGCTGCGTGATGCGGGGGGGTCTCGGGCTCTATAGGGTCTGCGTGTTGCTGAGGGGTCTCAGGGTCTATAGGGGCTGTTATTGTAGGGTTGGGGGCTCTATAGGGGCTGCGTGTTGCTGAGGGGTCTCAGGGTCTACAGGGGCTGTTATTGTAGGGTTGGGGGCTCTATAGGGGCTGCGTGTTGCTGAGGGGTCTCAGGGTCTACAGGGGCTGTTATCACAGGGTTGGGGGCTCTATAGGGGCTGCGTGTTATTGTAGGGCTGGGGGCTCTATCGGGGCTGCGTGTTGCTGGGGGGTCTCAGGCTCTATAGGGTCTGCGTGTTGCTGGGGGGTTCTATAGGGGCTGTGTGATGCTGGGGGGTGTCACGGACTGTAGGGGCTGCGTGTTATTGTAGGGTCTCAGGGACTATAGGAGCTGTGCATTGCTATAGGGTCACTACTGTTATTGTAGGGTCTCGGGCTCTATAGGGGCTGCGTGATGCTGCGGGGTCTCGGGCTCTATAGGGGCTGTGTGATGCTGGGGGGTCTTGGGCTCTATAGGGGCTGTGTTTTGCTGGGGGGTCTCGGGCTCTATAGGGGCTGTTGTCGCAGGGTTGGGGGCTCTATAGGGGCTGCGTGTTGCTGGGGGGTCTCGGGCTCTATAGGGTCTGCATGTTGCTGAGGGGTCTCGGGCTCTATAGGGGCTGTGTGACACTGGGGGGTCTCGGGCTCTATAGGGGCTGCGTGTTGCTGAGGGGTCTCGGGCTCTATAGGGGCTGTGTGACACTGGGGGGTCTCAGGCTCTATAGGGTCTGTGTGACGCTAGGGGGTCTCAGGTTCTATAGGGGCTGTGTTGCTGGGGGGTCTCGGGCTCTATAGGGGTGGCCTCTCCCTATAGGGCTCGGTGCTGTCCGCGGGCACATTTGGGGCGCAGCGCTGCCCCTGCTCTCGGGGACACCCAGGCTGGGTGTCGGGGGGGGCCCAGGGCCAGCAGCAGTCACCTGCCGTGGGGTGCCCGGGGTGCTGGGGCCGGCTGTGGCCCCAGGGGTGTCCCCAGGCCAACCGCTGGGGCGGTTTGTTATTGTAGGGTCTCCCCAAACCGGTGGGTGCCAGCACACCCCCGACTCTGCCCGCTGCTCTACTGGGGGGCCTGGGTGCCTCTGGGGGGCTGCCCTCCCCCCCCAATTAGCAAAAGTTCATTAACGGGCGACCCCGTCTGCCCCCTGCCTTGGGGATGGCAGGGGTGGGGCTGGGGGTCAGCGTCCCCCTGCGTGTCCCCTGGCATGGGAGGGGCACTGCACCCCCACACACACTGTGGGGACAGGGATTGCTGGGAGCGAGGTTCGGGGGTGCTGGGGCACGGCTTGGGGGGTGCTGGGGGAGGGGATGCCAGGGATGGGGAGCCCAGGGATGGGGGATGGGTGGGGAGGGACAGGGGGGCTGGGGGGGTGTTGGGGAGCAGGGGAGGGGGGTGCCAAGGCAGGGGGGTGCCTGGGGATGGGGTGCCAGGGCAGGAGATGTAGATCCAGGGGAGAAGGGGGAGGGGGGGGCGTGCGTGGGGATGAGGTGCCAGGATAGGGAGGTGCCAGGGGATGGGGTGCTAGGATGGGGGAGGGGTGCCAGGGGAGGGGGTGTCAGGGTGGGGGGTGCCAGGGGAGGGGGTGTCAGGGCAGAGGGAGGGTGCCAGGGGATGGGGTACCAGGGCGGGGGGTGCCAGGGGAGGGCGTGTCAGGATGAGGTGATGGAGAGACAGGGAAGCAGGGCTGGGGTGCCAGGGTGGGGAGGGGGATGCCAGGGGATGGGGTGTCAGGGCAGGGGGATGCCAGAGGATGGGATTCCTGGGTGGGGGCGTGCCAGGATGGTGGGATACCAGGGCATGGGGTACCAGAGTAGGGGGCAGGCCAGGGGCTGGGGTGTCAGGGTAGGGGGGATACCAGGGGCTGGGGTACCAGGGTAGGGGGTGCCAGGGGATGGGGTGTCAGGGTAGGGGGGATACCAGGGGCTGGGGTACCAGGGTAGGGGGTGCCAGGGGATGGGGTGTCAGAAGAGGGGGAATGCCAGGGGATGGGGTACCAGGGTAGGGGGTGCCAGGGGATGGGGTGTCAGAGGAGGGGGGTGCCAGGGGATGGGGTACCAGGGTAGGGGGAATGCCAGGGGATGGGGTACCAGGGTAGGGGGGTGCCAGGGGCTGGGATGCCAGGGGAGGGGGGATGCCAGGGGATGGGGTGTCAGGGTAGGGGGTGCCAGGGGCTGGGGTGTCAGGGTAGGGGGAATGCCAGGGGATGGGGTACCAGGGTAGGGGGTGCCAGGGGCTGGGGTGTCAGGGTAGGGGGAATGCCAGGGGATGGGGTACCAGGGTAGGGGGTGCCAGGGGATGGGGTACCAGGGTAGGGGGAATGCCAGGGGATGGGGTACCAGGGTAGGGGGGTGCCAGGGGCTGGGATGCCAGGGGAGGGGGGATGCCAGGGGATGGGGTGTCAGGGTAGGGGGTGCCAGGGGCTGGGGTGTCAGGGTAGGGGGAATGCCAGGGGATGGGGTACCAGGGTAGGGGGTGCCAGGGGATGGGGTGTCAGGGTAGGGGGAATGCCAGGGGATGGGGTACCAGGGTAGGGGGTGCCAGGGCCTGGGGTGTCAGGGTGGGGAGGGGGATGCCAGGGGATGGGGAATGGTGGGACTGCGGACCAGCGGGCAGGGTACCAGCAGGTTGCCATGGTGCCAGGGCCGGGGCGGCGGGACCGCAGGAAGGGGTGCCAGGATAGCGGTGCCCCGGCCCCCCCCCAGCCCCGCTGCCTGCCCGGGGCTATTTGAAGTGGGATAGGAAATGCTGGACGGGGTAGCGGGGGGAGTCGATGCCCAGCGCCTGGCAGACCCCCAGCAGGCGCAGGCAGGCCTCTGCCCGCGTGTCCCCGTCGCACGCCACGCTCAGGCACGGCTCCTCGTACTCGCCGGCCCCCCCGGGCTCCTCGAAGAGACGGTTGAGACGGACGAGCCCGCGACCCTGCAACCCCCGTAGGGCCTCCATCCCCCCGCCGCCCCCCAGGACCGTCCCGTGCTCCGAGGCCAGGCACATCACGCCGGCCAAGTGGACGCGGGGCAGGGGGCGAGCGGGCAGCACCGGCGGCGAACCCAACGCCACCAAGACGGCGGCCAAGAGCAGGTCGGGACCGTAGACCTCGCGGATCCAATCGCGCAGGTAAAACCCGCCCATGCGGGGGTTGATCTCCAACAACCGGGGTCCCCCCGGCCCCAGCTTGAGCTCGACGTTGAAGACGCCGTGACGCAAGCCGCAGGCCAGGCAGCACTGCAGCGCTGCCCGTACCAGCTGCGCCTGCCGGTCGGCGGGCAGGCAGGAGGGCAGGCAGGCCGCCGTCTCCAGGAAGGCGGGAAGGCGCGTGGGACCGTTGTCGGATACCCAAGCGCCCAACAGCCTCCCCTCGAAGACCACCAAGTCGACGTCGTGCTCGGTACCGGGTACGTACTCCATCAGCAGCATGGCGTTACCCCAACCCAACCCGATGCCCGGGTGATCGGCGTCGTCCCGGAGGTCGCGCCAAAGGCGGGAGGCGTGAGCGTGGCACTGCCCGGCGCTCGCCACCAACCGTACGCCCACGGCGCCGGCCCCGAACTCCAGTTTGGCGACGGCGGGGAAGGGGACGGCGCCCGCCGCCCGCTCGACGTCGCCGTGGCTGCGGAGCCGGCGGCACGGCACGGCGAAGGCGGAGGGCGGCGGGCGGCCCCGGCGGCATCGCTGAAGGTGCTGGTGGGTCCGGCTCTTCTGCTTGGCCACGCGGACGGCGGCGGGCGGGCAGCCGCGTAGCCCCAGGCGTTGGCACACCAGCGCCGCCAGCACCACGCAGTCGTCCCAGTAGGAGAGGCAGGCGTGGGGCTGCAGCCCGCGGGAGCGCACCAGCTCCGTCACCCGCTCCGCGTGCTCCTCGTCCCGCCGGTGCTCCCGGCTGTCGTAGGGCAGGAAGGTCTGCACCAGCCCCGCTGCGAAGTGCTCGGGGTCTGACTCCACCAGGTGGATCTGCGTCCCCACGAGGGGGGTGTGGGGTGGAGGGGGTGACAGCACGGTGAGGGTGGCGATGTGCCACCCCTCCCCACACCCACTGGGACAGCGGAGGGACCCCCCACCCCCAAGGCGTGGGCACAGCTACAGCGCAGCTGCTGCCTGTGGGGTGGCAGCCAGCGTTCACTCTGGAACCTACTGATGGCAGCGCCGGGCCCCCGGGCCCCCTCACCCTCAGGCCGTAGTCGCGGGCCGCCTCCCAGACGAAGCTCTTGCTGACGCCGCCGGCCCCGATGAGCAGGATGTCCTTGCCCTCGACCAGGTGACACTGCGCCCGGTGCAACGTGGCCTCGGCCAGCAGCCGGGGCAGGTCACCGTGGGGCTCCCCCACGGCGCGCCCCATGGCCTCGGCCAGCAGGCAGGTCTCCAGGCACCGCTGGCTGTTGGTGGCCAGGGCCACCAGCTCCAGGGCGTCATCCACGCACGTCAGCAAGAAGTCGACGCCTGGGGAGGGGGCAACCGCGCTCAGCGCCGCGGGAACAACCCCACCGCCGCGGGGTGGGCCCCCCCGCCCACCCGCCCCGCGCATGCTCACCCAGGAGGTCGGTGCGGGCGCGGGCGCCGCCGCGCTGCTGGGGGCTCAGCTCGGCCTCGGCGGCCAGGAGGGCGGCCGTGGCGGCCTCGGCGGCCCCCCGCAGCCGCGTGGCCAGGGCCTGTCGCTGGTCAGGGGCCACCACCCCCCACTGCTGCAGGCTGGAGTCCAGGCCCTGGGGCAGCGCCGCCCCGTGCCGCACCGGCACCTCCGCGCGCCCCACGCAGCACGCCACCTGAGGGGACACGCCGACGGGCATGGGGACACCGGCTGCCACCCCGCTGCCCTGGCTGACGCCGGGGCTTGGGGACGTGGGGTGTCACCATGGCCTGGGGACAGTGACCCAAGAGATGGGGACATGGGGTGCCACCCTGTAGACTGGGGACACAGTGACCCAAGGCATGGGGACACCGGCTGCCACCCCGCTGCCCTGGCTGACACCGGGGCTTGGGGATGTGGGGTGTCACCACGGCCTGGGGACACAGTGACCCAAGAGATGGGGACATGGGGTGCCACCCCTCTGCCCTGGCAGACATCAGGGCTTGGGGACGTGGGGTGCCACCATGGCCTGGGGACATGGGCTGCCACCGTGGCCTGGGGACATGGTGACCCAAGAGATGGGGACATGGGGTGCCACCGTAGCCTGGGGACATGGTGACCCAAGGCATGGGGACATGGGGTGCTGGGCCACAGCCTGAGGACACAGGTTGTCACACAGGGCATGGGGACACCGGCTGCCACCCTTATAGCCTGGGGACATGCACCGTCCCAGGGTGTGGGGGCACCGGGTGCCACCCAGGCCATGGGAACAGGGATGAATCCGGGTCATGGGGACACAGACAGCCACACAGGGATGGGGACACGGGCTGCCCTGTCACAGCCTGGGGATGTGGGGACACGGGCTGCCACGTCTGGGGACACGGACGGCCACCGTAGCCCAGGGACATGCAGGGACGGCAGGGAATGGGGACACGGATAACCACCCCACCCTGGGGACATGCAGGACCACCGGGGCATGGGGCCACATGCCACCACCCCATAGCCCGGTGGGACACACGGGTGGGGCGATACCCACAGCCACGCCCACCGCGCCCCACCCACGCGAAGGGGAGGAGCCTGTGCGGGCGTGGCCGTACCTGGCAGAGCTGGGGCCGGTCCCCCCAGGACCTGCAGACGAGGGTGCAGATGCGCAGGGCCATGGGCAGCCGTGGGGCTGGGCTGCCTGGGGGGGCGAGGGACAGGGCAGGCACGGCCGCCGCCCCGGGGACAGGGGTCCCTGCCCACCCCCCAACCCCCCCAACTTGGCCTTCTGGGTCCGCGGTGGCCCAGGGGACTTCGGGGTCCAGCATGGCCACTGTCACCCCCCAGCCCCACGTGGAGGTGGGGAGGGCATCCCACCATCCCGCCCTGCCCCAGGGGGACCACGGGGGGTTCAGGGTGACCACCTGTCCCCCCAACCCCTACCCCAGGGGACTGTGGGGGGGCCAGGGTGACCTTCTCTCCCACCCCAGGGGACTATGGGGGGGGTCCAGGGTGGCCACCTTCATGCCCTTCCCCAGGAGCCCGGGAGTTTGGGTGCCCCCATGGCCCCCCCCCAACCCCCCAATCCCTCCCAGGGGACGGACATGTGGCCGGCACAGCCGCAGGGACCACGGGGAGCCCAGGGGTCAAGGGAGAGGGGGGGCCCTTCCCTCCCATCCCAGGGTGGTGGGCATCCGAGGGCGGGGACCTTACGTGGGGGGGGCACAGGCAGGCGGGCGGTGGGCACCAGAGCCTCCAGCAAGACGCTGTCCTCCTCCCGCAGCCCCCGCAGCCGGGCACCCACCGCCCGCGCCACCGCCGCCCCCTCCTCCTTCCCGTGGGTGCTGCGGGCGCCCGTCCCACGCCACCGCCACCCCGCCGGCCGCACCGCCACCTGCGCACAGCCCCCCCCCCCACACACAGCGTGTCACCCCACCCCACGGCCACCACCTGCCCCGCGCGCCACCCCCCAACACCTCCGTGCGCCACCGTGTCGCCCCCCCCAGCCAACCACCGCCCCCTGTCACCGGTGACACCCCGCTGGCATCTGACCCACCGGTGACCCCGAATGACCCCGTATACCCCACGGTTGCCCCCCCACCCCACCCCTTATGCCCCACGGGTGCCCCTGCTCACCCCCCCCATGCCCCATGGGTGCCCCTGTACGCCCTAAGGCACCCACGACCCTGATCCCACCAAACCAGCCGTGTCCCACGGCCCTCCCCACAGCCCCACCATGCCCCGTGGGTGCCCCCCGTGCCCCCCTCGTGCCCACCTGGCTGTAGGGCTCCATGGCGGTGCCCCCCAGGAAGGCGCCCACCTCCTCCTGCACCAGGCTCTCCTGGCCTTGGGGGTCCTCCAGCCGCACCAGCCTCACCCCAGGGGCCACTGGATCGGCGGGCAGATCCCCCCGGGACCCCAGGATGAAGGCCAGGGTGGGGGGCACGGACAGGCCGGCACGGGCCGCCAGCACCCAACGGGTGACCAGCGGGTCCTCGAGCCGGTGGGCGAGCGGGACCGAGCTCCCCGTGGGGCAGTCAAGGTCACGGGTCAGCTCGCCCACCCAACCGCCCTCCGGCCCCCCCGCCACAAAGGTGCCCGTCACGTAGTTGGCCCGGCGAGGGGGCGCGAAGGTCTCCAGCGTGCTGTGGCCCCCCACGTCAAAGGAGACCCCCCGGGAGAGCAGCAGCGACCAGGCACCCGGGGATGTCTCCGAGGGCACCCGGCTGACCCAGGTGGGCGACAGGCACAGCACCATGGCACCTGTGGGGGGTGGGCAGGGGCACGGGCAGTGGCAGTCCCCCGTCCCCTGCCCCAAGACCCCACGGCGGGGGCAAAGGGGGCACCCACCCAGGGAGGGAGCACAGCAGGGAGTGATGCCCCAGCACCCTGGGGTGGCATTTGCTGCTGGTACTGGGGCGCACGGGGGTTAATGGGGCTGCAGATGTGGGGCACGGCCGGGGTGGGGGGCTGGTGCCATCCTCATCCCCTGCCTCAGTTTCCCTCCCAGTCCTGGTCACGCAGGCACAGGTGGGTATGGGGAACGCCTTGGCCTGGGGTGGGAGCAGGCAGGTGGGATGTGGGCAGCACCCGCTGTGGGTCCACGGGTGTCTCCTATGGGGTAGGGAGGAGGGGGCTGTACCCACCTGGGCAGCGGGTGCCACCTTCCAGCAGGACGGGCAGGAAGGAGGTGGGGGAGCCCAGGATGCAGACGGTCATGTCCAGTGGGCCAAATCCTGCCAGCCAGGCACGGGTTAACAGCCCCACGCTGGGGACCCCACTGCCACCCGGTCCCTGGCACCCCAGCCCGGTTGGGAGCCCCCTGCCACCCCCCTTGTCCCCAGCCTGGCACTGTGCCCCCAGCATCATCCCTGTCCGTGCCACCCCCGTGTCCCCAGCCTGGCACTGTGACCCCAGAACCACCCTTATCCCTGCCACCTCTGTGTCCCCAGCCTGGCACTGTGACCCCAGCATCATCCCTGTCTGTGCCACCGCTGTGTCCCCATCACCAACCTTGTCTGTGCCACCCCCCTGTCCCCAGCCTGGCACCATGTCCCCTGCACTATCCCTGCCTGTGCCACCCCTGTGTCCCCATCACCACCCTTGTCTGTGCCACCCCTCTCTCCCCAGCCTGGCACTGTGACCCCAGAACTACCCTTGTCCCTGCCACCTCCATGTCCCCAGCCTGGCACTGTGACCCCAGCATCATCCCTGTCCGTGCTACCTCTGTGTCCCCAGCCTGGCACCATGTCCCCATCATCCTTGTCCATGCCACCCCCCTGTCCCCAGCCTGGTACCTTGTCCCCATCACCACCCTTGTCCCTGCCACGCCTGTGTCCCCAGCCTGGCACCGTGCCCCCCATCACCATCCCAGTGCCCACCACCCCCAGCTCCCAGCCCCCTGAGCCCTGTGCCCCCATCCCCGGCTGCCCCACGCCCCCACACCCGTGCGGGGTTCTGCGGAGCGGTCCAGCGTGTGGGGCAGCCCCTCCTGGCGCAGGGCGCTCTGGAGCAGCTCGTAGGCGTGGGTGGCACAGTCGGGGTCCCCGCTGTCCTCTGGCACCTCGCCATCAGGGGCCTCGTCCTCCAGCCAGCCCGGGCACAGCGCCTCCGGGCCGGCCCACTCCTGCTCCTTCGGGCTCGACGCCTGCTCCACACTCGTCTGGTCCACGGAGAGCTGCGGGGGGCAGAGATGGGGCTGGCATGGGGCTGGGAAGGGCTGGCATGGGGCTGGCATGAGGCTAATGGGTTGTCATGGGGCTGATATGGGGCTGGCATGGGGAAAATGGGCTGGCATGGGGTTGGCATGGGGCTGGGAAGGGCTGGCATGGGGCTAAGGGACTGGCATGGGGCTGGCATGGGGCTAATGGGTTGTCATGGGGCTGATATGGGGCTGGCATGGGGAAAATGGGCTGGCATGGGGTTGGCATGGGGCTGGGAAGGGCTGGCATGGGGCTAAGGGACTGGCATGGGGCTGGCATGGGGCTAATGGGTTGTCATGGGGCTGATATGGGGCTGGCATGGGGAAAATGGGCTGGCATGGGGCTGGCATGGGGCTGGGAAGGGTTGGCATGGGGCTAAGGGACTGGCATGGGGTTGGCATGGGGCTGGGAAGGGCTGGCATGTGGCTAAGGGGCTGGCACGGGGCTGTCATGAGGCTGGCATGGGGCTGACATGGGGCTGGCACAGGGCTAAGGGGCTGGCACGGGGCTGGCATGAGGCTAATGGGTTGTCATGGGGCTGATATGGGGCTGGTGGGTTGGTATGGAGCTGGTGTGGGGCTGGCATGGGGCTAAGGGGCTGGCATGGGGCTGGCATGGGGCTGGTGGGTAGGTATGGGGCTGGCGTGGGGCTGGCATGGGGCTGGCATGGGGCTAAGGGGCAGGCATGGGGCTGGTGGGTTGGTATGGGGCTGGCATGGGGCTGGTGGGTAGGTATGGGGCTGGCGTGGGGCTGGCATGGGGCTGGCATGGGGCTAAGGGGCTGGCATGGGGCTGGTGGGTTGGTATGGGGCTGGCATGGGGCTAAGGGGCTGGCATGGGGCTGGTGGGTTGGTATGGGGCTGGCGTGGGGCTGGCATGGGGCTGGCATGGGGCTAAGGGGCTGGCATGGGGCTGGTGGGTTGGTATGGGGCTGGCGTGGGGCTGGCATGGGGCTAAGGGGCTGGCGTGGGGCTGGCACGGGGCAGAGGGTGCTGCCGCCCACGCTTGGGTGGGGGGCTCAGGGTGCCGGGCACAGACCCACCGCCCCGGGGACAGCGGGTCAGTGCCAGCCGCCAGGGCCACCAGCTCCCGGACAAAGCGTCCCCTTGTCCCCACGGGGTCACGCGGCGGGTGGGCACAGCGCGCCACGCCGCCCGCTTCCCCGCGGCAGCGCCCGGCACCGCCGGGATGGGGCACCCACCCGGACCCCCGCCCCCCGCCCGGACCCACTCACCATCCTGGTGACCGAGGGGCTGCAAGAGACGGATGGGCAGGGTCAGCGGGGCCCCTCGGGGACACGCCAGCCCCCTCCCCAGCACCCCAGGGGGCACCCCTCCTGCAGCACCCACCGGGGACCCCTCCTGGGGCACCCCTGGGTGCCAGCCCCGGTGACCCCAGGTTGTCCCCTGGGTGCCAGCCCCGGTGACCCCGGCCGCCCCGGCTGAGCCCGAGCAGGGATTACCGTAAGCCCACGCCAGCTCAGCGCGGCCGGGGGGTGGGGTGGGGAGGGGGCAACCCCTGCCCCGGGGGTGCCAAGGTGCCCCTGAGGGCACGGTCCCGGGCACCCACGGCCTCCTTGACCCACCCCCACCCACCCCCCAGCAGGGTGCCTGGCAGACCGTGGGCACGGAGGGAAACTGAGGCACAGAGCCGAGCGGCGCCCGCTTGCAGCCACCCACCCAGGCGCCCCCAGCTGGGTGGGGTGCCCCCCCCTCCCCCCCCCCGCCATGGTAGGGGGTCTCCCCGTGGGGCTTCCAGGACACAGGGACAGGGTTAGGGGACACACGGCTTGGTCACCTCCGGCACGAGGACCCCACCCCCCCCTCAAGACCCAGGCGTGGGGCAGCCACAGGGGTCCCTGCAGGCCTGTGTGTGCCCCCCCCCCCCCATCCTAGGGACCACCCTGTGCCCCCTCTGTCCCCCCCCCCCGCTGGGGGATGTCCCTGCTGTCCCCAAGCTGGGGGGTCCCTTGGTTACCTTGGGGTGGGAGCCGCGGCCTGAGAGCAGGGGACGAGGCTTCGGGGACGCCTGGCACAGGGGACACCAGTCACTTCTGGCCTTTAAACCCCCACCCCCCGCCCGCGCCACCCCGGGGTGCCCGGCCCCCGGCCCCGTGCCCCGGATTAGGCGGCACAGTGTCCCATTGTCCCCTCCGCGGCCCCGGGGGGGGGGGGGGGCACGGGCACCTCGCGCCAGGCGCTGGCACCCGTGAGCCGGGCTTGCCCCCGTGGCCTTGTCCCCGTCCCCAAAGCCAGCGCGGGACAGCGGGGTGGCCGCGGGGTCACGCTGCCCCGGGGGGACCGGGGTGGGGGGTGGCTGAGCGCGTGGGGGTGTCCCCGTCCCCGTGCTGTCCCCCCCCCCCCCCTCCTCCCCAGCATGGCAGAGCTGCCACGCCGCACGTCCCCCGGCTTAAGGCCAGCTGCCCACGGCGTCACTGTCACCGTCACCGGCAGGCACAGGGCCACCAGCGCGGCCACCCTGGCACACGCCCCGCGGCCACGGCACGCGTGTGCGCAGGCACACGCAGACACGTGCACACGCACACACATGGACACAGACATGCGTGACACACGCGGTCACGCGCGTGCACACACGCCCCCAGCCCCGGCACGCACACGCACACAGACACGCACACGCATGCATGCACACGCACACGTGCTCACACGCACCCAGCCATGCACACACACATGTGTACACACATGCGTGCACACACGCACCCAGCCATGCACACACATGTGCACACACACACGCACACACATGCACACAGCCATGCACACACACACGCATGCACACACGCACCCAGCCGTGCACACACACATGTGCACACACATGCACACAGCCATGCACACACACACGCGTGCACACACGCACCCAGCCGTGCACACACACGCACACAGACACGCACACAGACATGCACACGCATGCATGCACACACACGTGCACACACACACACAGCCATGCACACACATACGTGCACACACACACCCAGCCATGCACACACATACGTGCACACACACACGTGCACACACGCATCCAGCCATGCACACACACACGTGCACGCACACACCCAGCCATGCACACACATACATGCACACACACGTGCACACACGCATCCAGCCATGCACACACATACATGCACACACACGTGCACACACACACCCAGCCATGCACACACGCACGCACACGCATGAAATGCACACACACGTGTGCACACACGCGCAGAGACGTGCACACACACACATACACGCACACATACACGCGCACGCACCCAGCCCCGGTGCACGCACCAACCCAGCCATGCACACGCACACACATGCACACGCACACGCACGCACATACATGCACACACGCACGTGCACGCACGCACCCAGCCAGGCACACACACGCACACACGCACACACGTGCACGCGTGCACGTGCACACACACGCACACACACGCACGCACACGCGCGTGCACACCGTCCCCCCTCCCCAGCCCGGATCCTGCTGGTCCCGCACCCCCCCCCGCTGCGTGCACACTCACACCCTCCCCCCCCCCCTCCCCGAGGTCCCCACGCCCCCCGCGGACCCCCCGACCCCCCTGGCGGGCACCCACCGGCGGTGGCGGTGGCGGTGGGTCTGTCCGGTGCTGTCGCGCCCCGCGCAGCGGCTCTGCCAGCTCCGGTCCCGGCGGGGGCGGCGGCGCCTCCTGCCCGGGCGGGGCGGCCCCGGGGGAGGGGCGGGGCCGGGAGGGGGTGACCCGGAGGGGCCGGGGGGCTCAGGGTGCGGAGCCTCGGGAAGGAGCGCGGGGGGGGGGACCGGGGTGCCGGGATATGGGGGCAGCGGGGCGCCGGGGGGCGGCGGGGCGGGGGGCGGGGGCCGGGGGCAGGGACAGCCCGGCGGGGTCACCCGGGGCCGGCTGTAAAACTGACACCGCGGAGCAGAAATGTCAGGGCTGGGGCCAGGCGGCTGACCCCCCCCCCGCCCCCGGGGAGCTATTCCCGACCGCACGGCACGGCACGGCACGGCACGGCACGGCACGGCACGGCAGATGGGGAATGGCACGGGATGGGATGGCACGGCATGGGATGGGACGGCATGGCATGGCACAGTATGGGATGGCATGGCATGGCATGGCACAACATGGGATGGCATGGGATGGCATGGCATGGCATGACACAGGATGGCACGGCGTGGCACAACATGGGATGGGATGGCACGACATGGCATGGCACGGCATGACACAACATGGCATGGCATGACACGACATGGGAAGGCATGGTATGGCATGGCATGGCATGGCACAGTATGGGATGGGATGGGATGGCACAACATGGGATGGCATGGCATGGCATGGCATGGCACAACATGGGATGGCATGGCATGGCACAGTATGGGATGGCATGGCATGGCACAACATGGGATGGCATGGCATGGCATGGCATGGCATGGCACAACATGGGATGGCATGGCATGGCACGGGATGGCATGGCATGGCATGGCACAGTATGGGATGGGATGGGATGGCATGGCATGGCACAACATGGGATGGCATGGCATGGCACGGGATGGCATGGCATGGCATGGCACAGTATGGGATGGGATGGGATGGCATGGCATGGCACAGTATGGGATGGCATGGCATGGCACGGGATGGCATGGCATGGCATGGCATGGCATGGCACAGTGTGACACATGGGGAATGGCATGGCACGGCACAGCACACAGTGAATGGCACGGCATGGCACAGTGTGGCACACAGGAAACGGCACAGCAGGGAAGGGCACGGCACGGCACGGCACGCTGGGAATGGCATGGCCTGGCACATGTGGAATGGCACGGCATGGCACAGCAGGGAATGACACAGCATGGCATGGCATGGCATGGCACATGTGGAATGGCATGGCATGGCACAGCAGGGAACGGCACAGTATGGCACGGCACAGCATGGCATGGCACAGCAGGGAATGGCACAGCATGGCATGGCATGGCAGGTGTGGAATGGCATGGCACAGCGTGGCACACAGGGAATGGCACAGCAGGGAACGGCACAGCATGGCATGGCATGGCAGGTGTGGAATGGCAGGGCACAGCGTGGCACACAGGGAATGGCACAGCAGGGAAGGGCACGGCACGGCACGGCACACAGAATGGCACGGCACGGTGTGGCACACGGAGAATGGCACACGGGGAACGGCACACGGGGAACGGCACGGGCGGTGCCGGTGCCACCCGCGGGGTGTCCCCGCTGCCTGTTCACCTGCGCCCCACCCTGGGGACCGCGTAGTGACTGCGGGGTGGGGGGGACAGGGGCCGGGGCGGGGGGGCAGGCGGGGGCAGGCGGGGGTAGACATGATACCTGCATCCACCTCCCACACCGGCCCTGGTGCTGCCGCCCCCCACGAGCCGGGGCACAAACAGGGCTCCCCCCCCCGCCCCGTGCCACCCCCCCGGTGTCCCCAGAGCCCCCCACCCCCCCGCCCCGTGCCCAGGCTGAGGGGTGCCCCTGGGGACACCGGGGTGGCAACAGCCTCCGGGCAACAGCCCGGTACGGCGGCCCCGCGGTCCCGGGGGGGGGATATGCCGGGGCGGGGGGGTGCTGTGGGGGCACCCCCGGTCCCTCCCGTGTCCCCCTGACCCCGTCTGTCGCGCTCCCTCCGGGTGTCCCCGCATCCCCGGGCTGCCCCGGCGAGGACCGGGATGGGGGTCCCCCGTGCGTCCCCCTGCCCGTGCCGGGGCTGTCCCCATGTCACCGCCGGCGGGGGGTGCCTGAGGTTGCGCCCCAGCGGGGATGGGGTATCCCCGGTGGCGGGGGGGGGTGGCGTCCCGGTGTCACCGGCATCCCCCCCCCCACCCCGCTGTGCTGATTCCTCCGAGCCGACAGGGGGCGCGGCGCACCCGCCGCCCACACCGGCCGCTTCCGGTGGGCGCGCAGCGCGGGGGGCGGGGCGGGAGCGGCCGGCGGCCATGGCGGACACCGAGAAGCTCAACCTCGACTCCATCATCAGCCGCCTCCTGGAGGGTGAGCGGCCCCGCCACCCGCCGCCCCCGGGACCCCCAACAGCCCCGCGCCGCCCCCCAGCGGCCTCGGGAGCCCGCAGTGGCCTCCGCCCCCTTCCTCTCCCCCCCCCCCCGGCCTCCGGCTCCCGCTGTAACGGCCTCGGGACCCCCCCACTGCTCCGTGACCCCCCCCCCAGCGGCCTCGGGACCCCCCCAACTGCTCCGTGACCCGCCCCCAGCGGCCTCGGGACCCCCCCACTGCTCCGTGACCTCCCACCCCAGCGGCCTCGGGACCCCCCCACTGCTCCGTGACCTCCCACCCCAGCAGCCTCGGGACCCCCCCCACTGCTCCGTGACCCCCCCCCCCCAGCGGCCTCGGGACCCCCCCCAACTGCTCCGTGACCCGCCCCCAGCGGCCTCGGGACCCCCCCACTGCTCCATGACCTCCCACCCCAGCAGCCTCGGGGCCCCCCCACTGCTCCGTGACCCCCCCCCCAGCGGCCTCGGGACCCCCCCAACTGCTCCGTGACCCGCCCCCAGCGGCCTCGGGACCCCCCCACTGCTCCGTGACCTTCCACCCCAGCAGCCTCGGGGCCCCCCCAGCTGCTCCGTGAACCCCCCAATGGCCTCGGGACCCCCCCCCCCCAGCAGCCTCAGGACCCCCCCACTGCTCCGTGACCCCCCCAGTGGCCTCGGGGTACCCCCAGTGGTACCGCCTCCCCTCGCGGTAACGGCCCCGGGACCACCCAAAGGCCTCCAGCTTCCCCCCTCCCCGCAATGGCCCCATTTCCCCCCCCCTGCCCCCAACAGCCCCCTCCCCCTCCCCCCAAACGGCCCCCCTCCCCCCCCAGCAGCCCCACTCCCCCCTCCCAGCAGCCCCGTTTCCCCCCCCCCCAAATGTTCTCAGACCCCCCTGACTGGTCTCCAGCCCCCCCAAGTAGCCCCAGCGCCCCCCCTGCAGTGCCTGAACCCTGGGGGGGGTGGGGGTCCAAGGGGTTGGGGGGAGGGGGGGGGCGCGTTTTTGGCTCCGGTCTGGGGAGTTGGTTTGCAGGGCCAGGCAAACCCCCCCCAACCCAGGGTGAGGGGGTCCTGGAGCTGAGCCTTTGGGGGTAGGAGGGTCTGGAGGATATGGGGGGGTGGGCTTGGGGCTGGGGGAGGGGTGGGGGGCTGGATATTGGGCTGGGAGGCAGCGGGGGGTTTGGGGGCTGGGTATTGGGGGGGGCTGTGTGGTTTGGGGGCTCGGGAGTGAGGGGGGGGCTGGCAAGTGGGCATTGGGGCTACTTGGGGGGGCTGGAGACTGGTAAGGGGGGTCTGGGGGCATTGGGGGGGGAGAAATGGGGCCACTGGGGGGGCGTGGGGCTGCTGGAGGGGGGCTGGAGCCTTTTGGGGGGGGGGAATAGGGTTGTTGGGGGGGAAATTTTTAGGGTTGTGCTGGATTTGGGGTGGGCTGGGGGCGGCGGGGGACAACGTTGTGGGGTGAGGGGGGTGTTGTGGCATGGGGGGGGGGCAGATTGGCAGGCGCTGGCGTGGGGGGTGGATTTGTGGGCCCCACGGTTGGGGGGGCCCTGTCACAACCCCTAATGCTGGCAGGAGGGGGGGTGCCCTCAGGCTGGGGGGGGGCGTTGGTCCATGCCCGCCCATCGTGGGGCAAGCCAGGACCCTCTCTGGGTGGCGGGGGGGGGGGGGAGGAGGGCACCCAAATCCCTCATTCCCCTCGCTCCTGCCGGTCTGTGGGCACAGGGTGCCCTGATGCCAATGGGGGGGGGCTGGGGGGGGGTGTCCCTGACCCCTCTCTCTCTGGTAGGGGGCTGGGGGGGGTGTCCCTGACCCCTCTCTCTCTGGTAGGGGGCTGGGGGGGGCGTCCCTGACCCCTCTCTCCCTGGTAGGGGCCTGGGGAGGGGCATTACTGACCCCTCTCTCTGGTGAGGGGGCTGGGGGGTCATCCCTGACCCCTCTCTCTGGTGGGGGGGCTGGGGAGGGTGTCCCTAACCCCACTCTTTCAGGGGGTGGGGCATCTCTGACCCTCTCTCTCTCTGGGGGGGGCGGGAGGCCTCCCTGACCCCTCTCTCTCTGGGGCAGGGGGCATCCCTGACCCCTCTCTCTCTCGGGGGGGCGTCTCTGACCCCTCTCTCTCTGGGGGGTGGCATCCCTGACCCCTCTCTCTCTCGGGGTGACATCCCTGACCCCTCTCTCTGTGGGGGTGGCATCCCTGACCCCTCTCTCTCTCGGGGGGGGCATCCCTGACCCCCCTCTCTCTGGGCGGGGGGGTGTCCCTGACCCCTCTCTCTCTGGGGCAGGGGGTGTCCCTGACCCCTCTCTCTCTGGGGGGGATGTCCCTGACCCCTCTCTCTCTGGGGGAGGGGGCATCCCTGACCCCTCTCTCTCTGGGGGTGGCATCCCTGACCCCTCTCTCTCTCGGGGGGGGCAGTCCAAGGGTCGCGGCCGGGGAAGAACGTGCAGCTGACGGAGAACGAAATCCGGGGGCTGTGCCTCAAGTCGCGGGAGATCTTCCTCAGCCAGCCCATCCTGCTGGAGCTGGAGGCGCCCCTCAAGATCTGCGGTGAGGGCCGGCCGTGCCGCCCACCGGGAGGGTAGGGGTGGCGGGGGGGGGGCAAACCCGTAGGGTGGGCGCTGACGGAGGGCCGGCTGGGGGGTCCCTGCGCGTCCCAGGGGATGCGGATGGGCAGCGCTGGGACGTGACGTGGGGGGAGCTGGGGGTGTGTGTGGGGGGGGGGGGGGGTCCTCACACACCCCCTCTCCTGCTGCAGGTGACATCCACGGGCAGTACTACGACCTCCTGCGGCTTTTTGAGTACGGGGGCTTCCCCCCCGAGAGCAACTACCTGTTCCTGGGCGACTACGTGGACCGGGGCAAACAGTCCCTGGAGACCATCTGCCTCCTGCTCGCCTACAAGATCAAATACCCCGAAAACTTCTTCCTGTTGCGCGGCAACCACGAGTGCGCCAGCATCAACCGCATCTACGGCTTCTACGACGAGTGTGAGCGCTCGGGCTGCGACCCCCCTACCCCTCCCCGGGACCCCTCCCCACCCCTGTGCACGTAGCGCTGTCGCCAACCTCAGGGTTAAGGTGTTGAGGTGGGTGGGTCCTGCTGCCACCCCACTGCCACCCCGCTGCCACCCTGGTACCCACAACCCACCGGTGGCGCCCCACGCTGAGTATCCAGCCCCCGCTACCAGCGCTGACCCCCCCCCTCCCCGCCGCCCCCTCCCCAATTCGCGCCGCGGGCGTCGCAGCCGGGGCGCCGCGGGCGGTTTCCCCGTGGGGCGCGCGAACCCACAGCTGGGGTGGGGTGTGGGTTCACGGGGAGCCCCCACGCCCCCCACCCGTCACGCACGGCCCACCCCCCGCGGCGTTTCCTCGCAGGCAAGCGGCGGTACAACATCAAGCTCTGGAAAACCTTCACCGACTGCTTCAACTGTTTGCCCATCGCCGCCATCGTGGACGAGAAGATCTTCTGCTGCCACGGAGGTGGGCACGGCCCTGCCCGGAGTTTTGGGAATGCAGGCGCTGCCGGGGGTGGGGGGGGGCGCCGGGAGCTCTGCACTGCCGGTTTGGGGGTGCCCCCTGGGGGGGTAGGGCACTCCCCCCTCACCACCCCCGCGCCGTCCCCTTCCTCGCAGGGCTATCTCCCAACCTGGGCGCCAGGAGCTCTGCGCTGACGGTTTGGGGGTGCCCCCCAGGGGGGTACAGCGGCGCTCCCCTCTCACCACCCCCGTGCCGTCCCCTTCCTCGCAGGGCTGTCTCCCGACCTGGGTGCCGGGAGCTCTGCGCTGACGGTTTGGGGGTGCTCCCCCCCTCACCACCCCCGTGCCGTCCCCTTCCTCGCAGGGCTGTCTCCCAACCTGGGCGCCGGGAGCTTTGCGCTGCTGGTTTGGGGGTGCCCCCCGAGGGGGCTACGGCGGCGCCGTCCCCTTCCTTGCAGGGCTGTCTCCCAACCTGGGTGCCGGGAGCTCTGCGCTGCCGGTTTGGGGGTGCCCCCAAGGGGGGTAGGGCAGCGCTCGCCCCTTGCCTACCCCCGTGCCGTCCCCTTCCTCACAGGGCTGTCTCCCAACCTGGATGCCGGGAGCTCTGCGCTGCCGGTTTGGGGGTGCTCCCCCCCTCACCACCCCCGTGCTGTCCCCTTCCTCGCAGGGCTGTCTCCTGACCTGCAGTCGATGGAACAGATCCGACGGATCATGCGCCCGACGGACGTGCCGGATCAGGGGTTGCTCTGCGACCTGCTCTGGTCGGACCCCGACAAGGACGTGCAGGGTTGGGGGGAGAACGACCGCGGCGTCTCCTTCACCTTCGGGGCCGAGGTGGTGGCGAAATTCCTGCACAAACACGACCTGGATCTCATCTGCCGGGCGCACCAGGTACAGCCCCCCCACGGCCCCGGGGGTATCCCTGGGGGGGGTGGGATGTGGGTCCCCAGCGGGGCGTGGGGCCACGGTGGGGGGGGTGTTTCTACCCCTCGGATTTAGGGTTGGGGTGTGGGTGGCACCCATGGGAATATTCACCCCGGGGAGGGTGTGTTTGCCCCGGGGGGGGGTGGGGGGGTGGGTGTTTGCCCCGGGGGAGGGGTGGGCTCAACGCCAGCCCCCTCGCAGGTGGTGGAGGACGGTTACGAGTTCTTCGCCAAGCGCCAGCTCGTCACCCTCTTTTCGGCGCCCAACTACTGCGGGGAGTTCGACAACGCCGGGGCCATGATGAGCGTGGACGAGACGCTCATGTGCTCCTTTCAGGTGGGTTGGGGGGCACCGGGGGGGCTGGGGGGCAAGGCCCACGCGTTGGGGCTGTGGAAGGGGGGCTGTGGTGATGGGGTGGGGCGGGGAAGCCCTGGAGGCGGAGGGGGGGGGCTGAGTGGGGGCTGGGGGAGGGGGGGCGCAGCATGCAGACCCTCACTCACCCCCGTGTGTGTCCCCCCCCCCCTCAGATTTTGAAGCCGGCCGACAAGAATAAGGGCAAATACGGGCAGTTCAGCGGGCTGAACCCCGCCGGACGCCCCGTCACCCCCCCCCGCAACTCTGCCAAAGCCAAGAAATGAGCCGGGAGACTCCCCCCTCCCCACGGCTGGGGGCTCGGCCCGCCCCCTCCCCCCCCCCCAACCTCGCAGCAGCAGGTCGCTTTTCCTCGGAGTCGTTTTTTATTTGGAATATCCTATCCCCTGCGCCCCCCCCTCCCCGCCACGCTCCACCCAACCAAAATCCCGGGGCAGGGACCGGCGGGGCGAGGGGGGAGCCCAGAGCCCTGGGGTGGCGCCGGGGGCGGGGGGGGCAGGAGAATTTTTTGGGAATAAACTTGTAGCCTGTATTTAGGGGCTGGTGGTTGTATGTGTTGGGGGGGCAGCAGCTCCACACCCTGGGGGCTCTCAGCACTCGCCGTCGCTGTCCTCTGCCAGCACCTCCTGGGTGGGGGCCGGGCTGGGCCCCCCCGGCATCAGCACCGAGCCAAAAAAGAGCGAGCGAAACTGGGGGGGGGGGAAATGGGGGTCAGGAGAGGGCTGTGCCCATCCCCCTGCCCCCCCCCAGGCACATCCCTGCCCACCCCACACCTTCTTGTGAGGGGGTGTGCCCGGCACAGCTCCTTCCTCCTCCTCTTCCTCCTCGGGGTCGCTTTCGGCCGCGCATGGGGTGCGCAGGGGGAAGGTGGGGCTGGGGGGCGCCCCCAAACCTTCCTCGTTGGCGCTGGTTTCCATGGCAACCATGTAGGACTCGAGGTCGTCCGCGAAGTCGTCTGACGGGGCGGGCAGGTGGGAGGCGCTGCGGGGGGCCGGGAGAGCGAGTAAGCAGGGGCGGAGCGGGGACCGTTCACTCTGGTCCCTACTGATGGCAGCTGCGAGGGTTGACGTGAGCCCCGCTTACCCGTTGGCCGTGGGGGGCTGTGGGTCGCTTTCTGGGTCCGAGAGGGTGGCCAGCACCAGGTGGACCTCCAGCACGGCGTCGTCCAGCGTGAAGACCACCGGCCTGGGGGCACAGAGGGCCTAAGCCGGGGGCGGGGAGGGGGCAGGGGCAGGCACAGGGGGCGCAGGGCACCCCCTCCTACCTGCCGGGCACGTCGTAGTGGATGGCGAGGGGCAGGTTGGAGGCCTCAGCGAAGGTCAGCAGCCCCTGGGGACAAAGAGGAGGTTGGGGGGGGGGGGGTCTGAGGGGTGACCCGGGGCTGGGGGGGGGCACAGGACCCGGGCAGGGACCCACCCGAAACTCCTTGAGGCAGAAGGTGATGCGGGAGCCCGGGGCCACGGCCACCGCCTGGAACTCATCCTTGGCCAGCCACAGCTCTGTCACCATCGTCTTGCTCAGCTCTAGGGGAGGCTCGGGGCGGGTCAGGGGGCCGTGCTGGCACCCCAAGGCTGGGGAAGGGGCACCCCCGCCCCCCTCCCACTCAGGGCTCACCCGCTTCGTCCTCCACGTAGTTTCGGAGGCCGACCTTGCCCCCGGAGCCGGCCTCTAGCGTCACCTCAGCCAGCGTCGGGGGGAAGTGGACCACGGCCTCCGCCAGCACCCTGCGAGCACGCGGGGGGGGGGGGCACACCTGGGGCTGAGCACCCCAAACCCCTCCCCACTAAGATCCCACCCAGGCTCACCCCCCCCCCCGCCCACCCCAGCGTCCCCTTCATCCACGTTGCCGCCCCAGCCTCACCCCCGCGGCTCCCCCCTCCCCGCCAGCGCCCCCCCAGCGCCGCCCCCCCCCCCCCAGCTCACCGTGCCGGGGCGCGGAGGCTGTTGGCGCAGCGCTGGGTGTCGAACACGGCCTGCAGCCGCTCGCACTCCTGGAAGGCCAAGTTGTGGGTCTTGGTGACGCCTGGCAGGGATAACGCCGGCTCAGGGGGGCCACGCCGGCGGCGCCACCGCGTCCCCTGCCCCCCCCCCCAACTTTTGGCACTCACCGTACTTGCAGTGGAGCTGCACGACCAGGCGGCTGGCTCGGGGTTTGAAGAGGATGAGGCATTTCCCCACCGTCTTCTCCAGCGAGGGCAGCGAGCGGAAGATGCTCAGGAAGGACTGCGGGGAGGGAACGGACACGGTCACCCCCGCCCGGAGCAACGGGGAGCTTTGGGGGGGCTGGGGGGGGGTTGTACCTTCATGAGGACTTTGCATCGGAAGAGCTCTGTGTGGGGCTGGGCCCCCCCCGGCTCGTAGAGCTGGAAGAAGAGGGGCGCGAAGAGGAAGGAGGCGAAGGCCGAGCGGGAGGAGTTGACGGTGCGAAGGGACAGCTGCGGCGAGAGAGGGGGGTGACGCACACGTGGGGCGGAGGGTACCGGTACCGTCTGCCCCCGCTCCCAGCAGGGATGGGGAGGGGCACGAGTGGCCACCCAAGACCCCAGCAGCCCCCCCCAGTGCCCCCCCCAAGCTTCCAGCAGGGATGGAGAGGGGCATGGGTGGCAGCCCCCCCTTCAGCCCCCAGCGGCCCCCCCAAGGTCCCAGCAGGGATGGAGAGGGGCATGGGTGGCCCCCCAAGCCCCCCCCCAAGCTCCTAGCAGACCCCCCAAGCCCCCAACAGCTCCCCCAAGCTCCCAACAGCCCCCCCCAAGCCCCCAGCAGGGATGGAGAGGGGCACAGGTGGACCCCCTCAAGCTCCCAGTGCCCCCCCCCCAAGCTCCCAACAGCACCCCCCCAGCCCCCAGTGCCCCCTCAAGTTCCCAGCACCCCCCCCCCAAGCTCCCAGCAGCCTCCCCAAGCCCCCAGCAGCCCCCCCCAAGCTCCTGGTAGGGATGGAGTGGGGCACAGGTGGCCCCCCCAAGCCCCCAACAGCCCCCCCCAAGCCCCCAGCGGCCCCCCCGGTGCCCCGTACCCCGCTCTCGGTGGGCTCCAGGTAGAGCTTGTCCCCGATGCGGGACAGGGAGTGCACGGCTCGGCCCAGCACTGGGGGGGGGGGGCACGGAGGGGGGGTGAGTTAGGGCACCCCCGTGCCCCCCCCACCCCCTGAGCACCCCCGCCCCCAGGCCCCGCTCACCTTTCACGTTGCTGCCAGTGACGATGCACTTCATGGCACGTGGGGGCTTCGCGCCCGCCTGCCCCGGGCCCCGCCCACCGGGACGAGGCCCCGCCCTTAGCCACGCCTCCACCCGCTGGTAGCGCCCGGCGTCCCGCGCGGCGGCGGCCTCACCGCTTCCCCCCCCCGCCCGCAGCGATGGACGCGCCCACCCCCCCCCCCCACCCCGGTACTTGTTGCTGTCCCAAAGGGCCTCGGCGGCGCCGCCTCCCCAGCGGCCCCCGGAATGGCCTCGCCCGTCTTCCCCCCCCCCCCCGTGCAGCCCCCAGTGGTTCCACCCGCTTCACCGCGCCGCGCCGCCACCTTCCCCGCTCGCGCACCGCCCCCGCCCCTTCGCCTCCCCATTGGGCGGCAGCTCGCCGCCGTCCCGCCCCTGGCGCCGTTCCATTGGTCGGCGAGGCCGCGTGACGCCCCGGCGGCGTCCTCGCGCCGGGCTTCGCCTCACGTGACGAGAGACGGCCCCTCCCCGCGCTCCGGACCCTCGGCGGCGCGCCCGTGCCTCCCCATTGGGCAAGCACGGCGCAGGCGCGGCCGGCGGTTAGAGTGACGTGCCGCTCAGCCAATGGGGCCTCGACGGCGAGCGGCCGGTGTGCGCGGCTCGGTGGGCCCGCCCCGGCCCCGCTTTCCCGCCCCGGCCCCCGGCCCCGGCGGGCTCCAGCCCCTCGTCCTGCCCCCGCGGCCACCCGCCCGCCGCCGGGTCCTTCCCTGGGCCTCCTGGGTTCCCCCCGGGGCCCGCGCCCTGCAGGCCCCGGCCCTCTCCCGGGAGGAGCCTCGGGGGGGCCTCTCTGAGGCGCCCGCGCCATCCCGGGCAGCTCCGGTAGGCCTCGGGTGCCCCACGGCTCTGCGCAGCACCCCGTCTGCCTCCCCGCGCCTGCTCCCTGCCCCGCGGATGAGTCCGGGTCTCCAGCCGCCGCCGCCCCCCCCGCCGGGGCCTGGTGAGTGTCCCCTCGCCCCGCCACCCCCCTTCTCTCCCAGCAGCAGCCAGGGGGGGCTGCCCTCCCTCAGCTCCTCGTTCCCTTCAGCTCAGCCCCCTCCGTCACGCTGCTGCTCCAGCCCCTCCGCACGCTCCCGGGGCACGGTGCTCCCCACGGGCCCTGTCTGCGGGGCTGGGGAAGGGCGCAGCTCCCAGAGGAGACAGCGGGGAGCCTGGTGCTTCCTGGGGCCCTGGTGCTTCCAGGAGCCTGGTGTTCCTGGGGCCTGGTGCTTCCAGGGAGCCTGGTGCTTCCTGGGGCCCTGGTGTTCCTGGGGCCTGGTGCTTCCAGGAGCCTGGTGCTTCCTGGGGCCCTGGTGCTTCCGGGGAGCCTGGTGCTTCCGGGGAGCCTGGTGCTTCCGGGGAGCCTGGTGCTTCCAGGGAGCCTGGTGCTTCCAGGGGCCCTGGTGTTCCTGGGGCCTGGTGCTTCCAGGCGCCTGGTGCTTCCAGGGCGCCTGATGCTTCCTGGGGCCCTGGTGTTCCGGGGAGCCTGGTGCTTCCTGGGGCCCTGGTGTTCCGGGGAGCCTGGTGCTTCCTGGGAGCCTGGTGTTCTGGGGACGCTTGCCCTGTGCCTGCGGGCGCCTGGGCAGTGGCTGAGGGCAAGCGGGCACGCTGGAGCCGGGTTGGCAACGGTTAACAGTCTCTCCATCCCGCAGACACTGCCGTGGTGGAGAGCAGGAAGCTAGTACCTGGAGGACCGGTGCTGTGTGGGAGGCGGGCGAAGGTACGGAAGCAATAAAGAGGGTGAGGGGTCCCGCTGGGGAGGTTGGGTGAGCTCAGCGAGTCGCTCTCCTCACGCAGGCAGCCAGCCCGGAGCGACTGGCTCTCAGGTTGGGGCCTCGAGGGAGGCCGGGGGATCTGGCCGCGAGGAACTTGACTTGCGCTCGCAGCAGGGTCCTTCGGCCGGCTCCCGCCCGCGGCAGGAGCAGCCCCTGCCCAAGTCCCTCCTCCAGCGCTCGGTGGCCACGGAGCCCGAGCCGAGGGGCCCCAGCATGCAGCCTGCAGAGCAGGGCTGGCACCGGAGGTGGGCAGGGGGACATAGAGCCCCTCTCCCATGCCTGCCATCCCCCAGCACGTGGCCACAGCCTCTCGTCTTTTCGGTCTCAGGTGTGCCGTCGGCGCTCAGCACCGCTCCGAGCACCCCGCAGCCGGGATTTCAGACCCGACGCCCCACGGCAGCGCATCCCCTCCAGGTACGCAAACTTTCGACCTCCGCGGGGCCGCGCCACGGGCCAAGCCACGTGTGTGCGCCCGAGCTGGGACCACAGGCAGGGAGCTCGGGGGACCCTCAGGCCTGCCTTGGCCTGGCCTCGGGGTCCAGCCCCCGGGGTCAGCTGGATCTGGCTCCCTCCGCCCCTGGGGTGAGTACTGGCTACCGGCCCCTTCCTCCCAGGAGGAGGAGGAGGATGGGATTGTGTGTGAGCGTCCGTTCCAGCTCTTGAACAGCAGCCGGGCTCCTCTGGAGCCGACATCCCCAGGAGGGGCTCTGGCCTCGGGGCTCAGCGTTTTATGGGGCTGCGGATAGGACGCAGCTGGCTGCGGTCGTGACACACACACCTCAGCGGTGGCCAAAGCCACACGCACCCCTCCCTCTTCCCCTGGCCGCCCTGAGCCAGCGCTGACGAGGCACCGGGGACTGGGCTGGATCCAGGAGCCTGGCAGCCCCTGAGGGGGGAGGCTCCAGCACCCCCAGGCTCAGCCCCGAGGATGGGGACCCTCATCCCTGTCACCTTCCCTGGGTGTCCCCTCCCGCCCGGCAGGCTCGGGTCTGTCTCCCCACGCCGATGGCTGCCCGTTTCCTTTCCGGCACAGTGTCCGGAGCACATGGCGCCGTGCCCTCGCCCAGGCAGCGGTGTGGGGAGACAGACGGCCACAGCTGGGCTCCGGCTCCCTGCCCAGCAGGAGGGGACAGGCGCCCGCCACCGCCCCGGCTCCCCGAGACATCCCCTGGCTGTGTGTCCCCGAGGAGCTGGGACAGCGCCCTCGGAGGGGCCGCAGGTGGTCTGGGGGCTTAAGCCCTCCCCGGTGCGGGGCTTTTTGGGTCCACCCTGACACTTGGGGCACCAAGCAACCCTTCTCTCTCCCCCTTCCATCCACCAGGGACCCAGGGCTCTGATGCCGCCCCGGGATGTCGGAGCCGGCGCTGGATACGGAGCTGGGGGCCAGGTAGGAGCACGAGGGGCTGTGGGCAGGCGGGCAGGGGCCGTGGCGCGGCTGCGGGTGGCTGGGCACGCCGCAAAGGTCAGCGGTGGGAGGGCAGTGGCGCCGGCGGAGGGACCCACGCTGCCCGGGCTGGGCCGAAGGGGAGGGCGGCTGCCCACGGCGCTGCCGGTGACGTGGTCCTCGAGGGTGGCGGGGGGGCACAGCCTCACGCTCGGCCTCACCCACGCGGAGCCGGCGCCGGCTGGTGCCCGAGGAGGAGGAGGAGGATGCCAGCCTGCGGGTCTCCAGCGATCTGGTCTGCCTGTGCCTTGTGCCCCCCTCATCCCGGGGCCGTGGCTCCATCCCGGCGCGACTGGCGCGGGGGTCTCTGGCAGAGGAAAGGGGCTGGGGAGGAAGGCACTGATTTAATATGAGGGGGGGGGGTCCTGTGCTCACCGTTTGAGGGGGCTGCCACGGCGCTGCTGGGTTGGGGGGCTTGTGCCACATTGCCTCTCTCCTCCCTCAGGTGTTGGCCCAGCCTGGAAAACTCACCAGGACCCCCCCTTTCGGTGCTGCCTTTTTGGGAGGGGACAGGGCAGCACTGCTGCCGCCTGGGCGGGCAGGACTCGACACCCCCCCCCCCCCCCCCGCCCCATCCCGGGCTGGCAGCCGCTCCCACAGCCCCCCGGGGACGTGAAAGCGGCTTTTCCCAACTGCTCCAGGCTGCTGGCGGGGGCTGTTTGCCCGGGGGGGGGGGGGTGGCGGGAAACCAGATACCCTGCACCGCGGCGGGGGGAGCAGAGAGCCTGGCCCCGCATTGTGGATGGGGGGGACACCCCCTCCCCAGGGCACCTTCCCTCCGTGGAGCCGCTCTCGCTGGCTGTCCCGGCGTGGGGGCTTGTCCCACTGACACCCACCGCCCCCACCCTTACCCTGCGGGTATTAATCGAGGCGGGGGGGATCCAGGACCCCCCCCCCTTCACCTCTGGTGGGTGTTTCCTCACGGATTCCACACCAAATCCACCTCGGCTCCGTCGCAGTGTGGGTCAGCATGTGGTTTGTGTCTTTGGGAGGGGGGGGGTGTCCCTAAAACCAGGCCTGGGGAGTTCAGCGTGTGGATTTGGGCTGAGGGTGGTCTCGGCGTGCCCCGAGCGGACGCCCCGCTGCTCCGTACCCCGCACAACGCCGGGAGGAGGCGATTCCTGCCGGGAAAGGAGCCGGGTGGGCTCGGGGGGGGGGGCTGGAGTGGGAACGCATCGGGCCTCTTACCTCCCGGCCCTTCCCGGCGTTCCCAGCCCGCCGGACGGGGCCTTTGTCTTAAACAAAGCTTTTTCGGGGTGGGGGGGGGGGTCCGGCGAAGGGAGGATGCCCTCTCCCCTCTCGCCGCCGGGGTAGGGGATGCTGCCTCCGTGGCAGCACCCACCCGTGGCTGTGGGTCACGGGGGGACGGGATGTGGGGAGGGGGTGTCGGGACCCACCTCGTGCCCCGGCGCCGGGGGTGGCAGCGGCTCGGTGGGCTTCTACACCGCCCCCCCAGGGGTTGGGGGGGGCTGCCCTCGCCCTGGGTACCCACCCCACTGGTCACGGGTGGGTTGTGGGGGGCGTCACGGTCGTTGCCGCCGTCCCCACGGGGGATGTTAATTGGGGAGGGGGCGGCTGCCGGTGCTCTCACCCCCGGGGGGTGGGTGGCTGGGAGTTGGGGAGGGGGGGGGCGTATGCGGGACCGGGGTCCCTCCCCATCCACACATGGGGGTGTGGGCAACACGAGCTGGGCCCCCCCCCCAGGGTGGAGGGTCCCCCCCAGCAGCCGGTGCGGGTCGAGGGGCTCCACCCGCCGCTGGGACGCGGGAACGGGACCCCCATGGCCGCACTGCCCCCTCCCTGCCCCCCACCCCGGCCCCCCACCCACTCACCTGCCGCCGCCCGGGGCTGTCCCGCCGGGGCAGCGGCCGTGGCGATGCGCGGCCCCGCGCTCCCGTCCCGTCCCTGCCGCCGCCAGCGCTTGGGAGGGTTTTGGGGGGTGGGGGGGGGGGACTGGGGGGGTGTGTATCCGCGCCCACACCCCCCTCCCTCCCCGGTAGCCCCTCTTTTAGGCGCAGGGGAGGGGGCTCCGTCCCGCCACCCTCCCCGCACCGCCCTGCGCCTTCCCACCCTCCATCCGCCCCTCCCCGCTCCCACCTCTCCTCTGCCCCGGCCCCTGCCCGCGGGGGGGGTGGTGGGGGGGGGGGCAGGCTGGCACCCCACGCCCCCCGCAACCCCCCCACCCTCTCCCCAGCCCCTCTGCGGGGCGGCGAGAGGAGCCGCTCTGCCGCACCTCGCCCCGTTTCCCCCCCCCCCTACCCCCCCAACTCCCCTCCCCGGACCCCCCCCCCCCCTTAAACCTCCCCCCCGGGGGGGACCGGGCTCTCGGCGTGCGGCGGCGGCTCTGTACGTCGGGAGGAGAAGAGGCGAGAGGGCTCGGACCGGCAAATGGGAGCCGTAGCCCCGATCCGGTGTGCGGGACCGCTGCCTGCCTGCCCCGGGACCCCCAGCCACGCACCCACCGCCGCGACCCCGCGCCTGACCCGCATGGAGCTGAGAGCAGGTAGGACACCCCCCTCCCGGCACCCCCCGCGCCCCCTCCCCAACCCCACCGCTAACAAAAGCCGTGCGGGAGCCAGAACCGGGAGGGCGAAAACAGGGAGAAGCGTGCCGGGGCGGGGGGGGGGTGGGGTGTCCCCCCGCATCCTCCTGCCCCACCAGCAGCACCCCAAAGACCCCCTTCCCTCCCCACCGCCTTCTGCCGCGCCTCCTCGGCGATTGGGATTTGGGGAGGGGGCTGGAAGGGTCGGGGGCGAAGGGAGGGAATGAATGGAGCCCGCTCTCGCATCGGATTGCGTCGAACGCGTTCCCGAAAGCAACCTGGTTCTGCTTAGCGCTCGGGTTCGGGGGGAAGGAGGGAGGGAGCCGCTCGGAGAGGGTGTACGGGCTGCCTTTTCCTTTCCATCCTTGCATTCCTGGACACCAATCAAAAGAGCAAATCAAGGAGGGCGGCGGGGAGCTGGGGGGGGGGGAAGCGAAAGGCGGCGAGCGAGGCAGCCGGAGCGTGGTGCGAACCCGCGCGCACCGAAAAAACAACACCCCGACCCCGACGGCGCCTTTATTTTCCTACGGGGGATCGTTTTAAACACCCAAGCGAACGCCGACCGGAACGGGGATAAAAAACAAACCGACCCCAAAATCCTGACTGCAAGGGGAAAAAAAAACCAAAAAACCCCCCAAAACCCAAACCAAAACAAAAACCCACCCAACCCAACCCCGAGCGAGCGCGAGCGAACGAGCGAGCCAGGGCAGAAGCGAGCCAGGGCAGAAGCGAGCCAGGGCAGAAGAAGCGAGCAGGCAGGCTCGGCCGGCCGCTCGGAGCGAGAGCCAAACACCCGCCCGCCCCCCCCCTCCCTCCCGCCCCAACCCCTTCCACCACCCCCCGAGGGGGTTATTTTTGGGTTTTTCCCGCCCCACCTCTGCCTTTTCCGGGTCTCCCCGCCCCCCCCTCACCCACCCCGCACCCCGACTATGCTCAGTGTGGCGGGGGAGCTCTCAGGTAAGAGCGAGCCGTCGGGTGGGGGTGGCGGGGTGGGGGGGGGGCTGCGCTCTCGCCTGCCGCGGTTTCTCCTTTCCCGGCCGCTGCTGATTTTAATTTGATGTGATTAAAAGGTCTGTCTGGCTTTGGGATTGATTTAAGACTTTCCCCGCTCTGCGCTGGGTGGTGGTTTTCCTTCCCCTTTCTCTCCTTCCCTCTTTTCCATGCATGTTTGTGATTACCGGGGAGGGATCCGCCGCCGAGCACGGAGAATTGAACCCCACCGCTGACAGAGGGGGGGAAAACCAGTCCTTGGGGTTTTTTGGGGAGGGCGGGGGGAGCAGGAAGAGTTAGTTTCTCCCCCCACCCCCCACGCCACCCCGGGGTTGGAATTCTTAGGGCTCGCCTCGGAACGCTTTCGCCGCAGCGGGATTTTGGGGTGCCGGAGGGGACCGTTCCCCGGGGCTGCGGGATGGGTTTGTTCCCCCCCCGCCCCGGCCCCGAGCGGATGCATCAGGGCCGGGGGGTCCTGGGAGAGCTGGGGTGGTTGGGGGGCTGGCCGGCCCCGCGGCACACCGGGATCGGGGGCTCCTCGCTCCGGAAAGGACGGGGAAAGTGCTGGAAAACACCCTTAAAAGGTCAAAGTGTGGGCGCCGCGAGGCTCCCCGCGCTCCCGGCCGGCCGGTGGGACCGGGGCAGCACGAGGCCGGCGCCGGGTTTGGCTCCGGCTCCCGCGGTGCCGGCGTGACGCAGGACGGGCAAAGCGGGGCGAGCACCGGGGAACCGGAAAAGCGAGGCCGGGATCCTGAGCAGCTCCGTCGCCCTCCCTCACCCTTTCCTCTCCCCGTTCCCGCCGTTGGGGCGACGGCGGACGTGACCGGGGTGACGGTGGCACAACCGAACCCTGGGCCTGCGGTCAACCGGTGAGCGGGAGGGGACGCCGAGCCCGGCGCGGCTGGAGGAGGCGAGAGCCCGGCTCTGGCGGGTTACCCCAACCCCGCTGCCCGCGCTGGGGCATCCCGGGCCAGCCCGGTGCGGGCTCGGGGACGCGGCGGTGTCCCCGCGCCTACTTAGCAGGCTGCGCGCGGGCACGGTGGCGGCGCACATCTGGGCTGCATTAGGCGCAGCCCGCCAGCGGCTCCGAAGGGAAATGCGGAGGGTTCTGCTTACAGGGCCGGGCCGGGGGAAGATTTATGCCCTGTTAAGTGGCACCGAGCCCCATAAATCACCCGCCCGGCCCCGGTCCTACCTGCCTGGCCCCTCGCGGCGCCCCCGCTGCCCGGGGGTCCCTCGTTTGCCTGCGTCACCGGTGCCAACGCCCCGGCAGGGATGTGCCGTGACGCCGACGGGATGTTCGGGTGACGGAGGTTGTCCTGGGCTTGGCCGGGGCGTCGGGTCAGGCGTCCGAGCGGGCACGGCCGCGCTGAGCTGCCGGCCCCACGCTGACCCCTGGCGCCACGGTGGCTGCTGGGTGGGGGATGCCAGCGAGTCTGGGGGTGCCAGGGGATGGACGGGGCTCCCCGGTGCCGCCTGGGGTAACACCCACCGGTGAAACGCGCGGGAGCGGTGCCCGGTGGGCAGCCCGTGGCTCCGGGGCGGGGGGGTGCTGTGTGGCTCCATGACCTGTGTTGGGGATGCCAGTGGGTCTGGGGGTGCCAGGGGATGGAGGGGGCTCCCCGGTGCCGCCTGGGGTAACACCCACCAGTGAAACACACGGCAGCGGTGCCTGGTGGGCAGCCCGTGGCTCTGGGTGGGTGGGGGGCTGTGTGGCTCTGTGACCTGGGTGGGGGATGCCAGCAGGTCTGGGGGTGCCAAGGGATGGAGAGGGCTCCCCGGTGCCGCCTGGGGTAACACCCACCAGTGAAACACGTGGTGCCCAGGGGGGCTGCCGGTGGGCAGCCCGTGGCTCCGGGTGGGTGGGGGGCTGCGTGGCTCCGTGACCTGTGCCGGGAAGGCAGCCGGGATGCCCTGTGCCGGGCCGGCTGTGCGTGCGGGACGATGGGGTCTGGTTGGGATTAGGGGCCTGCGCCCCCTCGCCGGCGGGGGGGTTTCCATGATGCCGGATGGGAAATCCAGGCCCAGTTAATTACGGCCTCGCCGGAGTCTCCCGTGCGCGGCCGCATTTATAAACACACGGAGGAGACAGGATGTAAACACCCGGCGCTGCGGGCGAAGGCACGGCCGGGACGGGGGGGACGCGGGGCCGTGCTCCCCTCGCCCGCTCCCGCTCGCAGCCGGCACGGTGGCTTCGTTCGCCGGGAGCCGTGCAGGGATGAGGGGTCCGGTGGGGGCCCGGTGGGCACCGGGAGCTGCAGGTGGGGGCTGCGGGCAGCGCTGATGGGGGTTTGGTGGCTCCCGGAGAGCTGGGAGGGGGGTGGGATGGAGCGGTGGGCTGGGAGCGGGCAGGTGGTATCCCGTGGGATGGGGTGGGCACCCTACCGGAGCGTCCGTGGCTGCTGTTGGGGAACAAGGACGCGCGGGGGCCGCTGATGTCCGGGTGCACGCGCGGAACTCGAGCATCCTCACGGTGCCGGCTCCGCGGGGCCACGGCGTCCCCTCCCCGGCCACAGCGGGGTTAAATGCCACCAGCGTGGGGACGCAGAGGTGTCTGTCCTTGTGCCCTTGAGCATCACCCCTTCCAGGACCCTCGGGGCGGTGGGAAGAGGCGAAGCCGCCCGGTGAGAGGGTGCAGGGAAGGGTTAAGCGCTGCCGCCTGTTCCCTGCCCCGGAGAGGGATAATTTGTCCTCAAAGCCCCCTCCGTGCCTGGCCACCGCGGGACGTCCCGGGCCGGCCTCTCGCACGAGCTCGGGGACCGGGGGGCCGCTGGGTGGGATGGGGCTCTGCTCGCTGCTGGACACGGGCCCATCCGATACGGCAGCTCCCGCCATGGTGTCGGGGGCCAGCTCGGCTCCACGTGCTCCCCCGGGGTGGGGGGAGTGTGCTCCGATGCGAGGGTCCCCCTTTCCCGGCTGCCGCCCCCGGAGGGTTTTCGGGAAAGCGGCTCGTGGTCACCCTTGACCCCGGCGGCTCTGCCCACAGCATGCCCAGGGAACAGCTCACCCGGCACCGTGGCTGCGCTCCCGCCTCGCCTGCTCGCCGCCAGGCCTGGCCGGCGCCCTCGGTGGGGGGCGGGAGGGCAGGGGTCCCGCCGGCGCGGCCGTGGCTCCTTGCGCATCCCGCCAAAGGCAGGTGAGCGACGTCCTCGGGGCCGCGTGGGTGAGGGATGCCCGTGGCACCACCGGCACGTCCCGCCGCGGCCCCTCGCTGGCGGCAGCGCGGGTGCCCCGGGGCGCTGCTCGTGGGTGGGGGTGTCCCACGCCCCACCGGCCATCCCGGGGTCAAGCGGGTGACCCCGGGCAGCCACGCGGTGAGCTGCTTACGTGGGCTGGGAGCATCCTGGCCGGGCTCCAGGGCCGGTTTTGAAACCCTCGGGCTCTTCCTCTCCGACGTCACCGGGATCCAGCTGCGCCGGCCCCACGCTCCCTCCTCCCCGCCGCCCGCCGCCATTCTCTGTGCCGGTGCCCAGACGTTTCCCGCCCGGCGCCGAGCCACCGTGACCTGGGTGGGCGCGGGAGAGCGGCTGCTCCGTGGGGCACCCAGCGTGGTTGGGCCACGGTCACCTCTGTGCCGTCCCCACCATTGCCACCGCTGTGCCACCCATACTGTGCTGTGGCCATGATTGTGCCACCGCTGTGCCGTGGCCACCATCGCTGCTGTGCCACCCATACTGTGCTGTGGCCACGATTGTGCCACCGCTGTGCCGTGGCCACCATCGCTGCTGTGCCACCCATACTGTGCTGTGGCCACGATTGTGCCACTGCTGTGCCATGGCCACCATCGCTGCTGTGCCACCGCTGTGCCACCCATACTGTGCTGTGGCCATGATTGTGCCACCGCTGTGCCGTGGCCACCGCTGTGCCATGGCCACCATCGCTGCTGTGCCACCGCTGTGCCACCCATACTGTGCCGTGGTCACGATTGTGCCACTGCTGTGCCGTGGCCACCATCGCTGCTGTGCCACAGTCATGGCTGTGCCACCCATAGTGTGCTGTGGCTGTGCCACCTCTGCCATGGCCACCATCCCTGCTGTGCCATGGCCACTGCTGTGCCATCCATACTGTGCCATGGCCACCACTGTGCCACGGCCACCATCGCTGCTGTGCTGTGGCCACCTCTGTGCCACCCATACTGTGCCATGGCCACCTCTGTGCTATGGCCACCGCTGTGCCGTGGCCACCATCACTGCTGTGCCATGGCCACGGCCATGGCCACCTCTGTGCCATGGCCACCATCGCTGCTGTGCCGTGGCCACGGCCATGCCACCTCTGTGTTGTGGCCACCTTTGTGCCACCCATACTGTGCCAGCGCCAGCGCCACCGCCGCGGCCGTGCGTCCCACCCCTCCTGCCCTTCATCCATCCACCTCCCCATCCCCTTCCTCCCTCATCCTCACGCTCCTCCAGGCCGTGTCCCGGCCACCTGCGCGGTGCCTGCCGCCAGCTCCATCCCCGTCCCTCCCCTGCCAGCCCCGGCCCCCCCGGTGCCCCCCAGCCCGGCTCCCCCCGGCTGTGTTTGCTTTGGCCGCGGCAGGGCCGGGGCTGGTGTAAATCCCGCGCTGGAAACTCCAGCCGGCGGCGGGCGAGGGTCCGGCCAAGCCCGCGGGGCCGGGGCTCGGCCAAAGCAAACAGCCGGGGGCGGGTGAGTCAGCGCGGCGTGGCCCCCCCCCAGCCCCGTCACACGTCCCACGCAGGCCTGCACGCACGCGAGGCAGGACGGCGGCGCGTCCCACGCGCCGGGGCACGGGCACGGGCGAGCGGCTGCACGTGCCCACGCGCCGGGCTGGCACACGCGCGTGCGGGTCACACGTGGGCACGCGGTGTCACGTAGCGCGGGGCGTCACACGCAGGCGCAGACTGTGGACACTTGTGCCGTGTCACGCGTGCGCGGTGTCACGCTGTGCCACGCGTGTGCGGTGTGTCACACGTGCCACGCGTGTGCGGTGTCAGGCTGCGTCTTGTGTGCTCGGTGTGTCACGTGTCACACGTGTGCGGTGTCACGCTGTGCCACGCGTGTGCGGTGTCAGGCTGCATCTTGTGTGCTCGGTGTGTCACGTGTCACACATGTGCGGTGTCACACGTGCCACGCATGTGCGGTGTCAGGCTGCGTCTTGTGTGCTCGGTGTGTCACGTGTCACGTGTGCGGTGTCACACGTGCCACGCGTGTGCGGTGTCAGGCTGCGTCTTGTGTGCTCGGTGTGTCACGTGTCACACGTGTGCGGTGTCACGCTGTGCCACGCGTGTGCGGTGTCAGGCTGCGTCTTGTGTGCTCGGTGTGTCACGTGTCACGTGTGCGGTGTCACACGTGCCACGCGTGTGCGGTGTCAGGCTGCGTCTTGTGTGCTCGGTGTGTCACGTGTCACACGTGTGCGGTGTCACGCTGTGTCGTGCGTGCGTGGTGTGTCACGTGTCACATGTGTGTGGTGTCAGGCTGTGTCTTGTGTGCTCGGTGTGCCGCACACTTACACGCTGTGTCATGCATACGCGGTGTGTCACACACTTACACGCTGTCATGTGTGTGCGGTGTCACGCTGTGTCGTGTGCGCGGTGTGTCACACATACTGTCACGCCTGCGCGGTGTCACGCTGTGTCCTGCGTGCGTGGTCTGTCACACGTCACACGTGCTCGGTGTGCCGCACACTTACATGGTGTCATGCGTGTGTGGTATCACGCGTGCTCAGTGTGTTGCACACTTACATGCTGTGTCACGCCTGCGCGGTGTCACGCTGTGTCTTGCGTGCTCGGTGTGCCGCACACTTACACACTGTGTCACGTGTGTGCTGTGTCACGCCTGCGCGGTGTCACGCTGTGTCTTGCGTGCTCGGTGTGCCGCACACTTACACACTGTGTCACGTGTGTGCTGTGTCACGCCTGCGCGGTGTCACGCTGTGTCTTGCGTGCTCAGTGTGCCGCACACTTACACACTGTGTCACGTGTGTGCAGTGTCACGCTGTGTCCTGTGTGCACGGTGTGTTGCACACTTACACGCTGTGTCACGCTGTGTCTTGCGTGCACAGCGGTGCCTGAGACCACTGCACGGCGCAGGCCACACCTAGACGGTGTGTCACACCCCTGCACCACGTATCACACACACAGCGTGTTGCACACTTGCGTAGTGTACTGCACACCCGCACGGTGTCGCACGCCTGCAGGGTCCGTCACACACGCGTGCTGTTGCGCCTGCCTGCGTGATGCCCTGCACCACTGCGCTGTGCGTTGCACGCCCGCAGGGTGTATCGCTGGCGTGTGTGCTGTGTTGCACACACACAGGGCGTATCGCCGGCGTGTGTGCTGTGTTGCACACACACAGGGTGTATCGCAGATGCGAGCAGTGTGTTTCACGACCGCGGGGTGTAACACACACGTGAGCAGTGTGTTGCTCACCCACAGGGTGTATTGGAGATGTGAGCAGTGTGTTGCACACCCACAGGGTGTATCACCGGCATGAGCAGCGTGTTGCACGCACACAGGGTGTATCACTGGGGTGTGTGCTGTGTTGCACACCCACAGAGGGTATCACCGGTGTGAGCAGTGTGTTGCACACTCACAGGGTGTATCACTGGGGTGTGTGCTGTGTTGCACACCCACAGAGGGTATCACCGGTGTGAGCAGTGTGTCGCACACTCACAGGGTGTATCACTGGGGTGTGTGCTGTGTTGCACACCCACAGGGTGTATCATCGGTGTGAGCAGTGTGTTGCACACTCACAGGGTGTATCACTGGGGTGTGTGCTGTGTTGCACACCCACAGAGGGTATCACCGGTGTGAGCAGTGTGTTGCACACGCACAGGGTGTATCACTGGGGTGTGTGCTGTGTTGCACACCCACAGGGTGTATCATCGGTGTGAGCAGTGCGTTGCACACTCACAGGGTGTATCACTGGGGTGTGTGCTGTGTTGCACACTCACGGGGTGTATCACCGGTGTGAGCAGAGTGTTGCACACACACAGGGCGTGTCACTGGTGTGTGTGCTGTGTTGCACACTCACAGGGTGTATCGGTGGTGTGTGTGCTGTGTTGCACACTCACAGGGTGTATCACTGGGGTGTGTGCTGTGTTGCACACCCACATGGTGTATCATCGGTGTGAGCAGTGTGTTGCACACACACAGGGTGTATCACTGGGGTGTGTGCTGTGTTGCACACCCACAGGGTGTATCACTGGCGTGAGCAGCGTGTTGCACGCCCACAGGGTGTATCACACACGTGAGCAGCGTGTTGCACACTCACAGGGTGTATCGTCGGCGTGAGCAGCATGTTGCACACCCACAGGGTGTATCACACACGTGAGCGGCGTGTTGCACACTCACAGGGTGTATCGTCGGCGTGAGCAGCATGTTGCACACCCACAGGGTGTATCACACACGTGAGCGGCGTGTTGCACACTCACAGGGTGTATCGTCAGCGTGAGCAGCATGTTGCACACCCACAGGGTGTATCACACAGGTGAGCCGCGTGTTGCACACCCACAGGGCATTTGCCCACCCTGGCAGCCGGGCACCTCCCGGCGGTGGGGCACAGGGGCAGCCGGGTACCCGCTGCGGCGGGGCTGGCGTGGCCCCATCCGGGGTGTCCCCGAGGACCCTCGTGCGTCACCGCTGCTCGGCTGCTCCCGGCTTCCCGGCGGCTGGTGACGGGGAGCGGTGACGTGCGAGGGCACCGCGGGGGCTGCCCGCATCGGGCTTCGCGGTGCCGAGCCGAGCCGTGCAGGCGCTGGGTCATCCCGGCGGAGGAGTTGCCGGGAATCCTGGCTCCGGAGCGCCGAGGGATGCCAGTTGGCCCGGAGCATCCTTGGCCACGGGCCGTGACCTTTGCACAACCGCCGGCTCACGAGGCCGCGCCTCGTCAGGCCGCCCTGACGTCAAGGGCCGATGACGGGGACCCGGCCCGCGGTTTCCGGCGGCTTCGGAAAGGTCACCCCACGCTCCGGCCACCCCGGGGGGTCCCTATCCCAGCCCCCTGTTCCCCGCGCTCCCTCGGTGGGGGTGACCCGGGGTCCCCGCCGGGGCGGACGCCTCCGGTAACCCCCGTGGGATGCTCATCCCGCTCCGGCATCCGTGGTGAGCGAGTCGCCGTGCCCAAATATAACCCGGCCGCGCTGTCCCGGCGGGAGCGCGGGGAGCGCCGCTCGCTCCACACCATATAAAGGATTGTTGCTGGAGCCCGCGGGCGGGAGCCGGCGGCGGGGAGCCGTGCCGGGGGGGGGGGGGGGGGGCCGGGGAGGGTCCCCGGTGCACCGGCTGTGCCGGCGGCATCGCTCCGGGCTGCCAGCGCCGTGCTCTGTGAAGGTGCCGAGCTGCTCTGTCCCAGGGCTGGGTGCCCTTTGACACCCCCCCCCACTACACACAAACCCACCCGTGCCTCAGTTTCCCCACTTACAACCGGTTCGCGGCGCACGGCCAGAGCAGCTTTGTCCCTGTCACCCCAGGCCCTGGGGTGGGTGGGGGGGTCCCCCCCCTGCCTCACGCCCCCCTCCTCCCAACGATGGTGCCCGTGTCCCCGCAGGAGACTCTTGGGGGATCTTCACCTTCCTGTGCGCCGCGCTCTGCAACCTGCCGGCGCTGCCCGCCCTGAACTGCACCGAGGAGCTGGGCGCCGGCCAGTCCATCCAGAAGACCTACGACCTGACCCGTTACCTGGAGCACCAGCTCCGCACCCTCGCCGGCACCTACGTGAGTAGGGGGCTCACCCACCCCCCAGCCGCACCCCCTGCCCCGCGGCTCCCCCGGGAGGGGGTTGTCCTGGCTGTTCTCCCCTGGCCCTGGCTCCCTGGGGAGATGCCCCGGCTGGTCTGGGGTCCCCAGGGTGGGTGCACACACCTCCCCCCCCCCCCACCACCCACCCAAGGGTGCCGTGCCCACCCGCTCGCTGGCACGGGGCACACGGGGACGGGGCGGACACCCCCACTGCCACCAGCGGGGACCCCCCCCCTCCCCAGCCCAGGGCACAGGCAGGGCAGCACCGGGGTGGGGGCGTGCACACGTGTGTGCACTGGGGTGGCTGCACGCATGTGTCCCTGCACACGTGTGTCCCTGCACACGCGTGTGTGTCCCTGCACACCCGTGTCTGTGTGCATTAGGTGTGCCGCACATACGTGTGTACGTGTCTGCACACATGTGCCTGCACATACGTGTGTCTGCGTGCATGGGTGTGCCCGCACATACATGTGTACCTGTCTCTTCGCACACGTGCTTGCACATACGTGTGTGTGCGCATCAGTGTGCTTGCACGTACACGCGTGTGCGCTGGAGTGCCCGCACACGTATGTACCCGTACATACACGTGTGTTTATGCATCGGGGTGCCCGCACACGCGTGTGCACCCACGCACACACACGGCTCATCCACGCCGCCTCTCCCTGCCCAGAGCTCCCCAGACACGCGTGTGGGTGACGTGTTTGCACGTGCCCTTGCCGGGTGCCAGGGGTGCTGCCCGCCCTTCCCGGGGGGAGTGGGTGTCCCATGCCGCGTCCGGCTGCGCCCGTGCCTGGGGGGTGGGCGGGGGGCAAGGAAATGTCTCATCGGCCGAGGGCAGGGGGTGGGGAGCCGCCCTGTGCCCCCCCCGGGGGGGGCAGGGGTGCAGGCATGTGCCTCTCCCTGCCCCCCGGCAGCGCCGGCTCACGCGGGTGTTCCCCGCCCTGACGTGTCCCGGGTGTTTGGGGTGCCGGGGGGTTGGGTGGGGGGTGTTGGGGGGGGGGTGTGCATGTCATTGGTGGGTGCCTCCGGGTCTGCTGTTTGGGGGGAGGGGGGGGTATGGTGGGGGCAGGGATGTGGCGGGGGGGGGAGGTGGAGTGACGTGGGGTGTGGGGGGGGCACACGTGGGGGTTTGGGAGGTGGGAGAAGCAGGGACGGGGGACATGGGGGATGTGGGGACAGGGGACATGGGGACCTGGGTTGTGGGAGACAGGGAGACAGGGGACATGGGGACATGGAGACCTGGGATGTGGGAGGCATGGAGACAGGGGACATGGGGTCACAGACATGGGGGACATGGGGACATGGGACATGGAGACAGGGGACATGGAGATGGGACATGGAGACAGGGGGACGTGGAGACAGTGGACATGGGGACATGGAGACAGGGGACACGGAGATGGGACACGGGGACAAGGGGCATGGGGACATGGAGACAGGGAACATGGGGACATGGAGACAGGGAGACCTGGGATGTGGGAGGCATGGAGACAAGGGGCGTGGGGACAGGGACATGGGGACAGGGGAGACGGAGACGGGGGTTGTGGGAGACAGGGGACATGGAGATGGGACATGGGGACAGGGGACATGGGGACAGGGGACATGGAGACCTGGGATGTAGGAGACATGGAGACAGGGGACATGGGGACATGGAGGGGGCATGGGGACAGGGGACATGGGACAGGGAGACAGGGGACATGGGGACAGGGGATGTGGGAGACAGGGAGACAGGGGACATGGAGATGGGATATGGAGACAGGGGACATGGGAGACATGGGGACAGGGGACACGGAGATGGGGGATCTAGGAGACAGGGAGACAGGGGACGTGGGACAGGGAGACAGGGGACATGGGGGACATGGAGGGGACATGGGGACAGGGGACACGGAGACGGGGGATCTGGGAGACAGGGGGACATGGGACAGGGAGACAGGGGACATGGGGGACATGGAGGGGACATGGGGACAGGGGATGTGAGAGACAGGGAGACAGGGGACATGGGGGACATGGAGGGGACATGGGGACAGGGGACATGAGACAAGGAGACAGGGGACATGGGACATGGAGACAGGGGACAACGGGCACGGTGAGGGTCAGTGGGGCTGCACAGCGACCGGGCTGCCCGGAGAGCGGGGACAGTGGAGCGCGGGGACAATGGAGAGTGGGGACAATGGAGAGCGGGCACGACGCCACACTCCCTCCCCCATCCCCACCCCCCACCCCCCACCCCTCCTCTTTTTCCAGCTGAACTACCTGGGCCCCCCCTTCAACGAACCCGACTTCAACCCCCCGCGCCCGGCGCGCGCCGAGCGGGTGCCCAGCGCCACGGTGGAGCTGGGGCTGTGGCGGGGCCTGACGGACAACGCCCGCCTGGCCGCCAACTACCGGGCCTACAGCCGCCTGCTCTGCTACCTGCGCGCCCTGGACGGCCCGCTCGGCGCCGCCGACCTCCGCCACCGCCTCGGCCACTTCTGCGCCAGCCTGCAGGGCCTGGTGCTCAGCATCGCCGGCGTCATGTCCTCCTTGGGTTACCCGCTGCCCGTCGGACCCCCCGCGCCCCCCGGCCTGCCCGTCGCCCCCAACGACTTCCTGAAGAAGATGGAGGATTTCTGGTTGCTGAAGGAGCTGCAGACGTGGCTCTGGCGCTCGGCCAAGGACTTCAACCGCCTCAAGAAGAAGGTGCCGCCCGCCGTGGTGACGCTGGGGGTGGAGGTGAGGGGCTTCTGACACCCCCCCCCCACATACACACCCCCCCGACACTGCCCCCCCCCCCCCCCCAGCCCCGGGGCCTTGTCCTGCCCGGCCCCTGGCGGGGTGTGGAGAGATGGGGGGCCTGACCCCAGAGTGCCACCCGCAGCCCCTCTGTCACCACTGTGCCCCAAGGGACCCCAGAGTGCCACCAGTGCCACCCCACAGCCCCACCGTCACCACACTGACCCCAGAGTGACACCAGTGCCACCCGCAGCCCCTCTGTCACCACACTGACCCCAGAGTGCCACCAGTGCCACCCCACAGCCCCACCGTCACCACACTGACCCCAGAGTGACACTAGTGCCACCCCACAGCCCAACCATCACCACTGTGCCTTAAGGGACCCCAAAGTGCCACCAGTGCCACCCCACAGCCCCACTGTCACCACTGTGCCTTAAGGGACCCCAAAGTGCCACCAGTGCCACCCGCAGCCCCACTGTCACCGCTGTGCCTTAAGGGACCCCAAAGTGCCACCAGTGCCACCCGTAGCCCCACCGTCACCACTGTGCCTTAAGGGACCCCAAAGTGCCACCAGTGCCACCCGCAGTCCCACCATCACCACACTGACCCCACAGTGACACCCACAGCCCCACTGTCACCACTGTGCCTTAAGGGACCCCAAAGTGCCACCTCACAGCCCCTCTGTCACCACACTGACCCCAGAGTGCCACCCGCAGCCCCTCTGTCACCACACTGACCCCAGAGTGACACCAGTGCCACCCCACAGCCCCTCCGTCACCACTGTGCCCTAAGGGACCCCAAAGTGCCATCAGTGCCACCCGCAGCCCCACTGTCACCACTGTGCCTTAAGGGACCCCAAAGTGCCACCAGTGCCACCTGCAGCCCCACTGTCACCACTGTGCCCTAAGGGACCCCAGAGTGCCACCAGTGCCACCCACAGCTCTACCGTCACCACACTGACCCCAGAGTGCCACCAGTGCCACCCGCAGCCCCACTGTCACCACACTGACCCCAGAGTGCCACCAGTGCCACCCACAGCCCCACCGTCACCACACTGACCCCAGAGTGCCACCAGTGCCACCTGCAGCCCTACTGTCACCACAGTGCCTTAGGGGACCCCAAAGTGCCACCCGCAGCCCCACCATCACCACTGTGCCTTAAAGGACCCCAAAGTGCCACCCCCCAGCCCTACTGTCACCACAGTGCCTTAAGGGACAGGGCTCCTGACCCCAAGTGCCACCACAGCCCCCCCCCAGCCCTACTGTCACCACAGTGCCATAGGGGACAGGGCTCCTGACCCCAAGTGCCACCAAGGCCACCCGTGTCACCCCTCCATCACCAGTGTCCCTTGAGCAATGGGGCTCCTGCCCCCCAAGTGCCACCTCGTGTGTGCCTTGAGGCAGGGGGTGGTGCCACCACGGTGTCCCCACCGCCACGCTGTGCCCACCCCACCAGGGGGTCCCCTGGGGACTGTCCCCCCAGCTGTGGGGCTGGGGGGGTGGGGGGGGGGGGGCAGCAACCTCCTCCCCCACCCCCAGGGCAGCAATAAGCCCCGCCCCCAAGGGCTGTAGAGTGGGTGAAAGCCCCGCCCACCCCAAAAGGACCAACACTCCCCCCCCGCATAGGAATAAGCCCCGCCCCTCCCTGCAGCAAGCCCCGCCCCATGAGCAATAGGCTCCACCCCTCCCCAGCCGGCAATAAGCCCTGTTCACCAGCCTGTGTAGCAAGCCCCGCCCCCTTCCTACAGCAGGCTCTGCCCCTTCGTGCCCAAGCCCCGCCTCTCCGAGGGTTGCCCAGCAACCCGGTGGGTGGGCGGGGCGGGGGGCGGGGCCGCTGTCCCGCTGCGTCGATGAGTGTTTATTTATTGGAGATGTTATTTATTGGGGTATTTATTGCAGAAGTTCTATTCTTGTATGGACGAATAAAAACCTTTCTCCAGCGCCCCCGCCCCGCCCCCGCCCCTGCCCCGCCCCCGGGGCGCGGCCCCAACAGCCGCTGCTGCCGTCAGTAGGGACCAGAGTGAACGGGTCAGGGATGGGCTTGGGGACCCCCGTGTCACCCAGGGATGGGCTCGGGGACCCCTTTACCTGCCAGGGATGGGCTCGGGGACCCCCGTGCCACCCTGGGATGGGCTTGGGGACCCCCATGACAAACAGGGATGGGCTTGGGGACCCCTGAGTCACCCAGGGATGGGCTTAGGGACCCCTGTGACACCCAGGGATGGGCTTGGGGACCCCTTTGCCTGCCAGGGATGGTCTCGGGGACCCCCGCAACACCCAGGGATGGGCTTGGGGACCCCCGTGACATCCAGGGATGGGCTCGGGGACCCCCGTGTCACCCAGGGATGGGCTCGGGGACCCCCAAGTCACCCAGGGATGGGCTCGGGGACCCTTGTGTCACCCAGGGATGGGCTCGGGGACCCCATTACCTGCCAGGGCTGTGACTGGGACCCCCCCGATGCCACCATGTCCCCAAGTGCCCCCTCACAGCAACCCCCTGTGCCACCCAGGGATGGGCTCGGGGTCCCCGGCGCCCCAGACTCAGGTGGCAGCCACACCCCTGAGCGTCCCCAGCCCCGCGCGTCCCTGGGGGGTGACGACGAGGGTGTAGAAGGTGCCGGGCTGGGGAAGGAAGCCGACGGCGCGGACGGCGCGCTGCGAGGGGGCGTTGTGGGGTAGCACCCCGCAGTAGATGGGGAAACCGCGGGCGTGCAGGTCCCGACCCACGGCCCCCAGCGTCACCCCGCACAGGCCCCGCCCGCGCCAGGCCGGCAGCGTGTAGCCGTGGCTCAGGCAGCCCAGGGGGTCCAGCAGGGTCCAGGAGACGGGGCGCCCGCGGGGTCCCAGCAGGCAGGCGCTGGGCAGCGCCCGCACCACCGCCCCCAGGAACCGCTGGCTGTGGGCGTTGCCCCCGAAGCCCCAGGTGGCGTTGAGCAGCGGGACGTGGGACGGGGACACCGGCGCCAGGCGCAGGCCCGGTGGCACCCTGGAACGGGGAGAGATGATGGGAGGGGGGGGCACGGGGGAAGTGCTGTGCCGTGGGGTGGGGTGGGGGACCCACTGAGGCACCCAGAGATGTGACTGGGGACTCTGGTGCCACCCAGGGATGGGCTCGGGGACTCCTGTGTCACCCTGGGATGGGCTCGGGGACCCCTTTGCCTGCCAGGGATGGGCTCGGGGACCCCTGTGTCACCCTGGGATGGGCTCAGGGACCCCTTTGCCTGCCAGGGATGGGCTCGGGGACCCCTGTGTCACCCAGGGATGGGTTCGGGGACCCCTTTGCCTGCCAGGGTTGTGACTGGGCCCCCCGATGCCACCATGTCCCCAGGTGCCCCCTCACAACCACTCCTGTGCCACCCAGGGATGGGCTCGGGGACCCCTGTGTCACCCAGGGATGGGTTCGGGGACCCCTTTGCCTGCCAGGGTTGTGACTGGGCCCCCCGATGCCACCATGTCCCCAGGTGCCCCCTCACAACCACTCCTGTGCCACCCAGGGATGGGCTCGGGGACCCCTGTGTCACCCTGGGATGGGCTCGGGGACCCCTTTGCCTGCCAGGGTTGTGACTGGGCCCCCCGATGCCACCATGTCCCCAGGTGCCCCCTCACAACCACTCCTGTGCCACCCAGGGATGGGTTCGGGGACGCCTGTGCCACCCAGGAATGTTCTTGGGGACCCCCATGTCACCCAGGGCTGTGACTGGGCCCCCCAATGCCACCATGTCCCCAGGTGCCCCCTCAAAACCACCCCCTGTGCCACCCAGGGATGTGAATGGTCCCCCCCTCCCATGTCACCAGGGATGTGCTTGGGGACCCCTGTGTCACCCAAGGGTGGGCTCAGGGACCCCTCTGCCTGCCAGGGCTGTGTCTGGGCCCCCCAATGCCACCATGTCCCCAGGTGCCCCCTCACAGCAACCCCCATGTCACCCAGGGATGGGCTTGGGGACCGCGGTGCCACCCAGGGATGGGCTTGAGGACCCCCATGTCACCCAGGGCTGGGCTTGGGGACCCCCTGTGCCACCCAGGGCTGTGACTGGGACCCCCGATGCCACCATGTCCCCAAGTGCCCCCTCACAGCAACCCACATGTCACCCAGGGATGTGCTCGGGGACCCCCTGTGCCACCCAGGGCTGTGACTGGGACCCCCCCCAGGTGCCCCCCGCACTCACTGCACGCGGGGCCGGGGGGGCTGGGGGCTCAGCAGCGCCTGGTATCGGTGGGTCTCCAGCCGCAGCCCCTTGGCGTCGGCCGCTTCCCGCACTGCCTCGTACATCCCATCCTGCATCCCTGCGGCGGCACCCTCAGCCCGGGCAGGGGCACAGCGGGCAGAGGGGGGGGGTGCCCGAGCCCCCTCCCCACCCCATGCCAGGCTTACCCTGCATCTGGAAGGCCCGTGTCCAGCCCACCGCCTCGGTGCCCCCCAGCAGCGCCCGCCAGGCACCCTCGTCCCGGTAATACACCGTCAGCTGATTGGCGTAGAAGTCCCCGGGGTCCCCGTGTTCCTGGGGGGAGGGAGGGGACACAGGGGGACAGGTGGCATGCCACCCCCTTCCTTCCCCAGGCCCCACGGTGCGTGGGGTGCTGCTGGGGGATGGGGGCAGCACCTCTGGGCGCAGGCGGGTCAGGACGACGCCGAAATGGGGCCAAGAGTCCACCAGTACCTCGTGCGCAGCCGGGTTGCCCCGGGCCACCGTCATCACGGTCCCCAGGACCTGCGGGACAGGGTCAGCGCTGGGGGGGGGGGGGGGGGCGGACGCACGGGGTGGGGGTGGGGGGCTGCGATGGGCGATGGGGCTGCGACGGGTCCCTCTGTGTCCCCCTCGGCTGCATCCCGGGTCAGGACGTCATGTGGGGACCACCCCGGGGTCCCTGCCACCAACAGGGTGGGGGAGAGGGGGGGAGAGGGGTGTCCAGGGTCCCTGTCACCAGCGGGGCAAGGAGGGGGGAGGCATAGGGGTCCCCAGGGCCCCCCGACTGGAAGGATGGAGGGCGTGGAGGTCCCTGGGGTCCCCGTCACCAGTAGCACTGGGTGGGGAGGTCTCAGGGGACCCCGGAGACCCCATCAGCATCGCGGAGGGGAAGGAGGGGACAGGCTTCCCCGTCACCGGCAGAGCAGGATTGGGGGGGACACAGGGGGGTCCCCGGGGTCCCCGGCAGAGCAGGGTTGGGGGGATACAGAGGGGTCCCCATCCCCGGCAGGGCAGGGTTGGGGGGATGCAGAGGGGTCCCCGGGGTCCCCGTCACTGGCAGGGCAGGGTTGGGGGGTCCCCAGGGTCCCCAGCAGGGCAGGGTTGGGGGGATGCAGAGGGGTCCCCATCCCTGGCAGGGCAGGGTTTGGGGGGACGCAGAGGGGCCCCCGGGGTCACCGGCAGGGCAGGGTTGGGGGGGATGCAGAGGGGTCCCCGTCACCAGCAGGGCAGGTTTGGGGGGACGCAGAGGGGCCCCCGGGGTCCCCGGCAGGGCAGGGTTGGGGGGCCTCTGGGGTCCCCGGCAGGGTTGGGGGGACGCAGAGGGGTCCCCAGGGTCCCTGGCAGGGCAGGGTTGGGCGGACGCAGAGGGGTCCCCAGGGTCCCCAGCAGGGCAGGGTTGGGGGGCCCCTGAGGTCCCCAGCAGGGTTGGGGGGATGCAGAGGGGTCCCCAGGGTCACCGGCAGGGCAGCAGGCAGGCTCCCCCGCAGGGTCTCCTCCAGGCGCAGCAGCCGGCGTGGGCACGTCAGGATCAGCATGGCGCCGTGGGGTGACACCGAGGATCCGTGGGACCGTGTGGGGCCGTGGGGCAGGGTGTCCCACCCCCCCACCCCCCGGGAAGCTGCAGGGTTGGCCCCATGCCCAGTGCCCAGCGTGACGGACCCTGCCCGTTGCCCCCCGTATGGGGCCAACCCCCCCCGGGTGCAGGGGGACACTCGCTGGCCCGTGACGGCCGGTGGCAGCTCCGGGACCCACAAGTGTCACCGCCTGCCCCACAGTCTCCAGACGCCTGCCTCACGGCGCACCCGGCCCCACGGCCCCAGGACAGTGGGTGAGTGCTGGGGGGGGTGGGGACCGCGGGGCTTGGGCTGGGGAGGGGGTCCCCACCGGGGGGTCCTGTGCCCCTGTTATCGTGGGGTGTCCCGGCAGGACCATGCGGATCCTGACGTGCCCGGCCCAGCTGCAGCGCCTGGAGGGGGTCCTGCGGAGGAGCCTGCCCCTCGCCCTGCCGGTGACGGGGACCCCGCCGTCACCCTGCCCCGTGCTCAGGATGGGGACCCCACGGCCACCCCCACCGTGACGTGAACCCCAATGTCACCCCCTTCCCCACGGCATGATAGGGACCCCCCTGTCACCCCTGTCCCTTGACAGGATGGGGACCCCGATGTCACCCCCGTCCCTGGCTGTGACTGGGACCCCCCTGCCACCCCTGTGCCACGGTGGGGATCCCCCTGTCACCCCTGTCCCTTGACAGGATGGGGACCCCGATGTCACCCCTGTCCCTGGCTGTGACTGGGACCCCTCTGTCACCCCTGTGCCACAGTGGGGATCCCCCTGTCACCCCTGTCCCTTGACCCCGGTGGTGGGAACCCCAAGGTCACCTCCCCGCAGTGACTGGGACCCCAGTGTCACCCTGTCCCCTGCCACCCCCCTCCCGGGTGTCCCAAGTCCAGCATCCCCCATCCCTAGGGGTGGCTCCAAGCCCACCAATCCCAGCCCAGTTTGGACTCTGTCCCAGCCAATCCCAGCCCAGTTGGACTCTGTCCCAGCCAATCCCAGACCCATCAGACTCTGTCCCAGCCAATCCCAGCCCAGTTGGACTCTGCCCCAGCCAATCCAAGCCCAGTTTGGACTCTGTCCCAGCCAATCCCAGCCCAGTTTGGACTCTGTCCCAGCCAATCCCAGCCCAGTTGGACTCTGTCCCAGCCAATCCCAGACCCATCGGACTCTGCCCCAGCCAATCCTAGCCCAGTTGGACTCTGCCCCAGCCAATCCCAGACCCATTGGACTCTGCCCCAGCCAATCCCAGCCCAGTTGGACTCTGCCCCAGCCAATCCCAGACCCATCGGATTCTGTCCCAGCCAATCCCAGCCCAGTTTGGACTCTGTCCCAGCCAATCCCAGACCCATTGGACTCTGCCCCAGCCAATCCCAGCCCAGTTTGGACTCTGCCCCAGCCAATCCCAGCCCAGTTGGGCTCTGCCCCAGCCAATCCCAGACCCATCGGACTCTACCCCAGCCAATCCCAGACCCATTGGACTCTGCCCCAGCCAATCCCAGCCCAGTTGGGCTCTGCCCCAGCCAATCCCAGACCCATCGGACTCTGCCCCAGCCAATCCCAGACTCATTGGACTCTGCCCCAGCCAATCCCAGCCTAGCTTGGTTCTGAGCCAGCCAATCCCCTTCTAGGCTCATAAAAACCAGCCAATCCCCTCCCAGACCCCCATATAAACCAGCCAATCCCCTCCCAGGTAGGATACAATGCAGCCAATCCCAAACTTCCTACCCGCCCCTCCCCATTCCAGCCACGCCCACTTGTGGGCAGCCTGGCCTTAGGCACCGCCCCCTCTGCCTTCACCCCACCAAGCCCTATGGGGAGAGGGTGGCTTTATTCATTGAGGGCAGGGGGGGTGCCCCCGGCCTGTGCTGCCCAAGGGACCCCCAAACCTGCCCCCACACCCCCCCCCAGCACCTCTGACCCCCTTTTCCCGCAGGTCTACGGGGCCGTGATGAACATAAACCGGGGGAACCCGGTGCAGTTCGAGGTCGCGGTGGACTCGTGGCCCGAATTCGGGGCCGTGCTGGCCCGGCGCAGCGGAGAGGTGGCCGGGGGCGGGGGGGGTGTGTGTGGGCACGGTGCCCCGGCACGGGGCAGGTGGGCTCAGGGCACCCATGGGTGCCCCGCAGATGCCGGCGGATGACTGCTACTGGAACATGCACGCGGCTTTCTACCGGGACGTGGGTGCCTACCGGGCGCTGCTGGAGACCCCCGGCTGCCTGCGCTGGGACACCGCCTTCCACATCTTCGGTGGCCCCGGGGGTCCTGGGGGGCAGCGGGGGGGGGGGCACTGGGGAGCGTGGGCCACTGGGAAGAACCGTTGGTGATAAGGGAGTGAGGAACTGGAGGCACTGGGAGGTACGGGTGGAAGGAATTTGGGGTGCTGGGGGGCACTGGGGGCAGGCATTTGGGTGCTGGGAGGACTGGGGGCATGGTCTGTTGGGGGGGGGACACTGGGCGGTGGGGGTTCAATGGGTGTTGTCACTGGGAAGTACTGGGGTTGGATTTTGGGGGGCGCTGGGGGCAGGATGAGGTTAGTGGGGGCAACTGGGGAGCACTGTGGTTGGATATGGGGGTGCTGGGGGGCAGGAACTGGGGTGCTGAGCACACGGGGGGGCAGGGATTGGGCTACTGGGGATAGAGACCGGGGTTGTGGGGAGGGCACAGCCGGCGCGTTGGGCTCGGGGGGTGCCAGGGGCAGGAATGATGGTTCTGGGGGGTGGGGGACGGCCCCCCCCCCCCCCGACGGCCCCCCCCCCAGGGCTGCAGGACGGAGTGGCCAAGGTGTCACAGGCCATCGCCGGGTCCAAGGGCGTTGAGCTGGATGTGTCCGAGTTCTACACGTACCTACACCCCGACCCCAGCACCATGCCCGAACCCCGGTGAGCCCCCCCCCGACCCTGCCCCCAGCCCCCCCAGCCCCCCCAGCCCCCCCGCTGATGGCCGAGCCCCTGCGCGCAGGCTGGACCCCGGCGTGCGGGTGGGCTCGCTGAGCTCGGCGCACGTGGACCTGCTGAACGAGACGTGGGCGTACGGGGGCAACGCGCGGAGCCGCGGGTACCTGGCGGAGATTTTGGGGCGCTTCCCCAACCTCTGCCTCAAAGACGGGGCAGGGGAACCCTTCTGTTGGGTCCTGACGGATCCTTTCGGCGCGGGGGCTCACGGTTACACCCTGCCCGCCCACCGCCGGCGGGGACACATGAGGACGGCGCTGACCCTCGCCGCTCGGCGGAACCGGGACCGGGGTTTTCCCACCTTCGGACACACGGCCACGGGCAACCGGCCCATGCAGCGGCTGCAGGAGGCGCTGGGCAACCGACGGGTGCCCGGGCTGTGCCGCTTCGTCCTGCACAACCCCAGCCTGGGCAGTGCCAGGCCCTGAGTAACCCCCCACCCCCCACCCCAACCCGGCCACGGGGTCTTTGCGTGCCCCCCTTGGCCACGCTGGGGGGGTCAAGGAATAAAATCCGACCCATAAAACAGAAAAGGGATGTGGATTCTCTGATGGCTGCTATAGGGTTGTGGCTCCCTCCGGCACCGGCCGTTACAGCCGTGACACGGCTGCGTCCCTTGGGGGGGGGGTCACCGCGTCCCGCTGCGCCAGGGCACGGGCCGCAGCCCTGCCCCGAGCTATTCCCGGCCCCCCCCGGGAGGGTTGAAAAGCCACAGGCAAATCTGCACCTGTGGCACTTGGGCGGGGGGGTGTGTCCCCCCCAGCCCCTCGGGATGGTGTCACCACAGGTTGGGGGGGCGGCGACAGGCGACTGTGGGTCACTGGCTGTGCTTGCCGGGAGGGGGGACACCGGCGGAACGCTGCGTGGGGTGGAGGGCTGCACGGCGTGAGTCCCGGCTCGGGGGGGGGACAGGGACAGCCGGGGGGGTGCCGGTGGCAAAGGGGGACAGGGACAGCCAGGGGGACACATAGACTGCCCGGGGGGGTGGGGAGAGCCCGAGGGGGACACACAGTGCCCAGGGGGATGGGGACAGCCGAGGGGGTGACAGGGACAGGCTGGGGGGTGGCAGGGGGCACGGGGTCAGCAGAGGGGGTGACAGGGACAGGCCGGGAGGGTGACAGGGGGCACAGGGTCAGCAGAGGGGGGGGGACAGGGACAGCGTGGGGGGGCGGCAGGGGGCACGGGGTCAGCAGAGGGGGGGGACAGGGGGATGGGGACAGCCGAGGGGGTGACAGGGACAGCGTGGGGGGGTGTCAGGGGGCACGGGGTCAGCAGAGGGGGGGGACAGGGACAGCCGGGGTGGGGGAGTGACGGTGGCAAAGGGGGACAGGGACAGCCGGGGGGACACACACAGTGCCAGGGGGGGTGGGGAGAGTCCGAGGGGGACACACAGTGCTTAGGGGGATGGGGACAGTCGAGGGGGGGTGACAGGGACAGCCAGAGGGGGGACACACACTGCCCGGGGGGACGGGGAGAACCTGAAGGGGACACACAGTGCCCAGGGGGATGGGGACAGCCGGGTGGGGGGTGACAGTGGCCGGGGAAATGGGGACAGCCCGGGGGGTGACAGTGGCCGGGGAAATGGGGACAGCCCGGGGGGTGACAGTGGCCGGGGCGGACGGGGGCAGCCGGGGGTGGGCACACAGTGCCCGGGGGGACGGGGAGAGACGAGGGGGTGACAGTGCCCGGGGTGACGGTGACAGCCGGGGGGGTGACAACAGCCGGGATCGATGGAACGGGGCTGGCAGCGGCCGTACCCTCCCCCCCCCAGCCCCTCCCCCAGCCCCGCCGCTTCCGCCGGGGGCGGGGCGGCCGGTTCCCGGCAGGCGCGGGGGGGGGGGAGCGGGGCCGCCAGCGCCGTGTGTGTCCGTGTTCCCCCCCCCGCCCCCCCAGGACCATGGAGCAGCCCCGCCGCGTCACCGACACCTTCCCGCGGCGGCGCCGACCGGGACGAGCCCAGCACCGGGACAAGGGCACCGGGACGAGACCCCGGCCCCGGCCCCGCGCCCCCCCGCCCGCACAGGAGCCCCCCCCGCCGTCCCCCCCGGACCAGGCCCTCCTGGAGATGCTGCGGCGCTTTGACCTCTCCTGGGAGTACGGACCCTGCACCGGTGAGAAGCTCCCGCACCCCCCCAGCCCCCAGCCCACCCCCGGCCCGAGGCTGCGCTGACCCCGGCCCCCCCCCCCCCCCCCCAGGTATCACCCGCCTGCAGCGCTGGGAGCGGGCGCACGCGCTGGGGCTGAGCCCCCCCGGCCCGGTGCGCGACGCCCTCCTGGAGCACCGGGACAACCCCAGCGTCACCTACAGGTGAGTGTGGGACTTTGGGGGGGGGGCACAGGGCACCCTCTCCCGGTGCCCCCCCCAGGGCTGTCAGCATCCCTCCCGCCCACTGCTAACAAACAGGGGTCGGGGGGGGGCACAGGGCACCCCCTCCCTCTCCCAGTGCCCCCCCCAGGGCTGTCAGCATCCCTCCCACCCACTGCTAACAACCAGGGGTCGGGGGGGGGGCACAGGGCACCCCCTTCCTCTCCCGGTGCACCCCCCCAGGGCTGTCAGCATCCCTTCCGCCCACTGCTAACAACCAGGGGTCGGGGGGGGGCACAGGGCACCCCCTTCCTCTCCCGGTGCCCCCCCCCCAGGGCTGTCAGCATCCCTCCCGCCCACTGCTAACAACCAGGGGTCGGGGGGGGGCACAGGGCACCCCCTTCCTCTCCCGGTGCCCCCCCCCCAGGGCTGTCAGCATCCCTCCCGCCCACTGCTAACAACCAGGGGTCGGGGGGGGCACAGGGCACCCTCTCCTGGTGCCCCCCCAGGGCTGTCAGCATCCCTCCCACCCACCGCTAACAACCAGGGGTCGGGGGGGGGCACAGGGCACCTGCTGACCTCCCCCCCCCCCCCTTTCCTTGTGCCCCACAGCCTCTGGCACGAGTACCCGCTCTGAGCCCCCCTGCGCCCCACGCTGGAGGGAGGATGGGGGGGGGTCGTGCCCGCTGCCCCCCAGGCCTGGCCGCAGCCCGGGGGCACCGGGCGGATTAAAGGCTGGTGTTGAGCGAAGGAGGGGGGCTGCCGCGTGCTGTCTGGGGGGCACCTGGGGTGTGTCGGGGGGGTGAAACCCCCCTGTGGGGCTCTGGGGGAGGGCAGGGGTCTTTCCTTCCTCCCCCCCATCCCCCCCCCCCCAATCAAGAGAGAGCCAGGTGGGTCGTCCAGTCACACAGTTTAATGCCAGCCCTGGCAGCACCAGGGGGCTGTGCCACCCCACGGTGCCCCACACAACAGCCTCTGCCCCACAGATCCCCCCCGCCCGGGTCCAGAGCAGGCGGCAATCCCTCTGCCCCACAGATCCCCTTGCTGTGGGGCAGACGAGCATCGCTGCTGCCTATAGCTCCCCTCACTACGAGGGTGCCCCTGTCCCCACTTAGGGGTGCTCCTGCCCCAGAGGGGGTGTGTGTGTGTGTGTGTCCCCCACGAGCAGTGTGGGGAGCCTGACCCACGGCAGGGGGGGGGTCTCAGCGGTCCCCGTGGGGCATGGTCGGGGGTGGGCAGGGTGGGCCGGCGGATGGTCTGCCTTGGGGGGTCCTTTCAGGTTGGCACCCCCGGCCACTTGGGGAGGGGGAGAGGGTGAGCACGATGCCCAGCGGGCAGAGCCTGCGCAACCCGGCCCCCCACCCCAGACGGGTGGGGGGGCACAGCCTGTGCTTAGCACTAGGGCTACGCTGAGGGGTCTCACCCCCATACTCGTGGGTGGTGTGGGGCGGCTGGCTGTGAAGAAATGGGGGGACACACACACACACAAAATCTGGGGGGGTTAATGGGGTCAGGAGCCAGGCTGCCTGGGCTCCCAGGGGTCAGACAGCCCAGAGCCTGGCCCCAGCCGATGGGCTCCCCCCACCCACCGCACCCCTCCCCACCCCAGTCCGTCCCGCGGGTGGCAGGGTCCCCATGCCCGGGTGCCCCCCCCGCCCCCCAAAAGGTGAGCCATGGGGTGAGGGCGGACAGAGAGCAGCAAAGCTCAGCCCCACGGCAAACGTGCCGGCGTGCCACGGGTGTGGGATTGGGGGGGGGGGACACCGCGGTGCTCCTACCTGTCCCCGGCTTCCAGCGGCGGCACCACGGGATTTTTCGGGCGGGATTTTTCCAGGTCTGCGGGGGGAAGGGAAGAGGGGGGTGATGATTTCGCTGCCCTCCTCCCCCACGCCTGGGCTCTGCCACCCTGGTACCCGGGGGGAAAGAAGGGATGGGGAGGATGGAACGGCCACCCCGCTGCTAGGAAACGGCGGCGGGAATCCCATAATAGCAAAAACAGGGATTTGGGGTATGGATGAAGGAAAACCGGGGGGAAACCTGAGGAGCAGGTTGGGTGGGTGGAGAAAGGAAGGTGGCAGAATAACCCAAAAAGGCCGAAAAGTGGGAAAAATGGAGAATGAGGTATAAAATCAGGTGAGGGTCAGCGTGGGGGGGGGTGTTCTGATGGCAGGGGGGCAGGTGGCTGCGGACTGTAGTGCTGTTGACATGCAGAGCCGGGTCTGGCATGCACGACCCCCCCCCCTCCAAGGCCGATGGGACCTCTGCCCCCCGCCCCCCCCCCCGCCGGGCAGCGGGGTGGGCAGGGTGATGGAGCCCGTCATCCTAGAGCCGCGCTGAGGGATCCGCAAGATCCCACAGGATCAAGGGGTCCCTTGGGATTAAAAGCCGTAATTAGGAGCTTTGCTGTGTGCGGACTCATTTCCTCATCAATTAATAACAGGGTGTGTTTTGTTAATTATTAAGGTCATCGATGACCTCGTTTAGCAGCTCTCCAGCCCGTTTGTTGCTCGATGGATCAAGTCGGTGACACCCCAAACCCGCGGTCGAGCCGGACCCGGCGCTGGGGGGGGGCAGGCGGGATGGCGCCGAGGGCCCGGATCTCTGGGAGCGGGGGGTTTCCCTGCACCTCACCCCGTTTTCTCTGCCCTGGGTCCGGCTTCGAGCCGCGGTCCCGCTGCACAAGCTCCCTCTGCCCCCGGGCATGTGCCAGCCTGGGTGGGTGGGTGGTTGGGGGGGGGTCCCCTGGGGACGTGGTGGGGACCGTCACGACATTTGCTGGGGACGCAGCGTGCGGCCAGGGTTGCGATGGGGTAAACGAGGCGGGGGGGGTGTGTGTGTGTCTCCCAGGCTTCCTGCAGTGGTAAGAGGGCGAGGGGGATACTCAAACCCACCCAAGATGCACCCGAGGGCACGTGGGTGGTGGTGGAGACGGCACCGAGCGGCAGCAAAGCGGGGAGGGGCGTCGGGGAGAAAACGCTCCTGACCTAAGGGCTTATCGCCAACACCAGCCCGCGGCGCCGCCGTGGCCCCCGCCTCCACCCCACGGCCCCTATCGCCCTTCTGCCCCCGCTCCGTGGGAAGGGGGGGGGTGCGAAGAGGCTGCTGGCACTTTGCCCCCGCCCCGGGGTTGCCCGGCGTGCCCGCCCTCCCACGGCAGCGGGCGCCGGACGCGACCGCCGCGGCAGAGCGAGGGTTGGGGTGAGCGAGGGTCGGGGTGCCGGCTCTGGCCACGCTCTGGCAGCGCCCTGCGGTGGGGACCGAGCTGGGGGGGTGCCCTGGGGGGGGGCAAGACCGATGGCTGCCCCTCAGCGCCGCGCCCCGTCAGGACACCCTCGCTCCGCACAGGCCCTCGCGGTCGTTCTAGCTCCGTTGGGGGGGCTCCACCCCGGCTCTTCCCACCTCGAGGATCTCAGAGCCGCAGCTCTGCGGACAGGCCTGCGCCCCCCGCCCGGGGCAGGCCGTGCCCTGCCGCCCTGCCCTCCCGGGGGGGCCCGCTCCGGGGCTCTCCCCCGACCTGCTCTCACCTGCAGGCCACTGAGCGTGGCGAGCGAGGCGGCGACGCTGAGGGTGCTGCGGGGGCCGCTGCGGGAGGTCTGCCGGGTGCCGAAGCCACAGACCCCCCCCCCCCCCCAGCGGCTGCCCCGGTGCCCCCGGCCTCCTCCCGCTGCTGCTTGAGCCGCGCTCCCGCCTCAGCGTGCGGCTGCGGCGCCGCGGCCGCCGTGTATGATCTGGGGGCACGCGCCACGGCCGGGACCCTCCGCCGCCCCCCCCTCAGCACCCGGCCTGCCCCGCCGCTACGGCCACAGCGGGCTGGCGGCTCCTGGCCGCGCTTCGCTGCCCGGGCCTGCCCCGTTCCGGCCCCGCGGCGCGGCCTAGGCCGCAGCGGCTCGGGGAAGCCTGCGCCTGGTTCCCTTGGCAACCGGTCGGGGTCCCTCACGCGTGCGCACAGCCCCGCTGAGGGCCGGAGTTCCCCGTGGCGCATGCACACCTCCTCTCTGATGCCCGGAATGGCGCTGGGGCCTGGTGCTGCCCGGTCTGCCGGTTGTACGGCGGCAGGGCGGGCGGCGGCGGCGGGGAGGGTGGCGGGGCGCAGGTAGCACCCCCCAGCCATGGGCTGACCTGGGTCCCAGGGGCAGGAGGTGACACCTATCACCCCCACCCCGCGTGAACAGCCTACGCGTTCACTCTGGTCCCTACTGATGGCCGCGGCCGACACGCCCAGCCTGGCAGGGCCTCATGGGGGGGCCCCACGCCGCGTGTCCCCGCGGCCCCGGGCAGGACCCACGCCAGGGGCGGCCGTTTCTGCTCTTTATTCTCCGTGCTGGCGCGGTGACGGGTGGCAGTGAGCCCTGCGTGCGGGGGGGGTGACGAGGCAGGGCCACCCCAGCCCCTCCGATGTGCTGGCAGTGAGGGGTGGGGCCTGCTGGTTCCCTGGCCACGCCTCCAGCAGGCCTAGGCTCCGCCCCTTCCCCATAGTGCCCTGGCAGTGCTGGGGGAGCGCTCTGCCCCATACCCCCCCCCATGGGTTAGGGGGCGGGGGGTGAAGTGATGGGCGGGTGGGGGGCATGGTCAGTGCTGGGGGCGGGGTCAGAGGTTGGGGTGGGGCAGGAGGCGGGGTCACAACCGGTGGCAGGTTGGGTGTGGCCATCCGTGGGGGCGTGGTCAGCGGGGGGGGCGTGGCCATCATCCAGGCTGGCCTGGCGCACCACACGGCGGGGCCGGGAGGAGGGTCGCGCCCCCGGGGGGGCGTCCGTAGCCTCGAACACCTGCGGGAGACGCAGGGGGGGTGTCAGCCAGCGCCGTGGCACCCTAGCCCGGGCCCCCCTGCCCCTGCCCTGTGCTCACCTCCCCGTCGAGGGGCTCCCCCAGCGGCTCGGGGGGCTCGGGGGACTCCAGCTGGCTGATGCTCCTCATGACGGCGCAGAGGGAGATGCGGGGGCGCGGGGAGGCCCCCAGCAGCCCGGTCCCGCTCGCATCCTCGGGGGGCTGTGGGGAGGGGTCCCCCGGGGCGGCCTCTGGACCCTCGTCGGGTTGGGGGACCCGCTCCGAGGCCTTGGGCTCCCACAGGCTGCTGTGCCGGCTGCCACACACCCGCCCTCAGCAGCTGGCCCCGCCCCGCCCCACACGTGGAGCCACGCCCCTTCTAAATCAGGGCGGGGCTTCCACAGGCTCCGCCTCCATGTAAGTAGCACAAGGCTGGGACACCCAGCTCTGCCAAAGCCCGCCAGGGCGTGGCCAAAGAAGCCCCACCCACCCTGTGAAAGTGGGAGGTGTCCATTGGAGGCTCCACCTACCACACCAAGGGGTGTGGCCATATGAGGCTCCACCCACACCGCCCACGAGGTCATGGGCAAACCAGACCCTGCTGTGCGTGGGGGGGTGTGGTCACAACAGGCCCCTCCCTCTCCCGCAGGAGTGGGCGTGGTTACATCCAGCCCCACCCACAGGATGTGCCCCGCCCCCTTGCCCCGCCCACCTGGCTTGCAGGATGCCCTGGTAGAAGTCGAGCTGGCGCATGAAGCCGGGGTTGGGCAGGACGCCGGGGCGGCAGCGCCGGACGTGCCGCAGCGCGCGCTCCAGGGGCCACCCGAACTCCTTCATGGCGTAGGCCAGCACCGTGGCCGCCGAGCGGCTCAGCCCCATGCGGCAGTGCACCAGCACCCGGCCCCCGCTGGCCCTGCGGCACCCACCCACGCTGCCACTGGGCTACCGGGGGCTGCCCACGTGGCCCCAGACACCCCAGTGTCCACAGACACCCGGTGACCCAGGACACCCTGTCCCCAGGGCACCCTGTGTCCCCATGGACCCCATGGCCCAGGGCTCCCCATGTCCCCAAGAATCCCTTGTCTCCAAGGCTCCCCATGTCCCCAAGGCAACCCTGCTCCCCGGCCTCCCCATGTCCCCGGGGCTCCCCATGTCCCCAAGGACCCCATGGCCCCAGGGCTCCCCGTGTCCCCAAGGACCCCATGGCCCCAGGGCTCCCCGTGTCCCCAAGGACCCCTTGGCCCAGGGCTCCCCATGGCCCAAGTGTATCCCATGTCCCCAGGGCTCCCCATGTCCCCAGGGCTCCCCGTGTCCCCAAGGACCCCATGGCACAGGGCTCCCCGTGTCCCCAGGGCTCCCCATGGCCCAAGTGTATCCCATGTCCCCAGGGCTCCCCATGTCCCCAGGGCTCCCCATGGCCCAAGTGTATCCCATGTCCCCAGGGCTCCCCATGTCCCCAGGGCTCCCTGTATCCCCAGATCTCCCTGTGTCCCCAGGGCTCCCCGTGTCCACATAGACCCAATCGCCCCGAGCTCCCCACATCCCAGTGCCCCCCCTCCAAGGGCTCCCAGTGCCCCCCACCACCCCACTCATCAATATTCCCCCCCACTCCCCCCTGCATCCCCAGCTACCCCCACCCCTGTCCCACTCACTCCCTGCCCATGGCTCCAGTCCCCCCACCCCTCCATACCCTGTGCCCCCGATGGCCCCCGCCCCTCCATGCCCCCGTGGGGCTGCCCTGGCCCCACTGACCGGACGCGGGAGAGGAAGAGGAAGGTGTCGTTCCAGTGGGGCAGGAGCTGGGCCGTCTCCTCGTCGTACACCCGCACGTTCATGTAGGTGAACAGCGCCGGGAAGAAGTTGTCAATCTCCCGGGCCACGTTCAGGATGTGGGTGACCCTGCGGAGCCGTGGGCAGGGGGCTCACACAGGCCTGAGCCTCTGCCCGTGCTCTGTAGGGTGCCCCACACCCACCCCATGTGGTACCACAGCCCTGCTGCACCCCATCCCACGATGACCCTATCTCCACCCCAAGGGGTGCCCTACGAAGACCCCAAGACCACCCCAAGGGGTGTCCCACGATGACCCCAAGCCCACCCCAAGGGTTGTCGATGATGACCCCAAGCCCACCCCAAAGGGTGCCCTATAATAGACCCCAATCCCACTCCAAGGGGTGTCCCACAATGACCCTATCTCCACCCCAAGGGGTGGCCTACAAAGACCCCAAGCCCACCCCAAAGGGTGTCCCACGATGACCATATCTCCACCCCAAGGGGTGCCCTCAAAGACCCCAAGCCCACCCCAAGCCCACCCCAAAGGGTGCCCTACAATAGACCCCAAGCCCACCCCAAGGGGTGTCGATGATGACTCCAAGCCCACCCCAAAGAGTGTCCCACGATGACCCCAAGCCCACCCCAAGGGGTGTCCCACGATGACCCCAAGCCCACCCCACCATGACAACTCATGATGACCCCAAGCCCACCCTGCTGTGGCCCCTCATGAAGACCCCGTGCCCACCCCACCATGACACTCCACGATGGCACTGTGCCCACCCCACCGGACCCCCAGATGACCCTGTGCCACCCCGGAGGACCCGGTGCCGCTCCACGCTCACCGGTTCTGCTGCAGCTCCTCCAGGTTGGCCGCGTTCCACTCGGACCCCTGCGTGGTGGCTGCGGTGAGGGGCGTGGAGACCCCTGCCCGCCCCGCCCACCCTGCCCGCCCTGCTGCCCACCAGGTAGAGGTGCGGGAAGACGCGGGAGGGCCGGTCCATCTGTGCCAGCACCAGCAGCATCTCGTTGTCGATGAAGTCCTTGTGCCGGGCCAGGCTGTGCCCCGTGCGCCGCTCCAGCTCCTCCCGCACCTGGGCACCGCCGCGGGGTGAGGGACGGCCTTGGCCCTGCTCCTGGGCCCACCCGGACGCCCCTCCCACCGCCTGGTGACACCCACCTCCTTGGAGGTGACACTCTCCAGGTCAGCGCTGGCCATCACGTCCCGCAGCAGCGCCCGCACCGCCTGCTCCGACAGCTCCGGCACCGCCGGCCTGGCGCCCGCACCACCGCGTCACCCGTGGCGGTGGCGCTCACCTGCCCCCTCCCATCCCCCCAAGTGCAAGTCCCGCCTCCCCATGGTCTTCCCCAGTTCCTTTAGAAGCTCCACCCAGTTCCTTTAAGCCCCTCCCGCTTCCATTAAGCCCCTCCCACTTCCATTAAGCCCCACCTGCTTACTCTAAGCCCCACCCACTTCCTCCAATCCATGCCCCCTCCATTAGCCACACCCTGACCTCAGACCCCACCCCCCAGCACAAGCCCCTCCTTCCTAGCAGCGCCCCACCCTCCCAGCCCCACCCTATGGCCCCACCCCAAGTCTCCCCAGCCCATGGGCAGCCCTGATTGGCCAGCAGGTTGAGGGGGGTGGGGCCTACCCGAGGGGCGCGGGCGAGGCGGGGCGCACGGACTCGAGGTCAGCCATGGCCAGCCACTCGTTGAGGCAGCTCTGCTCCGAGGCCAGCGCCGCCGCGTAGCCGCGGGCCCAGGCCAGCGCCGGGCCCCCGGGGATGTGCCCGCCGCGCGACGCCTCCTCGCAGGCGCGGTGCAGCTCCTGCAGCACGGCCCTGCCACACGCCACCTGCCACCACCCCGCCTCCGGCACGCGCCCCCGGCTCCTCCCCGCCACCACGGCCGGGGCACGCCAGCGGGGTGGTGCCGGTGCCCCCCCCGCCCCCAGGTTGGGCTGCCCGCGGTGTGTGGGTGCCGCATCCCCTCTCCCGGGCGTGCGCAGCCTGTGGGCACAGTTGGGTGGCCCGTGGTCGTGCCCCATTCCCCCCATGCCCCCCCATGACTGTGCCCAGGTGCCCATGGTGGTGCCCACTCCCCCCACGCCCATGGTGGCACCCCCATCCCCCACGCCCATGGTGGCGCCCCCATCCCCTGTGCTTACATCCACCATAACCGTGGTGGTGCCCACGTCCCCCACGCCCATGGTGGCACGCACATCCCCTGTGCCTACGTCCACCATAACTGTGGTGGCACCCACATCTCTTGTGTCCGTGGTGGCACCCACGTCCCCCACGCCCACGGTGGCACCCACATCTCTTGTGTCCGTGGTGGCACCCACGCCCATGGTGGTGCCCCCATCCCCTGTGCCTGCGTCCACCCTAACCGTGGTGGTGCCCACGTCCCCCGTGGCCCCGTTGGTGCCCACGGACACACCCAGGGCTCGCTCACCACATGGTCTGGACAGAGATGGGCTTGAAGATGCGCGTCTGCCCCCCCGACGTCACGCTGAACCCGCTGGGCGCCGTGGGGAGAGATGTGGGTCAAGGTGGGCACAGCTCTGCCCCACCCTCATAAGCCCCTCCCCTGATGCTCTGCCTACCCATCACCATCGAGGAAGACCTGGGTGTCGCTCCAGAGGGGCAGCACCATGCCCAGGGTACAGCGGGTGGCCCTGGGACGGGCAGAGGTCAGGGGGTGTGTCCACCACCCCCTGACCCCCCCACCGTGCCCCACTCACCCCTCGTGGGTGAAGTCCACGCCCAGCAGGGCCGTCTGCCCCTCGGCTCCCTCCTCCTCGGGCCGCACCACCAGCAGGTACCGCACCCGCCGCGGCCGCGCCGACTCCAGCCGCACCGCCTTAGGGAGGGGGGCATGAGGGGTGGCCCCTGCACCCCCGGGACCAGCACTGCAGGACCTGCCCCCAGTGCCCGGGAAGGAGCACCAAGCACACTGGGGAGCAGGCTGGGCCGTATCCCATCCCCATCCTGTCCCATCCCATTCTGTCCCGTCCTGTCCCCATCCTGTCCTCATCCCATCCTATCCCATCTCCAACCCCATCCCATCCCATCCCTGTCCCTGTCATCATGCCTGTCACCATTCCCATCCCATCCCAGTCACCATACATATCCCATCCCTGTCACCATTCCCATCCCATCCCAGTCACCACCCACACCCAATCCCTGTCCCTGGCACCATCCCTGTCACCCTCCACATCCCATCCCTGTCCCTGTCACCATGCCTATCCCGTTTCAGTCACCATTCCCATCCCATCCCAGTCACCACCCACATCCCATCCCTGTCCCTGGCACCATCCCTATGCCAGCCCCATCACCACCCACATCCCATCCCTGTCACCAGTCCCAGCCCAGCCCCAATCACACCCCACCCCTGTCCCCATCACTACTCCCATCCCCTCCCTGTCCTTGTCACCATCACCACTCCACTCCATCCCATCCCTGTCACCACCCCATGCCATCCCATCCCATCCCATCCCTGTCCTTGTCACCATCACCACCCCACCCCATCCCTGTCACCATCCCACCCCACCCCACCCCTGTCACCACCCCACCCCATCCCTGTCACCATCCCATCCCATCCCTGTCACCATCACCACCCCATGCCATCCCATCCCACCCCACCCCATTCCATCCCTGTCCTTGTCACCATCACCACCCCATCCCATCCCTGTCACCATCCCATCCCATCCCTGTCATCACCCCATGCCATCCCACCCCATCCCTGTTACCATCACCATCACCACCCCACCCCATCCCTGTCCTTGTCACCATCACCACCCCATCCCATCCCTGTCACCATCCCACCCCACCCCACCCCTGTCACCACCCCACTCCATCGCCCCTCCCGGAGCCGGGGTGCCCATGCCCTACCAGCCGGATGGCATCCTGGGGACGCAGCAGCTGCATCATGAGCTGCAGGTGCTGCTCCTGCTGCCCCGGGGCCTGGCCGGGGGGCACAGCTGGGGGGGGCTCGGCCTCCAGCGGCTCCTCGGCCGGCAGGAGCAGGGCGGCCCCCCTGACCATGACGAAGCTCTGCCTGGGGGGCAGGAGGGTCCTGAGCGGGACGTGGGGCCCAGCCCGCAGCAGGACCCAGCCAGAGGACCCCGAGAGGGGTAGAGCTGCGGGGGCTGGGTCACCATGGGGGGGGTGCAACGCTCCGCAGGGGGTAGCCGTAGCCCCTCCCCACCCGGGTCCCCCACCCCACGGCTTTGGGACCCCCTTCTCACCGCCGCTGCAGCTGCCTGCGCCGGGGTGCATCTTCCTCCTGCAAAGCACGGGGAGGGGGAGGGCAGGGGGGCAGTGCCCCCCCCGGCAAGCATGACCACAGGGCCCACAGCATGCCCGAGGGGGGGCTGGTAAGCACCCCCGGCACATCCCGCCTGGCACCATGGACCACCGACACCCTGCCAAACTCACCCCCACCTCCCCCCACCCGGCATGGGGCACTGGCAGGGCCCCCACGGGGAGGGGTCGATCCCTGGGGACCGGCGGTGGGATGCTGGGGGGGGGGGGGGTGTCCTGTCGCCGTGCCCTCCCCCCCCCCCCCCCCCCCCCCAGCAGGGTGCTGCCCAGGGGGGACATGCTTGGGGAGGGGGCTGTGTGCCCTGATAAGGCCCAGTGGCTACTGGAGGGGGGGCCACAATGGGCACTGGGAGACACTGGGAGACACTGGGAGACCCTTAGCCCAGCCGGGAGCAACTGGGGACCACCGCGCCCCCCCCCCCCCCCGCTCCCAACTACGGGGCAACCTCCGCCGGGAGCAGAAGAGACCCCAACGTGTCCCGGGGGGGACTGGGCTCCCAGTAACCCCCCCCCGGGACCGTCCGGGACAGCCATTCCCCCTCCCCCACGCTGGGAGCAGCCGGGACCGCCCGTACTCCCGGGAGTCCCCGGGGCAGCCGGGACCGCCCGCCCGCCCCCGCCAGCCGCTCCCGGTCCCGGCGGCACGGAGCCGGCCCCGCTCCCGCTCCCGTCCCGGACTCACCGCGGGGCCCCCGGCGGAGCCCGCCGCCCGCCGCACCGTCACCAGCGCCATCCCCCGCCGCCCCCACACACCGCCCCCCCGCTCCCCCCCCCCCCAACCAGCCGCACCAGGAAGCGCCGCCGCCGCTGCCCCGCCCGGACGGGAGCGGGCACGGCCCGGGCACGGCCCCGGCCCGCGGCGGGAGCGTCCCCTCCGCCCCCCCAACCCCCCGTCCCCCCATCCTCATCACCCCGGGATCCCCCCGACCACCGCGGATACCCCCCTCCCCCCCCGGAGCCCCTCACCCTGGCACTGCCCTGGGACCCCAGTGCCCCCCGCGGGGTGCCAGCCCTCGCCCCCACCCCAGCACCACCCCATCCCCACCGGACCCCCGCTGCCCTGGGACCACCCCCCCGAGCCCCTTCTCACCCCATGGCTCAGCAATGGGCTCCCCCCCAGCCCCCCCTCCACGGGCGGGGGTCTCCCCAGGAGGTATAACTTGAATAAATTAGGGCTGGGGGAGGGAATAGGGGCACAGGGACATATTTGAGGAGGGGGCAAAAGGCAGAACCCCCCCCTGCGATCCCACAGGTGCCACCCACATGCTTGCTGGCTCTGCCCCATCACCCCACCCCTTCAGACTCCACCCCTTTCCATAGGCTCCGCCCCCTGGGCCGCCCATCCCGTGTCTCCCCCCCCCAGGCACACCGACACATCCGTGTATATATATATATATGTATATGTATATGTACATACCCGCCCCCCCCCACCGAGGGAGGAGGCCTGGGGGGTCCCTGCCTGGCCCCGCAGCCCCCAAAGTGGGGTGTCTTTAAACAGGGGTCACCCACGTCCCACGGGAACCCCCCGGGGTCCATTCTGCCCCCCCCCCACCTCGGGGTCAACATACAACACCGAAGAGGAGGGGGGTCCCTAGGGTGGGGGTCCTGGGGATAGGGGCATCCCTGGGGTTTGGGGGGGTCCCCAGATCAGGGTCCCCGGGCTGAGGTTTGAGCCTGGCGGGATGGGATCCCTGTATCGGGGATCCCGGGGGTAGGAGGATCCCTGGATCAATTCCCCCCACGCCGGGGGGGGCGGGGGGTTGTGCCCGCATCGAGGGGGGGTCCCGGGCACAGGGGTGCGACCCCGGCACCGGCTGCTCCCCAGGCAGGGCTGCGCCCGAGTTTGGGGTGTCCCACGGTGCCCACGCTGGGGTGTCCCCGTGCGAGGCGGTGCCGGCGGGGTGTCCCCGTCCCCCCGCGGGGTGTCCCTGTCTCCACGCGGGGTGTCCCCGTCCCCCCGCGGGGTGTCCCTGGCCGCGTGCGGAACTCCCGGTGCTACTTGTCGGTGAGGGAGAGGCGCAGGATGCGCTGGAGCTCCTCGTCCTCCTCCCTCCGGCGCCGCTCCCGCTCCTCCTGCTCCCGCTCCGAGAGCGCCATGGCCAGCCGCAGCTGCTCCGCGAAGCTGCCGTAGCCGGGGGCTGCCGGGGGGCTGCCCCCGCCCGCCCCGGGGGGGCTCCCGGCTGCGGGGGGCTCGGTGCTGGGGCCGGCCTGCAGCAGCATGCTCTCCTGCAGGGCCCTGCGGGGAGAGCTGCTGTGGCCACGCCCCCTCCTAGAGGCCACGCCCATCACCACACACCCCGGCTGGCCACACCCACTTTACAGCCCCACCCTGGGATGGAGCGCACCTGCGTGCCGCACCCACCTGCTAGCCACACCCACACCCGCAGTTAGCCCCGCCCATTATGGACACACCCCGTAAAAAGCCCCTCCCCACAGGGCCCCTCCCCTTTAGGCCACACCCCCAGAGCCGCTCCCTCTGCCCCACCCTCACACCTTTAAGGCACCTCCCCTCCTGCCCTGGCCCCGCCCCAGGAGGAGTGGGTGGGGCTGTCTCAGACTCCGCCCCCCTGTGGGCGTGGCCTCACCGCTCCAACTGGAGGTCCTCGTCGTAGGGGGGCGGGTCAGTGCCCGGGCGGGTGTTGGTCAGCGCCTCCCAGATGGTCACCTGCGGGGCGGGGCGGGGATCAGGGGCGTGGCCTGCGAGGAGAGAGGGCGTGGCTTGTCCCGCGGAGCGGGCGGGGGGTCGGGGGTCTCACCTGGTCGGTCTCGGTGCCGGCGTCGAGCAGGCTCTGCTGGATGGCGAACTGCAGCAGGTCGTCGTCCTCGTCCCGCAGGGGCTCGCTGCGTCCCGCGCCCAGCACCGTGTACCCCGCCGGCACCTCGAACACCCCCGCCTCCACCTCGCACGGGAAGGGCCAGCCTGCCGCGTCCCCAAGCCACGGGGCGACAGTGAGCACCCCGCCGCGGCCCGCGGCGCCCCACGGCACCCTGTGCCCATGGCAACCCACGGCATCCCGCGGCACCCTGTGCCCATGGCACCCCACAGAACCCCACGGCATCCCATGGCACCCTGTGCCCATTGCACCCCATGAAACCCCACGGCATCCCATGGCACCCTGTGCCCATGGCAACCCATTGCACCCCATGGCACCCCCCAGCATCCCACAGCACCCTGTGCCCATTGCACCCCATGAAACCCCACGGCATCCCATGGCACCCTGTGCCCATGGCAACCCATTGCACCCCATGGCACCCCCTGGCATCCCATGGCACCCTGTGCCCATGGCACCACACAGAACCCCACAGCATCCCATGGCACCCTGTGTCCATGGCAACCCATTGCACCCCATGAAACCCCACGGCATCCCATGGAACCCTGTGCCCATGGCACCCCATGGCACCCCATGGCACCCCCTGGCATCCCACGGCACCCTGTGCCCATGGCACCACACAGAACCCCACAGCATCCCATGGCACCCTGTGTCCATGGCAACCCATGGAACCCTGTGCCCATGGCACCCCATGGCACCCCACGGAACCCCACGGCATCCCATGGCACCCTGTGTCTATGGCATCCCATGGCACCCTGCACCCATGTCACCCCATGGCACCCCGTGGCATCCCACAGAACCCCAGAGCACCCTACATCCATGGCACCCCACAGCACCCCACACCCATGGGCTCCCCGTACCCCTGAGCACCCCACAGCACCCTGCACCCCCGGCCCATGACCACACCAGCCTGTGTCCACGGAGGTCCTGACAACCCCCAGCCCCCCACAACACCCCTCGCCCCGGACCCTGGTGCTACCCAGCACCCCCAGCCCAGGGACCCGGCAGCACCCTATGCCCAGGGATCCCCCCCCCCAGCACCCACAGCCACCAGCGCTGGGATGACCCCTACCCCCAGGACAGCCCCAGGGCAGCCCCCTCACCCACGTGGCCCCCTCCAGAGCCCCCCAGCCTCACCTCTGGGGCCGGGGGGCTGGGTGCCGGGGGGCTGGGCGCCGGGAGAGTGGGTGCCGGGGGGCTGGGTGGGGGCGCACACCCGCACGGAGCCCAGCGGCTGGTCGCACCCGCAGAGGTTGCTGAAGGTGATGCGGGCGTTGAGCACGTGGAAGAGGGGGATCTCTGGGGGTACAGGGGTCAGTGGCCCCGCCCCAATAGGCTCCGCCCCTGCCCCACCCTGCCCCGCCCAGCCCCGCCCTCACCGATCTTGATGGGGAAGCCGGGGGGCAGCTTGAGGGTGATGAAGTCGCGCAGTTTGGCGAAGTGGGCGTTGGAGATGGCCATGAGGTCGATGATGGGTGTCACCTGCTCCGCCAGCGACAGCGGGTGCTGCTCGCACAGCCACAGCGTCGCCTTGAACCTGCCCGGGCACCGGCGTGGGCACGGGAACCCCGACGGTGCCACGTCCCCCGGGACCCGTCACCGCCCCCGTGGGTCCTGACACCCAGTGCCACGTCCCCTGGGATGGTGTCACCGCCCCCGTGGGTCCTGACACCCAGTGCCATGTGCCCAGGACTGTGTCACCACCCCCACGTGTCCTGACCCCCAGTGCCACATCCCTTGGGACCCCATCACCACCCCCATGGGTCCAGACACCCAGTGCCACGTCCCCTGGGACAGTGTCACCACCTCCATGGAGCCTGACACCCAGTGCCATGTCCCCTGGGACGGTGTCACCACCCCGGTGGGTCCTGACACCCAGTGCCACGTCCCCTGGGACGGTGTCACCAGCCCGAATGAGCTCCCTGGTACCCAGTGCCACATCCTCCGTGACCCATCGCCTCCCCCCGGTATCCTGACCCCCAGTGCCACGTCCCCAGGACGGTGTCACCACCCCGGTGTGGGTCCTTACCCCCCAGTGCCACATCCCAGGGGACCGTGTCAGCACCCCGGTGCCGCGTCACCGCCCCGCGGGGGTTCCCTGCCGTGCGGGTGCCACGTCCCTGGGACGGCGTCACGCGTGGCGGTGGCCTCACCTCTGCACCTTGCTGGACATCTCGATGGGGCGCCCGATGTTGCGGGTCTCCAGGTCGAAGTGGGGGTCGAAGTACTCCTCGGGGGTGATGGCGGTGGGGTTGGTGGGGCTGGCAGCCTGCAGCACGGGGGCCTGCGGGGGCACCGGCACGGCTCAGCCCTGCCCAGGGACCCCCAGCACCGGGGGGGCGCACCCCAGCCCCCGAGGAGACCCCCGTGCCGCGGCCACTCACCCCGTTGTGGGTGCTGTGCTGCTGGGCGATGCCCAGGAAGGAGTGGAAGGGGGTCTTGGAGCCTGGGCGGGGGGAGAGAGGGGAGGTGCAGGGGTGCAGTGTGGGCAGGGGGCACCGTACCCCCGTGTCTGCCCGGGCTGTCACGGGTCACACCCCGTGCCCACGCCTGACATGTGACACCCAGCGCCCACAGTGTCCCACACCTGACGGGTGACACCCAACACCCACAGTGTCCCACGCCTGACACGTCACACCCAGCACCTGCAGTGTCCCACACCTGACGGGTGACACCCCACACCCATGGTGACCACGCCTGACGCATGTCACACCCAGCGCCCACAGTGTCCCACACCTGACGGGTGACACCCAACACCCACAGTGTCCCACGCCTGACACGTCACACCCAGCACCTGCAGTGTCCCACACCTGACGGGTGACACCCCACACAGTGTCCCACACCTGATGGGTGACACCCCACACCCATGGTGACCACGCCAGATGCATGTCACACCCAGCGCCCACAGTGTCCCACACCTGACGGGTGACACCCAACACCCACAGTGTCCCACGCCTGACACGTCACACCCAGCACCCACAGTGTCCCACACCTGACGGGTGACACCCCTCACCGTGTCCCACGCCTGACACATCACACCCAGCACCCAGTGTCCCAACCCTGACAGGTGACACCGCACATGGTGTCCCACACCTGCCATGTCACCTCCAGCGCCCACAGTGTCCCACACCTGACGGGTGACACCCCACATGGTGTCCCACGCCTGACACATCACACCCAGCACCCGCAGTGTCCCACACCTGGCGGGTGACACCCCACACAGTGTCCCACACCTGATGGGTGACACCCCACACAGTGTCCCACACCTGATGGGTGACACCCCACATGGTGTCCCACACCTGACGGGTGACACCCCACATGGTGTCCCACACCTGACGGGTGACACCCCACACAGTGTCCCACACCTGATGGGTGACACCCCACACGGTGTCCCACACCTGACACGTCACACCCAGCACCCGCAGTGTCCCACGCCTGACGGGGACACCCCTCACCGTGTCCCACGCCTGACACATCACACCCAGCACCCACAGTGTCCCACGCCTGACGGGTGACACCCCTCACCGTGTCCCACGGCTGACACATCACACCCAGCACCCACAGTGTCCCACGCCTGACGGGTGACACCCCACACAGTGTCCCACGCCTGACGGGTGACACCCCTCACCGTGTCCCACGCCTGACACATCACACCCAGCACCCGCAGTATCCCACGCCTGACGGGTGACACCCCACACAGTGTCCCACACCTGACGGGTGACACCCCACACAGTGTCCCACACCTGATGGGTGACACCCCTCACCGTGTCCCACGCCTGACACATCACACCCAGCGTGGCACCCAACACCTGACACGCGTCCCACCCAGGAAGGGGGGGTGGACCTTGCACTAGGGGGTGGGCCTTGCACCAGGAGGGGGGCGTGTCCCTGCTGCAGACAGGCTCCCTGATTGGCCGACGGGGCTGTCACCTTTGCTGCGTGACTTGTCCTGGTCGGAGAGATGCTCCGTCCTGGTCTTGGTGACCAGCTCCACGTTGCTGGCGCTGTACACCTGGGGGGGGACAGGATCAGTCCCCACGGTCACCGGAGGGGACCCCCCCACCCCCCCGCCATGCCCACCTTGGCCTCATAGCCGCTGACCACCTCCATCTTCTCCGAGCGCCATCCCCAGATCCCCGACTTGTTCCTGGGGGGGTGGGGGAAGGCGGCATCAGCCCCCCACACCCCACGGAGGGGGAGTGGTGTCCCCACACACGCCACCCTCCCTCTTGCACAAGCGTTTCCTTCCCCTTCGCCCACGGGGCGAGCCCTCGCGCGGCCCCTTCCCCGGTGCCAGGCTCTGCCGCGTGGCCCCCCCCCCCCCAGCGCCCCCCCCCCGGCGCGGCAGCCCACCTCTCGAAGGCGATATTCCGCGTGTCCAGGTGCGTGGAGACGATGGGGGACGTCAACCGCCCGGCCACGTGCTCCTCCGAGGGCTGCATGGCGGCCAGCAGCAGGTCCGGCTCGTGCAGCGCCAGCGCCAGCGTCTCCGTGTACACCACCTGCTTGTCGTGGTCCACCTCCATCACCACCGCCCCCTCCTCTGCGCACGTGGACCGGGCCGGGGGGGGGGACACACACACACACAGAGGGGTCAGCACCCGCCACGGCCACCCCGGCGCCCGCCGCTGCCCCCGCGGCTGCGTCAGCGCTCGGCACCCCGACCCCCCCTTGAGCCTGGGTGCGGGGGGTCGCCGCATCTCAGGGTTGTCTGGGGGCTTTGGGGGTCCCGCTGGGGAATTGGGGAGGGGTCTCCGTAGGGGATTGAGGTCCCTGGTGGGGGTGGGGGCGCTGCAGGGGGGCCCTGGAGCGGATCTGGGCTCTTTACGGGTGAGTTTTTACAGCGTGGGGGATCTGGGGGTTCCCCAGGGTGGCTGGGGGGGTCCTTGTGGGGAGGGGGGTCCCGCGGGAGCTGACCTTCCCCCTTGAAGATGTAGCTGCGTCGGCCGCGCTGCCACGTCATGTGCTCGAAGCCCAGGAGCGTGGTGTCCACCCGCAGGCTCTCGCCCCGCTTCCACACCCGGTACACGTCGCTGGGGCACACCTTGGAGACCAGGGGCACTGCGGGCACCCCCCCGCGCCCCGTCAGCGGCACCCCCCGCCCCGCGACCCCCTCCCCAAGCCCCGGTGACGCTCACCCCAGCTGGTGAACTCCCACTTCATCTCCACGTAGAAGTCGGACGCCTGGAAGAGACGAGGGGGGGGGGGGGTCACGGAGGGGTCGGGGGGACGCTGGGTTGGGGGATGTGGGGGGGTCACTTAGCGGGGGCGCCCACCCGGGGCAGGGTCGTACCCGTCGCAGTTTGCTGAGCAGCTCGGGGATGCCGGCGAGCCGCCGCGTCGCCCGTTGGTAGTCGCGGTACTGGAGCACCAGCTGGACCATCTCGGGGTCCCCCGTGCTCACCGCCTCCTGCAGCACTGGGACGAGGGGTGGGGGTGGGGGGGGGTTGGGGGTACGGTCAACCGGGGTCCGCCGGCGCCCACACGGCGTGAGGGTGCCCCTGCACCCCACGTACCGGTCCAGCCGTGTGCGTTCTCCCGGCCCACGTTGGCGTTGTGCCGCAGCAGCACCCGCGCCGACTCCAGGTGACCCAGGGACACGGCCAGCTCCAGCGGGGTCCGGCCACGGGGGTCCGTCAGCTCCACGTCGTGCTGCGAGGGCAGGCGGGGTCACCCCCCCCCCGCCCCAGGGACCCTGCACCCCCCTCCCAGTGCCCCCCAGCCCGGCACGGCCCCGGGCCCTGCCCTGCCACCCCCCCAGCCCCTGGTCCTGCTCCCGTCCCCCACCCCCAGTGCCCCCCGTGCTCCCGTCCCTGCCCGGTGTCCCCTGTCCCCCGGTGTCCCCTGTCCCCCAGTGCCCCCTGTCCTGAAGCCCCCACCCCTCCAGTCCCCAAGTCCTGCTGTTCCCCAGTCACGTGGTCCCAGTGCCCCCAGTCCCAGTATACCCCCAGTGCTCCCAGTTCCTCAACACCTTGGTACCCGCTCCCAGTCCCCCCAGTGCTCCCAGTTCCCTAACACCTTGGTACCCACTCCCAGTGCCCCCAGTGCTCCCAGTTCCTTGTCCCCCCAGTGCTCTCCCAGTTCCCTAACACCTTGGTACCCACTCCCAGTGCCCCCAGTGCTCCCAGTTCCCTAACACCTTGGTACCTGCTCCCAGTCCCCCCAGTGCTCCCAGTGCCCTCAATTTCCCAGTCCCCCACTTCTCCCAGTGCCCACAGTACCCCCATCCCAGTGCTCCCAGTCCCCTGGTGCTACAGTCCTCTAGTATCCCAGTCCCCCAGTCCCCCAGTACCCCCAGTGCTCCCAGTCCCACAGTCTCCTGTGCCACCAGTCTCCGCTAGTGCTCCCAGTCTACCCAGAGCTCCCAGTTCCCTGTGTCACCAGTCCCCAGTATGGTGCCCCGTACCCCCAGTCTTCCCAGTGCTCCCAGCCACATGCCACCAGTCTGCCCAGTGATCCCAGTTTTCCCCAGTGCTCCCAGTCTCCTCCAGTACTCCCAGTCCCCTTTGCCACCAGTCTCCTTGGTGCTCCCAGTTTCCTCCAGTCCTCCCAGTGCTCCCAGTCCCGTGCCACCAGTCTGCCCAGTGCTCCCAGTCTCCTCCAGTCCTCCCAGTGCTCCCAGTTTCCTCCAGTGCTCCCAGTCCCCTTTGCCACCAGTCTCCCCAGTGCTCCCAGTTTCCCCCAGTGCTCCCAGTTTCCTCCAGTGCTCCCAGTCCCCTTTGCCACCAGTCTCCCCATTGCTCCCAGTCCCCCCAGTGCTCCCATTTCCTCCCAGTGCTCCCAGTCCCCTGTCCCCGAGCCCCGTAACCCCCCTTTCTCCCCCTCCCCCCTCCACTTTCCCGGTGCCCCCGCTGCCCCCACATCCCCGTCCCCCGCCCCGACGCTCCCAGTGCCCGTGGCCGCTGCGCCCCCCCCCCCCCAGCCCCGCGCTGCCCGGCCGTTCCGGTGCCCCCCCGGCCGTGCCGGTGCCGGTGCCGGTACCCCCCAGCCGTGCCGGTGCCCCCCGGCAGTCCCGGTGCCCCCCCCCCCCGGCCGTGCCGGTGCCGGCGGCGGCGCCCACCGTGCCGGAGCGCAGGGCGCTGTCCAGCGCCTGGTGCCGGTTGTGCCAGACGAGCCGGTGCAGCGGGAAGGTGTCGGCGGGCCGGGCCATCCCGCCACCATGTCCCCGGGGCCGCGGCGGGCAGCGCGCGGGCGGACGGGCCGCAGCGCCGGGCCTGCCCGCAATGGCTGCGCGCGCGGGGGCGGCGGCGGCGGCGCAGAGCGGCGGCGCGGGGCGGGGCCGGCACCGGGCACGGCGGACGGCGGGGGGGGGGGGGGGGTACCGGCACCCGGAACCGGGCACGGACAGGGGCGCGTCGGACACCGCCAGCGGGGACGGCGGGGCAGCGGCCGCCGCGGCATCCTGCGCCGGGCGGCAGAGACCAGACGCAGCGGCAGCCCCGGGCACCGCGTCTGCCCCGCGCGGGCCGCTCCGCGCCCGGGACCCGGGACCCCGCACCTGCCCCCTCCCCGGCACCTCCTGGGTACCCGGCGGGAGGGTCCGCGGGGCCCGGGACCCCCGTTCGTGCCGCGGACCTCGGCCCCGCGGTGGGTACCCGGGACCCCCGGGCTCGCTCCCGCCCCATCCCCGGTCCCAGCACTCCGGGGGGGGGGGGTCCGGGGCTGCCCCCACCCGCCCCGGGGCACAACCCGCTCCTCAGGCACCGGAGGGTCCGGGGGCACCCGCCGCCCCCCAGTCCCCGTGCGCCGACCCCCGTGACCCCCCGGGGGGGGTGGGGGGCGCAGCGTGCACAGCCCCCGCGGCAAAGGGACAGGCGGGGTCACCCACGGGGACACGACCCCCTGCTCCCACCCTCCGGGACCCCCACCCCGCGCGGGGCACCGGGACATCACCCACCCCCAGCACGACCCCAAAGTGCCAGCGTGGCCGGGGGGGGGTGGGGGACACCCGCAGGCAGCCCCCGTGCCCACCCCCCTCCGAGGTGACAGGGAGTGGGGCACGGGGACCCCCCCCGCCCCCCCAGGTGGAGCCGGAGGGTGTTTTCTCCAGATTTTTATTATAAAAACTCTTTTTTTTTTGCATTCTCACATCTCTGCTCATTAAAATCTCACTCACCGAGCGCCCCCCCGCCCCCCCCGGAGCCCCCCCTCCCCCGGCACAGCCCCACCGGAGACCAATATTTACAGATGCTGCCAGGGCGGGGGGCGGGGGGGGTCCCCGGGGACACCCTACCCCAGCATCACGAGGCTGATTTGGGGCAGGGGTCCCACAGCACGAGAGGGGGGTGGGGTGGGGGGAGGCAGGGGGTGCCCCCCTTGCCCGGGTGGGGGGCACACGGCACAGTATTTACAGGGGTGTCCCCCCCCCCCCCCAGGGCACACGCACACGCACACGCACACACCAAGGACTTGGCACCCACAGGACGGGCACAGCCGAGCCGGGGGCTGGGGGGGGGGGCTGGGGGAGGAGGGTGGGCAAAGGCTACGGGGTGAGAGGAGGCGGCCGGTTCCCGGCCCGGCCGGAGCTGGGCACCCACCTGCCCCATTTGGCACAGGCAGCGGTGGCGAAGCGGGCGGGGATGGGGGGGCGCGGGGGCTGCCTTCATCTTTAGCCGGAGAGTTCGTAGAGGATCTGGGGACGGCGGGGGAAAGTGGGGGGGGGGGGGGACGCACACGCCGCGTCACGTACCCAGCGCCGGCCGCGTGCCCGCTCCGTGCCCGGCGGGCGAGACGGGCGGCGGGCGTCCCGTGGACGACGACGACGGGGAGAGGCGGGGACCCAACCCAATAAATTAGAGGCGGGGTGGGAAGGGGGGGCCGGGCGCGGGGGTCAGAGCCCGTTGGCGGGGCGCTGGATGAACGGCACTTTGCTGAGCTCCACCACGGGCGAGCGGGGCTTGTTCTGCATCCGCGGCACCCGCTGCAGCAGCTGCTGGGCCTGGCGCTGGGCGTCCCGCAGCTCCTTCCGCCACTGCGCCAGCTCGGGGTCACTCTGGGCAGGGCAGGGAGGGGGGTCAGGACGCGGGGCCGGGGGGGGGTTGTCCCCTGGGTGCCAGGGTTTTTTGGAGGGGAGGGTTGCAGGTGGCCAGCCCCCGCGGGGACGGATGGCGAGCGGGGAGGAGGAAGCGGCTAGAGCCCAGCGGAGTTTGGGTAGAGCCCAGCGGGAGGGACTGGCAGCCAGGAGGGGGCTAGTGAGGGGCGGCGGGGGGCTAGCTAGGGGCAGGAGGGGCTGGCGAGGGGCAGGAGGGACTAGCGAGGGGCTAGCGAGGGGCAGAAAGGGGCTGGCGAGGGGCAGGAAGGGGCTGGTGAGCGGCAGGAAGGGGCTGACAAGGGGCAGGAATGGGCTAGTGAGGGGCAGGAGTGGGCTGGCGAGGGGCAGGAGTGGGCTAGTGAGGGGCAGGAGTGGGCTGGCGAGGAGCAGGAGTGAGCTGGCGAGGGGCAGGAGTGGGCTAGTAAGGGGCAGGAAGGGGCTGGCGAGGGGCAGGAATGGGCTAGTGAGGGGCAGGAGTGGGCTGGCGAGGGGCAGGAAGGGGCTGACGAGGGGCAGGAGTGGGCTAGTGAGGGGCTAACGAGGGGCAGGAAGGGGCTGGCGAGGGGCAGGGGTGGCTGGCGAGGGGCAGGAGTGGGCTGGCGAGGGGCAGGAAGGGGCTGGCAAGGGGCAGGGGTGGCTGCCGAGGGGCAGGAAGGGGCTGGCGACCCCGTGGATCGGGACGGGGACGGGGGCGCACTCACATCGCACTGCAGCACGAACTGCTTGCCGCCGCGGATGCGGAGCAGGATGCACTTGCGTTCCTTCACCTGCGTCTCCTCCACCGAGTCGATCTCCTCCATGGTGAGCAGGGACTGCTGGGGGGACAGGCTCAGCCCCGCCCTCGCCTCCCCCCCACACCCCCACACCCCCCCCACGGCGCCCACCCCGCCACCGCCCGCCTTACCGGCGACTCGCCCTCCCCGCGCCACTCCAGGCGGTTGGGGAAGAGGTAGAAGTAGCGGCGCTGCCACTGCGTCAGGAAGGGGTTGCCCAGCTTGGCCATGTACCCGTGCACGATGCAGTCCTTGCCCAGGGCGTACTCTGCGCCCGCCGCCCCGCGGAGAGGCAGGGTCAGCCCGGGGCGGGCGTGGGACGGGGAGCGTCGGGGGAGATTTGGGGGGGGGGGGTGTGTCGCCCTGCCGCAGACTCACCCTCCTCGTGACCCAGTTGCTTGTTTTTGGCCTTCTTGCGAGCCTCCAGCTTGTCGGTGTCGGCGTTGACGGCTTCGAAGACGGTCTCCGTCACCTCCTGCTGCCACCGCTCCGAGATGGTCAGCGGGAAGTTGCGGTACAGCTCCTGGTCGCTCTCCAGCAGCTGGCGGGCAGGGAACGGGGCAGCGCCGGGTGAGGGGCTGCCCGCCCCACCCCCGGCACCCCCGGGGCACCCCCGCGCTCCGTCCCGCTACCTTGATGCCCTTCGTGTCCTCCTCGTCGAAGGAGCCGATGTCGAAGGCGTCGGCCGCGTTCACCTCGCCGCGGGGCGGGATCAGGGGCGGTGGGTACTGCGGGCAGGGCGGGGGGGTTTAGAGGGGGGGCTGCCCGCGCCCCCCACCCAGCCCCGGCACCCTGTTCCCGTGCCTGGGCATCGCGACGCCCACCTTCTGCAGGAAAACCATCTGCCAGTCCAGGCCCCGGAAAAAGGGCTCGTCCTTCACCTCCTGAGCCCTGGGGAGCGAGGCGGGGTGAGCGCTGCAGGGTGCTGTGCCAGCGCCCCCCCCGCGCCCCCCGGGGCTCACCCTCGCCCCATGCAGCCCAGCCGGCGGTTGACGTCCCGCTGCAGCAGCCCCTCGAGCAGGGAGCGCAGCTCCGGGGAGAAGGAGTCGGGCAGCTCGACGGCCTGCGGAGAGGGCACGGTCACGGGCACCGCGGGACAGCGGGCACGGGACGCGCAGGGATACGCGCACAGACACGCACACGGAGACGCACACCTGCACAGGGCACACACAGATACGCACACGGATACACACACGGATATGCACACGCCTGCACAGGGCGCACACAGATACGCACACGGATACACACACGGATACACACACAGATACACACACAGATATGCACACGCCCGCACAGGGCGCACACGGATACGCACACGCCTGCACAGGGCGCACACGGATACACACACGGATACGCACACGCCTGCATGGGATGCACATGGATACGCACATGGATATGCACAGGCCTGCACAGGGCGCACACGGATACGCACACGCCTGCACGGGATGCACACGGATACACACATGGATACGCACACGCCTGCACAGGACGCACACGGATACGCACATGCCTGCACGGGGCGCACATGGATACGCACACACCTGCACAGGATGCACACGGATACGCACACGCCTGTACGGGGCGCACAAGGATATGAACACGCCTGCACGGGGCGCACACGGATATGCACAGGCCTGCACAGGGCGCACACGGATACGCACAGGGATACACACAGGGATACGCACATGCCTGCACAGGGCGCACACGGATATGCACAGATACGCACACAGATATGCACACGGATATGCACACGCCTGCACGGGGCTCACAGGGATAAGCAGGACACACATGGATACACACACGGATACACACATGGATATGCACACGGATATGCACATGGATAGGCACATGCCTGCACAGGGCGCACACGGATACACACACGCCTGCACAGGGCGCACATGGATACACACACGGATATGCACACAGATACGCACATGCCTGCACAGGATGCACACGGATACGCAGATACGCACACGGATACGCACACGCCTGCACAGGATGCACACGGATACGCACAGGGATACGCACACGGATACACACACGCCTGCACAGGATGCACACGGATATGCACACGTCTGCACAGGACTCACACGGATAAGCAGGACGCACATGGATACGCACACGGATACGCACATGGATACGCACACGCCTTCACAGGATGCACAGGGATACACACAGGGATACACACAGGGATACACACACGCCTGCACAGGATGCACACGGAGACGCACACGGAGACGCACATGCCTGCACAGGATGCACATGGATACGCACAGGGATACACACACGGATACACACACACCTGCACAGGATGCACATGGAGACGCACACGGATATGCACACAGATACGCACACAGATACACACACAGATACACACACGCCTGCACAGGACGCACACGGATACGCACAGGGATATGCACATGGATACACACACGCCTGCACAGGATGCACACGCAGACACACACGGAGACGCACACGGAGACGCACACGCGTGCATGGGGTGCACACTAACACAGGCAGGGAGGTGCGTGCACTCAGACGTGCACACACATCTGCGCAGATGCCTGCAGGCACACACACCTGCGACATGTATGTGCACGCGCAGTCACGCGCACGCAAGCGCAGAGCGGCTCGCGCGCGTCGACGCCACGCAGGTGCACAGGCAGCGCGCGAACACACGCGTGCAACGCCCCCTCCCATGCGCGTGCGCGAACGCCCACGCGCAGACACCCCTGTTGTTCTGCACACACGTGCGCACACGCATGTAGACGAACACACACCCCCCCCCGGGCACTGCTCGCCTTCAGCGAGGGGTCCCTCACCCCACACACCCCCCGTGTACCCCCCAGCACGTGCTGGGGGGGGGCACAGCAGCACAGGGGAGCTCGTGCCGTGCCCGCGGGGGGCGAAGGTGCCCCCAGCTCACCATGGTGAGGGTCATCCGGTCGATCTCGTGCTTGTCCTTCGTTTTGTGCTGCCGGAAGGGGCTGTGCCTGCGGCCGCGAGGGGAAGGGGGCGCTCAGGGGTGCCCGGCCGCGCCCCCCTGCGCCCCCCGGCGCCCACACACTCACCCCCGCAGCAGTTTGAAGAGCATGCAGCCCAGCGAGAACCAGTCGGCGCTGCTGTCGTACGCCACCCCCTTCTGCAGCACCTCCGGAGCCATGTAGCCGTGGGTGCCCCTGCGGGGGGGGGGGGGGGGGCACACAGCGGGGTCAGGGGTCGCGCCAGGCGGGCGGGCGGTGGTGGTGGGGGCAGGGGCACGGGCACACTCACACGCTGGCGTGAGGCTTCTTCTTGGAGAAGTCGCAGGCCAGGCCCAGGTCGGAGATGCGGACGTGCCCAAATTCATCCAGGAGGATGTTTGCCGGCTGCCAAGACACCGCGAGGCCCCTGAGCCCGAGCGCGGCACGGGGCGAGGGGGAGGGGGCGGCAGTGAGGCTGGGGGGGCCCACACGGGTCAGGCTGGGGTGTCCTGTGGGATTTGGGGGTGTCCACGGGACTGAGGTGGCCGTGGGACCGAGAAGCGTCAGTGGAGGCTGTGGGTGGCCCCTGGGGTCAGTCTCAGGGTGCCCATGGGGTCCCAAGGGTGCCCTCTGGGTTTGGGGAGCGCCCATAGAGACTGAGGGCATCTGTGCCACCCATGGGTGCCCACAGGGTTCTGGAGGGGTGGTTCTACAGGGCCTGGGCGTGCCAACGGGACCTGCAGACACCTGCAGGGTCCAAGGGTGCCCACGGGGGTGCCCGAGGGGTGCCCGTGGGGTGGGTCACCTTGAGGTCGCGGTACACCACGAAGCGGCTGTGCATGTGCTCCAGGCCCAGGATGATCTCGGCCGCGTAGAACCTCATCTCCGCCTCCGAGAAGACGCCGTGCTGGGACAGGTGATAATGCAGGTCCCCCCCTGTGACGACAGGGACCGGCTGTCACCCTGGCACCGCCCTCCTGGGGGGCAGGGGGCTTGGAGCCCACGGCTCGGGCCAGCCGTGGCCCTGGGGATCCGCCGTGGGGTCCCGCGGGGCCTCTCACCGTTCATGAGGTCGAGGATGAAGCTGAGCTTGTCGGGCGTGTGGAAGGCGTACGACATGCACACGATGAAGGGGCAGTCCTGGCAGGAGAGACGGGGTCACACGGCGCCCTGGGGACACCCCCTCCCCGTCACTGTCCCGCTCCCCTCGCCTGGGCCACAGCCTGGAAGCGGGGTGCCAGCGTCCCCTCACCCCGGTGCTGACGAGGGACAGCATGATGCGCTCGTTGAGGGCCAGGGTCTCGCCCTGCTTCATCTTGATGCGCTTCTTGTCCAAACACTTCATGGCGTACCTGGGGGAGGGGGTAAAGAAAAAAAAACCAGAGTCCCTGCAGGGTCCGGCTGCTGCCCGCGGTGCCACAACCCACCGCCCACGTCCCACCGCCCACGGCCACACGGCCGCATCCAGCTACCACCCACGGCCGTGACGTCCCCGGATCCCCCAGCGACTCGGAGCCAAGGCAATACTTCCGCCACCCCCTTAACATCTGTCGTCACTGCAAGATGCCCTTGGGACGCCCTCCCCCCCAGCCCCAGTGCCGCCCCCCCCCCGGCCCCAGCTCCCTCCCACGGCAGGCGGATCCCTGCAGCAGCAGCCCCCGTTACATTTTGCCCGTATCCGCTTTCCGGCAGCCGTAGACCTCCCCGAAACCGCCGCGGCCGATGATGCGGTGGACGCTGAAGTCGTTCATGGTGAGCTGGGGAGGGGGGGTGAGAAGGAGGGGGGGGTGAGAAGGAGGTGAGGGTGAGCCCGCCCTGCACCAAGAGTCTGTCAGTGGTGGTGGTGGGGGCTCCCACCCTGCCTCAGTTTCCCCAGGTGAGGAACGCGGGGGCTCCACACGTCCCCGCGGGCGCGGGAGAGCCGCCTGCGAGCGAGTGGGAACCCCGGGGGAGCGCGAGAGTGCCTCTGCGGGGTGTTCTGTCCCCGGTGAGCCCCCGGGGGCAGCAGCCTCGGCACCGTGCCCGTGCCCCCCTCCCCAGAAGTGCCCGGGGTGCCCCCCGGCGCAGGGGTCTCCGCTCACATGGATGTTCAGCTCCACGTTCTTCCATTGGCAGAACCGCGTGAACTTGTCGCTGCAACGAAGCGCAGAGAGAGCAAGAGTGGAGCCACCGGAGAGACCCCCCCGGCCCCAGCCCCGCCTCGGGGCAGAAGGACCCCTTGGACTTGTCTGGAGACGGGCAGCACCCCCCGGGCCAGAGCTGGGGATGAGAAGCCCCCCCGCGTCCCTGGTTTGGGGACAGCCAGCACCGGAGCTCCTACTTAGGAAGGGACCCCTGGCCCCTCTCTGGGCTGGGAGACCCTGGCCCCCAGTGGGACGGGACACCCCGATCCACGTGGGATTTTCCCCCCATCTCACCTCTCGATGAATTTCTGGAAGATGCCCCCACGCAGGTTCTGGCAGATCTCCTCAATGTAGGGCTGGGGTCGGGGGGGGACACAGGGCTCAGCGCTGGGTCTCCAGTGCCACCCAGGTCGCCCACACCCCTCAGGTCCCTGGGGTGGACCCCCACTGCCACCCCGCCACTGCCAGGCTCCTGGCGATGCTTCTGCCACCCAGCGTCACCCGAGTGAGCCCCTGGGGACCCCAACGTCACCACCCCTGGGAACCCCACTGTCACCCCGGGTCACCTCTACGTCCAGGGTCCCAGTCAACCCCCTCTGAGGAGCCCACCATCCCATGGGGACCCCCCCCGCCATCCCCTGGGGTCCCCATACCTTCTGGGACACCCCTCCCCGCCCCACCAGCCCCCAGCCCCCTCTCACCAGCCCTCCGTAAGGATTAACCCTGCGAGTACCAGAGGTGGCAGGGACCCCCTCTCGGTCCCGGGTGATGCCCACCTGGAAGAGGTCTGGGGGCACCTGCTTCTTGCTCAGGTGGCTCTGGACATGCTCCGTGGCACTCTTGGAGAAGGGCTGTGGGGCAAGACGGGACCGCGTCACCCCAGGCAGAAGGGACGGGGACACAGCGGGGGAATGCACAGAGCAGCCCCCACCCACAGCAGGGGTCTGTGGCTCCCAGAAGGGAGGCAGGGGTGGTGTTGGAGCTCCCCTGGGTACCAGGCCTCCTGGGCACACCCCTCCCACCCACTCTGGGGACCCCACCCCGATACTTTCACTCACGTGGGAGCAGGCCAGCAGCTCCTTCATGATGTAATGGTCGAAGATGTGGCGGCTCCGGGCGCTTCGCTCCTCCTCCGAGTCCAGCTTCTCGTACTTCTTGATCTGGCGAGGGCACAGCTTCGTTGGCGCAGCGGCACATCACCCCAAGGCCTGCCCCACCACGGGGCACAGCCCCCACCCCACACCAGGCAGGTGGAGCCCAGGGCTGGGCAGCCCCTGGAACCTGCTACGGGAGGAACCACGGCTCCAGCCCCACCGGGTCCCACGTCCCGTGGGCACCCAACGGTTACCGCGTCCCCTGGGTACCCAGGGCGTCACCACCTGGGCACCGTCTCCCTTGGGTGCCACGTACCAAATCTCACCCCCAACCCTCCTAACGACCACGGGGGTCTGTGCAGATGGGTTTCCCCCCACCTCACCTCCTCATAAAACTCCATCAGGGGTTTGGCCTCCTCTGCCTGGTTAAAGGCGAAGTCCCGGAAGAGCAGGTACCCTGGCAGGGACAGAGCCATGGGGTGAGAGGCGCCTGCCCCAGAGCGGCAGCGCGTGCCCCACAGCCCAGCCCAAGGGGCACGGGGGTGCCCCCCGGGCCTCCCTGGCCCCACGGCCACCCCCGTGCCAGGCTGGGGGAAGGGAAGTGCCAAGCTGGGGACTGGCCAGGGCGCTGCAGCGAGGCAAGGACACCGGCTGGCACGGCGAGGGGCAGTGCTATAGGGCACTACGGGGGTAGCGAGGAGGTTGGTGCTGTGGGGGAGCAACGGGGCAGGGGCACCGGCGGGCACCACGGAGGAGGCTGCTGTGGGGCGGATGTGCCCGGAAACCGCCAGAGCCGGCGGGAGGAAGTGAGAGGCGCTTCCTGCCCTGGACGGTTAGTGCTGGGGGAAGTGACGGGGGCGGGGGGGACGTGGGGTGGGGAATGTGGCGCAGGGGGGGTTGTGTCACGCAACCCCCAGGCGCCTCTGCCCAGCCCAGCCCCCCATTGCTACACCCAGGCCATGCCAGGGGCGGAGGGGCACGGCCCAGGCACGCAGCGGGCGGCCCGGTGGGTGCTCACCCTCCCCCGGGGTCACAGGGCCCCCTGCTGTGACCTCCGTGTCCCGTCCCCCCCCCCAGTCCCCGTGTCCCCAGCTCACCGATCTTCTGCGCGAAGATCTTGTCGAACGTCACCTCTCCCCGGTCCTCCAGGTACTTCTGCATGACGCTGCGGATGCTGGGGACACGCCGGAGGGGCTCAGCGCCCCGCCTGCCCCGTGCTCCCAACACCCCCACAGCCCCCCACCCGTCACACCCCTGCTCTCCCGCACTCCCACGCCATCCCAAGCCCCACGGGGGCGCGCGTCCCCCCATCCGGCACGCGTCCCCGAGCGCGACGGGCCGCGGCAAGGGGCAGGCGCAGGCCGCCCCGCGCGTCCAAGGGCGGCTGGGGATGAGGGTACCACCCCGAAAAACCCCTCCCTGGGGCCGCAGAGGTGCGGGAGGGCGGCGGGGACGGCGCGTGCCCGTGCTGCGCGGGTCCGGCTGCACACGCGTGTGCACGGCGAAGCGGGCGGCGTGGGTGGGTGCGCGCACGAGAGCGACGCGGGGGCGGCGGGGACAGCGGGGACACCACATCCCGTGTGCGTGTGTGTACACAGGGTCCTGCTGAGCTCCCGCACACGGCGTGCTGTGCACGCGTGAACACGTATGTGCATGTACATGAGTGTGTGTACAGGGTCCTGCTGAGTCCCTGCACGGGGTGTGCTGTGCGTGTGTGAACACGTATGTGTGTGCACACGTATGTGAGTGCACGTGTGTGTACAGGGTTCCCCTGAGCCCCTGCACGCGGTGCGCTGTGCATGTGTGAACACGTATGTGCGTGCACACATATGTGTACAGGGTCCCACTGAGCCCCTGCGTGCAGTGTGCTCTGCACGCATGCACACGTATGTGCGGGCACATATGTGAGTGCACACACGTGTACAGGGCCCCGCTGAGCCCCCGCATGTGGTGTGCTGTGCATGTGTGAACACGTATGTGCGTTCACGTGCGTGTGTACAGGGCCCCGCTGAGCCCCCGCGCGTGGGGCGCTGTGCGTGCGTGCACACGTGTGTGCATGAACACGCGTGTGTGTGTGTCCCCAAGGCACGTGGCCGCGGGAGGGGGCGCCTGGCAGGGCAGGCGGGTGCCGGCACGGGGGCGCGCCCGGCCGGGTGAGACCGCGTCCCGGGGAGGGCGCGCGTGCCCCGTGTGCGCGCCCGGGCAGGTGCCTGTGCACGGGCCGCGCGTGCACGCGCGCGTGTGCCGGGGTCGGGGCGGGGGGGGCGGGGGGGGCGGGGGGAGGCTGAGCGGGACGGGCGCGCCCGGGAGGCCGGTGCAAGCAGGGGCCCGGCCGGTGCAAGCGGGGGCCCTGCCGGGCCGCGGCCGGCGGCGGGACACGGAGGAGCGGCGCGGGGCAGGGCCGGCCGCGGGGCCTCACCTGGGCTCGGGCAGGAGGATCCTCTTGCTGGCGCGGGCGGCGGGCGCGGCGCGGCTCTTCTCCATGGCCATCAGGTAGCTCACGTCGGCCAGCACCGCCTCCAGGTCCGCCATCTTGCCCCGTGCCGCCGGCCCCGCCGGCCCCACCGCCCACCGCCGCCGGGCCGGACCCCGCACGGACCCGGAACCGGAACCGGGAACCGGAACCCGGGGCGGACCCGGAACGGATCCGGGACGGACCCCGGCCCGGCCCGGCGCGGGGTGGCCCAGGCGGCGGCGCGGCCTCAGCGGCGGGGGGCCATGGCGGGCGGGGCGGCCTGAGGGGAGCGCGTGTCCGTGCGCGTGCCCGCGCGCCTGCGTGGGTGACAGGCGGCGCTGCCGCCCCGGGCCGGCGCGGGAGTGGGGGCGTGGCCCGAGGGGAGGGCGTGGCCCCGCCGTGGGCGTGGCTCGTGAGGGGGCGTGGCCTTCGCCCGCCACGCGTGGCCGTGACACCGGCGCGCGCGCGCCTAAGGCCGGTTGCGCGCGTGACGGGAGGGGTGACACGGCGCGCGTGACCAAGCCGGGGTGACACCGCGCGCGCACGGCCGCAAGCGTCTCACACCGCGCAGCGCGCGCCGGGACCCCCTCCACGCCGGGGTGCCGCCCGGGCCGAGGGGGACACCCTCCCTGGGGCTGGGGGTCCCCAGCGGGTTGTGTCACCCGTGGGGGGTGGCACCGGAGGGGACAGGGACCGGGGCTGGTGGCTGCCGGGGCTGTGCCAGGATCCAGCGTGGCGGGAGCTGGGCTGGAGGTGCCTTCCCAGCGCCGCGGCCGGAGGAGAGAAGCGGCTGTAGCTAAATGGGGCTCGGGGGGTGGGGATGGAGGGGATGGAGGGGATGGAGGGGATGGAGGGGATGGAGGGGATGGAGCCAGCTGCCCTGCTCCGGGCCGGAGCCTCCCCGTCCCCAGGGCCAGCTGGGCACAGGGTGGTGGGTCGGGGGGCCGAGGTTTGCTCAGTCCCCAGGGCCAGCTGGGCACAGGCGGTGGGTTGGGGGGCCAAGGTTTGCTCTGTCTCCAGAGCCTCCCCGTCCCCAGGGCCAGCTGGGCACAGGCGGTGGGTCGGGGGGCCGAGGTTTGCTCTATCCCCAGGGCCAGCTGGGCACAGGCGGTGGGTCGGGGGGCCGAGGTTTGCTCCATCCCCAGGGCCAGCTGGGCACAGGGGGTGGGTCGGGGGGCCGAGGTTTGCTCCGTCCCCAGAGCCAGCTGGGCACAGGCGGTGGGTCGGGGGGCCGAGGTTTGCTCAGTCCCCAGGGCCAGCTGGGCACAGGCGGTGGGTCGGGGGGCCGAGGTTTGCTCGGTCCCCGGGGCCTCCGTGCGTGGTGCGAGCAGGGGGCGATGCTCCGGCGGCCGAGGCGTGGGGAGGGCGGTTGGTGGCTTCAGCCACCCGTGGTGGAGGATGTTCGCCCACGGAAGAGCGAGCTCCGTGTCCCGCCATGCAAATGGCCCGGTGGGGGCTTGTTTTGGTGTTGCTACAGCCCCAACCGCCGCCGGTCCCCCCGCAGAGGAGGCTGGGGGATGACGAATGTCACCCTGGTGGCCCTGGGCCAGCCCTGGAAGAGCTGCGGGTCCAGCGCAACCCCCCTCCCGAACTCCCCAGCATTTAAACCCCTTGCTGGGGGAGGGAAAATAAACCCCTGTGGAAAGCCGGCCTGGCACAGCCAGCCCCGGCCTGGGCGCAGCCAGGGGGTTGGAAGGGTCAGTCTTGCCCATGGTGGGGAGGTAAAGCCCATCCCAAGCAGAACTGGTCACGGAACCGGCTCCAGCCCGGCACGTCCAGCCCCGGCTGCGGGGGAGCTGCCTGCACCCCCTGCCCGCTCCCTGGCGGGCAGATGGGGGGGAACCGGGAACATGCAGCTGCTGTGCGGGGGGCTGCTCCCCATCGGGGTGCGAGAGGGGCACCGGCAGAGCCCTCGCCTCCGGCAGCTCCAGGAACCCCCTGGGAGAGCCGTTTTCCCAAGGGAGGCAGGAGACAGGCAACAGCCCCAGGGTGGTGTCTGGGGCATGAGGTGATGGGGACAGCGGCCACCCCCCCCCAGGAGACGATGGGGTCAGGGGGACAGCGGCCACCCCCCAGCCAGGAGATGACAGGGACGGGGGGACAGCGGCCACCCCCCCGCCAGGAGATGACGGGGACGAGGGGACAGCAGCCACCCACCCCCCACCCAGGAGACGATGGGGACAGTGGCCACCCCCCCCAGGAGACGATGGGGACAGGGGGACAGCGGCCACCCCCCCCCCCCAGGAGACGATGGGGACAGGGGGACAGCGGCCACCCCCCAGTCAGGAGATGATGGGGATGGGGGGACAGCGGCCACCCCCCCCCCAGGAGATGATGGGGACAGTGGCCACCACCCCCCCCAGGAGATGATGGGGACAGGGGGACAGCAGCCATCCCTCCCCCCCCCCCCGCCAGGTTATGATGGGGACAGGGGGAGCTGCCACCAGCCCTCCCAGGAGATGATGGGGACAGGGGGACAGCAGCCACCCCCCCCCCCAGGAGATGATGGGGACAGGGGGACAGCAGCCACCCCCCCACCTCCCCAGGAGATGATGGGGACACAGGGACAGCAGCCACCCCCCGCCAGGAGATGATGGGGACACGGGGAGCTGCCACCGCCACCCCGTGCTCAGGCCCACGAGCCCGTGGCCCCAGGCTTCCCCTCCCGTGGGGTGGGTGGCAGAGGATGCCCCAGTGCTGGGGGGGCACAGGAGGCCCCTGCGGGGGGGCCCCTCCGCTTCCCTCGCAGACAAACGGGCAGAGCAGAGACGCAGGTTTTTTTGCGTTTGTTTGTTGTTTTTGTTTTTTTTTTTTCCTTTTTTATTCCAAAAATCCACCCCCAAGAAACAAAATATTTCCCTTCAGCGGCTGGTATCTCCCCCCCCCCATCATCTCTCCCATCCCTGCGGTAACAGGTTATGAGCAAAGATCCTCTCTAAAACCGGTATCGGAGAATGCGTAGGAAAAACGAAAAGAAACGAAGGAAAAATCAAACCAAACCAAACCAAAAATAGGAAGAAAAAATAAAAAACCCAACTAGCTGCCCCCCCTCTCCGCCCCCCCTCCCAAGAAACCCCCCCCCCCCCGAACCAGACTGACTGAGAGAGCGCAAGACTTGGTTTGCTTTTACCCTTAATGCTGAACATTTAATTTTAAAGCACAAACATCAGAGATGGACTCTAAATCGCCAACAAAAAAATATATATTTACAATATTTCTCCAGAGGGGGGGGGGGGGGGGGAGGGAAACAAAAAAAAAACAAAACCCCAAAAGCACAACCAAACCCTTAAACGAGTGAGTTTTCTTGCAGGAGCTGGCGTTAGGGAGCAGTCTGGGGGGGGCTTTTACATCACTAAGTGATCCGAGAGTGGGAATTCTCTTTATTCTTCTTCCCTATGGATTTTCACCCCCCGCCCGTGCCGGGGTGGGGGCGGGATGAGGGTCTCGCGCCGGAGTCTCCGCGGCCCGAAGCAGGGGGGGGTGCAGCGGGGGAGGGTTCGCCATCCCCTCGGTCACCCCAAAGGAGGGTCGGCGGAGGGAGCCCCCCCCCACCCCCGGCAAAGCTTTATTCCGGCTTTTTTTTCCTTTCTCATCGCAACCCCAAAAATAAATCGATCCAAAGGAAAAAGAAAAACCTTGATTCTTCCGACTTTCCCGGGAGCCACCGAGGAGGTTAAGGCAGGAGGGGGCCTCCGCCGCCCGGATGGGGTCGAGGGGGGGTCCGGCTCTCCGCTTTTCCTCTCCCCTGGGCTGTTTTCTGCTCCGAGCCCCCCCCCCGGATCGACCGCGGCCAAACTGCCCCTCGTCCCCTCGGGCAGCCCCTCGGCGCTGGGGGGGGGGAGAAAGGTCAGTGGCCAAACTCTCCTCCCTTATTGCTTCTGAAGCAGCGGGGGTGGCACGGGCTGCCCTGGCTGGGAGCCCCCCCCCCACCTCCTGCCGTCCTCTCCGGGGCTGGGGACCGGTGGCACTGGGAGGGGGGGGCGGGGGGCTGGTTTGTGCTATCTGTAGGTGCTGCCAAGGGAGGGTCGGGCCGGGAAAGAGCGGCGGGATGACACCTGGGATGGGGGGGGGGGGGGGGGGGAGATGGGGAGCGTCCGGTCACAGGCAGGACAGGGAGGGGAATAAAACAGTGACCCAAAAGAAGATTCCAACCTTTTTTTTTCCTTTTTTTTTTTTTTCCTGTTTGTTTTTTTTTTTTTTTTGTTATTTTTTGTTTGTTTGTTTTTTTAAAGTGCAAAAAGCTCTCTGCTGCCCTAGAGAGAGGTTCTTTGGACCGACCATTCATTGCAAAGGAAAAACGGCAGCTAAAAGGGGGGTTGGGGGACGAGGCGGGGGGGACAGGGACAAGGAGAGGACAACGCGATGGGGCGTTGGTGCCACTTTTGTCTGCCCAGGGCGCCGTGGCCTGGGACCGAGCAGCCTTCGCCCCTCCGGCCCTAGAGCGCGTCACCGTGCTGGGCCACGCGCTGGGGGGGGAAGAGGAGGCAGCTCCTGCTCCCCCCACCCCAACGCTCACTCACCCCCCAGGCTGATGCTTTCTGAGTCCTCCCTGAGCTCGGATGTACCTGTGGTTTCTCCCCTGCTCCCAGCCGGCGCCCGGCCCCGGCCGTCACCTCCGTACGGGGCTGCGTCGGGACGAGACGGTGGCTCCGGGAAGGCCGGCGCTGCCCCGGAGCGGAAACGCGCTGCCCCCCAGCCTCGCCTCCCCGGGCGGGGGGACAGCGGGCTGCAAAGACCCTGCTCCCGGCCGGCGTCGGCCAGGAGATCCCAACACCCTGGCTACGGGGCTCCTGCCCCCGACACCGAAAGAGCCGCCCGGATGCGCGAGAGCGGTGGGAGAAGGAGGGGGCTCGATCACAGCCCCTGCGGCCGGACGAGGGAAATAGAGGGGGCCGAGAGCGCAGGGCGAGCGAGGAGCTGGCGGTGGCACGGAGGGGTAACGTTTCGTTCCAGCTCTGCTCCCGCTTTCCTTGGAGAGACCTTGACCCTCAAGCTTTGTGCTAACGGGGAAGTGACAAGTGTTTCAAGGCAAGGAGACGACGGGGAGGAGGGGAAAAGCTGGGGGAAGAGGGTGCCCCATTTCTCTGCACGACCTCCGCCTTGGGAGCGGCCAGCCTCCGGGCTGAGGCTCCCCGCCGTTTGCCCGTTCCTCCTCTGGTACTGGCCAGCCTGGCGGGACATCTCCATCGGCAGAAGTCCCGGGGGAGGAGGAGGAAGGACGGCGGAGCGAGGCCAGCAGCGGCCCTGCCTGCCGAGTCAGGTGGGAGGCAGCGGCAGGACACGAAGGGCAAGGTGGGGATGTGGAGGAGCAGCTCTCCGAGAGGGGTGGGATGGGCTCTTTTCCTTCTCCTCAGTCTGCCCCAGGGAGGGTCTCTAGCTGATTTTTTGGATCAGCTTCTCATCGGACAGGCAGTAGAGGCTGTTGATGGACAGGTCCGAGATGAAGTGCTCACAGGCTTTGCGGGTGATCTGTTTACAACCTCGCAGGTCGATTAGGGTGACGTTGGAGATGCGGCGCAGGTACAGCAAGGCCTGGTCCGTCAGCTTATTGCAGCCTGCGGGGAGAGGAGAAGCAAGAGTGAGCTGCAACACCTCCGCGAAGCCAGAGCCGAGATCCCACGTCGGGTGGGGAGGAGGAAGCCGCTTTCCGACGGCCCCGGGCCCACCCGGTGCGGCGCACCCACCTGCCATGTTGAGCTCGGTGAGGGAGTTGCGTGTGGAAGAGCCCACGGCCGTGAGGAGGTTGGCCGACTGGTCCGTAAGGTGGTTGCAGTGGCTGAGGTCGAGGCGGGAGAGCAGGGGCATATGGCGGATGATGAGCCGCAGCGTGGCGTCGGTGATGTCCAGGCCGGCGAGCCGGAAATCAATCATGTTGCGGAGTTTGCTGCGATTGTCCTGACCTGCAAAAGGGAGAGGAGAAGCTGAGAGCGGGCTCTGCTGGGTTGGGGTATTCTGGCTTTGGCGCCGCCCCCCCGGCTCTGCGCCCTCCTCCGACTCCCCGCCGCCCCGGCCTTGCCCCGTGGCAACTCCGGGCAACCGCTTACTGGGTTTGTCTGTCGGAGGCGTGAGTAAGTCCCGGATCTGAGGGTCCTTGATTCCTACTGCCCACCGAAGATCGAGGGTCCTGAGAAGGGGGCAGCTGGAGGTACTGAGAGCACAGACCGCAGACCAGGAACAGCCCGCTAGGATGAGGTCTTTCAGGCCTGCCGGGAGAAGGGAGAGAGGGAACAAGTCAAGATGGGCTTTGTCAGCTCTGGCGCACTCCAGATCTCAACCCTCCTTCTCCTGGGACACCAGGAAGCAGCTCCCCTCCCTGCCTGAGGCGGATGGGGAGCTCTGAAGGAGGTTCCCCACAGCCATGGAAAACCCCATCGCTATCGGCTGCTTGCTGGGTGACGGGATCCAGGCCCCCAGGAGCTTCCAAGCTGGCAGATACCGGGATGCAGAGCCTCTCGCTGTGGTCCAGCCAACAGGGAGCCTTGGAGCACGGTGGTGGCAGAAGTGGGGACCCCTCCCCAGCCCACGCTTACCTGGCAGCCTGTTGACGAGCCACGTAAGCTGTTTTTTGGAGATATTGGTCCAGCTGAGGTCGAGGCTGACCGGCTGTCTTTTGATAATGCCGCTCAGCGCCTGGGGGGTGATGGACTTGCATCTGCTCAAATCTATCTTTGTCCACAATCTCTTGTCACAGCACCTGGGGACAAGGACAAGGCTGAAAGTTGAGCCCCGGCAGCCCTGTGGGACAAGAGATGGCCAGCGGGTTGCTGGTTTCGGGGAGGAGCCCAGCCCTGGCACAAGGCTGCTCTGCCTGGTTCCCCCGGGTATCCCCCAGACATGTGGGGAGGTTGCCGAGGGTGTCCGGCCACCCAGGGATGCCCAAAACAGCCCCAGCGAGGTTTTGCTGCCATGTAACAAGACTCTGAGTCACAGCTGTCTGCCTGCTTGCCCCCTCCCGGGCATTCCTCCTGCCAGGGAGATGATCCTAAGCATCCTCGCTCCCAGCAGGCAAAATACTCAGCCTGGTCCCACCCCACGGCAGCACGGGGAGACCCAGGAACCGACGGTAGCTCAGCTGTGCCCCAGAAGGTGCCACACCGGTGGCAGGTGAGGGGACGCTCTCCTCCAGCCTCCGTGCCACGCCATTCCCACCAGCCGCTGATCAAAGCGGGCTGGGTCCTTTCCTGTCATGCCATTCCCGCTGCTGGGTGGTTAGAAACCTCCCAGTTTCCATCTGTTCCCAAACCCTCCATCCACAGCTGTCCCAGTGCCAGCATTGTCTTCAGGCCCGCTGCCCCCCGAGGCGCTTCCAGCCAGCAAACCCATCCCTGCCTCAGCCTGCTGGGAGGCCGGGGCGGGAACGGCAGGGACCACGCAGGGCGGCGGGTGCGGCAAGGGCGCTGGCACCTCGCAAGGACACTGTGCTCACGACAGCACCGTGTCCCGACGCAGGGGACAGGAGGAAGGCAGGAGGGGACAAAGACCAGCGCACGGATGGCAAAGGCAGCAGCTGGACGCAGGGTCCGAGCGCAAAGCCGCCCGGGAAGGGCCGACTCCGGAGAGATCCCTTCCCCGCTTTCCCTCTGGCTGCGCATCAGGCACAAGGCTCATGGTGGCCGTGCCCAGGAGGTGGGCGTGTGTCCCCTCCCGCCCGTTGTCACACATCCCCACACTCACCACTTGTACCAGGTCTTGCACACCCGCATGCACTCGCAGAGCTCCCTGCGAGTGAGGTAGCGGAAGACGGACATCCACACCTCGCGCTGCATCCAGCTCTCCTCGCCCTCCTGCGCCCGGCCCCCTCGGCCGTTGAGCCGGGCCGCCGCCCCCTCCTCCGCGTTCTCGTCCTCCTCTTCCTCTTCTTCCTCCTCCTCCTCGGCGGCATCCTCCTCGCCGCCGCCTCGCAGGGGCATCCTGGCGGGTGCGTGTCGCATGACCACGCGTGGAGAATGCTGCAGGTTGGTGGAGGAGGCCGTGATGGCTTGAAGTTTGGGGACGATAGAAGTGCCGTGGACGTCTTTGGTGGGGCGCTGGAGCGTCACGGTGAGGTAAGAGCCGTGCAGCTTGGCCTTCTCCACCTCCGACAGCTCCTTCTTGCCGCTGGGGTTGTTCTCCTTCTCCCTCACCATGGTTCGCTCGGTGGCCTGGAGCCGGAGAAGCTGCCGTCGCTTGAAGCGTTCGTCTCTGCTGGCGCTGTGGTGGTCGCTGGGACCGGCTCCCGGGGATGAGCGCGTCACCACGCCTCGTGGCGACGCCGGGTCGTGGATCAGCTGCAGCATGGGGGTGGGCGAGTTGGGCGGGGGGGTCAGGGGTTCCTCGCAACTCCGCAAGGGCCGCAGCACCTTGGCTTGCGCCGTGTCGTCGTCACTCTCCTCCACCTTCCGCTTCTGCGGGGAAGCGGGGAGGCAGGTTAGTGGGCCTGGGGAACACATCCCCCTTCTCCTCCCCACCGGGGGAACACGCACGGTGCCCAGTACCGCCAGGACCAGAGCCCACGCGCCCCAGCAACCAACGTTTTCCTTCCCCCTTCGCAGAAGGGGTGTCCCCTGCAGTTGTCCACTCCGTGCCCAGCATCCCTCGGCTCTTGCACTGGAAACTCTCAGGATTGCAGCTCAGCACAGGATCCCAGGACCAGACTGCGTCAGGATGCTGCCAGACCCCCAAGGGCTGCACCTGCAGTGACCCCCCACCCTCGCTAGTCACTGCCCAACTGGGTTGCACTGGTGACTCCAGCCCGGCCTGTGGCTGGACACTGCCCCAAGACCCCCAAGGGCTGCACCCCCAGTGAACCCCCACCCTCGCTAGTCACTGCCCAACTGGGTTGCACTGGTGCCTCCAGCCCGGCCTGTGGGCTGGACACTGCCCCAAGCAGGATGGGGGACACACGTCCTGCCTCGCCCCAGCCCAGCTCGCCTCCTACCTGGCCCTTCTCTGTGTCGTCACCCTGGTAGCATTTGGGGCACTCCCAGCAGTTGGGGAGCTCGTCATTGAGCAGCCCTTCCCCATCCATCTGCAAAGAGGAGAGGGCAATTAGCAGCAGTCCTTCCCCACAGCCAAGCCCCCTCTGCCCCTCCCACCGCGCTGCTCACCTGCAAGCAGCCAGGGTGAACGATCTCGTTGCAGATGCAGCACTCCATGAGCTTCTTCTCAAAGTCCTGCGAGTCTTCGTTCTGATCCACCTCCCCGCAAAGTGCACACGTGACCGAGTGAGGCAGCCTGGGCTACAAAGGAAAGCAGGAGTGAAACCAGGGCAAGGTGGGACCAGCCCTTCCCCTTTCTTCTTTCTGTCCTTCACCTCCTGAACAATAAGGAAGGGGCCAACTACTCCCCAGGAATCAAACTCAGTCGTTGCTCTCCTCTCTCTGGCTCTGTCCTCGCGGAGCTGCTGCCAGGCCGCAGCGTCCCTCTGAGGAAAGGATTGGGCTGCAGACTCACCGCTAAGCATTGCCGGAGGACGCAGGACTGCTTCATGCGGCCAGGCCCACCAAACTTCTTCATGTCCCTGCAGTAGTGGCACATGCCACACTCGCCCTGCATGCAAGCTTTGCATTTTCGGCACCGCACCCGCCTCCGCCTGGCGCCTGACACGATGGGAGAGACCGTAGACCTGACAGGTGTTGGGCGGGGGGTTGGCTTCATGGTGTGCGGCTTGGTGATGGGGATGGTGGGCAGGCGCACCCTTAGCCGGGCCTGGAGTTTTAGCTGGAAGAGAGGGAAGAGGGGTGAGATGAGTGAACCACTGCACCCTGAAAGCCTCTGATCCCCTGGGTCTGAAAGAGGCTGCCGAGGCCCAAAAGCGTCGCGGTGCTCCAACAAAGTCTGTCCCCTCTCTGTGCCACCCCGCTGGCTGCACAAGGGGACAGGGCTTGGCTCCGACACGAGTGCTCCAGTCACTCTTTCCCATGAGTCTGAGGTGCACTGGGAACGCCCAAGCACCCCTGTTTACAGGGCAGGTGGGACAGTACAGCTCCCCGGCAGACCCCTGCCACCACGCATCCCGTAAGTTGGCTGTAGCATCCTTCCAGGATCGGCCGTGACGGAGTGCACACCACAGCCTGGGGAAGGGCAGGTGCCCAGAAACCCCAGCACAAGGAGAGGGTCAGGGATGTGCCAAGCATCCGAGTGCTGTATCCAAAGCGTGCAGGTATCTCCAGGTCTCTTCTCCCAAAAACGCTGCCCAAAACGCTTGTGCTGCTGAAGGACCAGGAAATCACACTGGATCCCCTTGGGCAGAACAGGCAGAGACAGGCACCTCCAAAGGGCGATCCAAGAGGGCTTGTTTGTCTCCAGAAACCCAGACAGGGTGTTTCCCACCCTTCCCAGTGCACTGGGGTCCTGCTCTTCCCATATGCCTGCCCATGAGCCAGTCTTCTGGCAGGAAGGAAGCAAGTGACCTACAGGAGCCGTCCTGGCGGGCCGTGGGAAGGCAGCCTGCGGAGGGGATGTCCGGCCGGCCAGCAACAGGCCGCTCCTCGCCCCCATCTGCCCAGCGAGCTCAGCCTGGGCCCTGGCCCAGCTTTGGGCCCTGGGTTAGGAGCACAGCTAGAGAGGGGAGGGTGGAGCACACTGAAAGGTCCTTTCCTGAGAAGCTGGCTGCTACTTGCAGGTAGAGACCAGCCCCAGGAGGGAGCTGCCTTCCTTAGGGTTGCAAAAGCCGACGCTACAGCACGGGCAGGGTGCTGGCAGGGACCCAAGGGGCACGCTCACCTAGCTGCGAAGGGCCCGCCTGCCCACCGAACAGACAGGGCTGATGTTCAGCATCAACCCCCGCACCTCGCCCTTCGTTTCTCGGGGAACGCAATAGCGATACGTTCCCCTTACATGTAACATTACTCATACCAACCGGGGACTCCCTCGTCAAGCTGGAGACCTGCCAGGAGAGCACCTTGTAGAGGTTCACCCCTTCCACCAACAGCAAGGCTCCAGCTCCTCTCAGCACGACCGAGGGGCTGGAGGACAGGGAGTGCCTGGGGTTGACCCAGTTACCACCCCACCGACTGAGCCGGGGTAACCGGCACGGTGGGAGACTTCCACCGGCGCCAACAGGCGGGTTTGCCCGCAGTGCTGCGGAGGTGGTTGCGCCCCACGGCTTGCCTCTGCGCTGCTCCCTTTCCTGGGGAGCCCGAGGCGGGTACGGAAGCGGTGCCGCTGCACCCGGGTCGCAGGCGTGACTCAGCCAAGGGCAGGTGATCAGCCCCACCACACGCAATACCCACCCGGGTCCCCTCCTCGCCGCTCCTACCTTATCTCTCTTGGGCCACTGGACGATGGGGATGCCTGTAAGTGCCAATTTGGGGTCGCTGTTCGCGTATTCTTCTAGCAGCAGCTAACGGAGAGAGAGGGAGGGGGTGGAAATAAGAGACAAAGCACAGGTGTGAGCAGAGCAAAACAAGGCTCCCACCAGCAAGGCAGGCTCCAACCAGATGCCAAGGCCAGCGTGCTGCAAACACGTCTGGGAAGGAGCCCTCCTCTACCCACGCACGCGAACAACCACCCTCCTCCCCCCCCCCCGAGAACAGACAAGCTCCGTCGAGTCGATCTGCACGAGCGCTTTCATCAACTGCATTTCAGCCCCAAGGCCCTGCTCGGCGCAGCGGTAGGGGGTGAGTGCCAAGCTTCTGGAATCCAGGAGGGATTTATGGGGCAGGAAGCACAAAGGTCTCCCCCCTATCTGCCCCTGCAGTGGTCCCCAGGCACGGGGGTAGCTGGAGGGTGCAGGGGGGGAAGGACGCGGCGCCTCAGCACCCCCTCTGGATCCTGGCACGAGCTGCTGGGTAGCCAAAAGCTGCCCCCTCTGCACTTCCTCGGGATCTGACAGGAGAGATCCCTTGGCGCCAACTGGATGGGCACAGTGCCCTACAGCGCGACAGGACCCCTGCTCTTGGCAGACGGGGGCTCCCTGCACTCACCCTGTCTGTTCTCACCCCATTCCATTGCAGCCCCCTCCCCACTGAATTCACCCATTCCAAAGGTGCTTTATTTACTTCATGTTACCATGGCTACGCCAACAGGAACCTCCTACCGGCATCCCCACGTGTGGTGCTTCCCGCTGCCAGGCACAGTCAGGGCAGGGGTTGACTGGTGTCCCCCGTGGGGAGGGGGCTCCGCTCTCCCACCCTTCTCAGCCAGCAGGAAGCCTCAGCCTCCCCCCTCCGCTCCCCTGCAGCACAGTGTGCTGCCTACAGACCTTCTGGCCCACCCCCCCCAGCCTTCCCACGAGCACAGGCTGAAAGGGAAGGTCAGGGGCTGGGGGCTCACACACATATGTGTGTGTATATATACACACGGGTGGGCAGGGAACCGCGGCCTCCCCCTGCCCGGGCCACCGTGGGGGGTGGCGGTGACTCAGTCACGCTTCCAGCCGGGGCGGGGGGGGGGAGGGAACCCAAGGACTGGGGGAGGGGGGTAGAAACCGGGTCCTGTGGCTGCATCTGGCTCGGAGCCGGAGCGGGCGAGAACCCGCTCGCCCTCTCTGACCCCTGGGGCTCGGGCTGGGGGCACGCACAGAGGGCGGCGGGGCCCCTGCCAGCACCCCGCACGCTTCCCGGGGCGGCAGGAACTCGGCACCGGCGAGCGCGCCCTAAGCGAGGGGAGAGGCGAGCCCAAGCACCGGCCAGGGACCCCTCCGGGGAACCAAGGGTGCCCCCCCCCACCCCCTCCGGTCCCCTCCCACCCTGGCTGGGTGCGGAGCATCCCCGCGCCCCCTCCCCATCCCGCCAGCGTTGCCAACTGCCTGACCTTGCGCCGCCGGAGCTGCCGAGGCTCTGGGGTGAAGTTTGCCGAGCCCTCTTTGTTTCGGTGCCCGCACTGCGAGGGCTGGAGCCCCCCCCTTTCCCCAGACACCTCCAGGAGCTGGTTTAGTCCGAACAGAGCCAAGCCAGACCCCGGGTCTTCGGGGACATGGCTGGGGGAGCCAGCGAGCGCCCCACGCCGAGCTCCCCCGGCTCCTCCCCGGTAGCTGCGCGCTCCTCCCGAGCCCTTGGGCAGCAGCGGCAGCTTCCTGAGCCTGAAACAATGCTGCTGCGTCACCCACATGCGGTTCCCAGCAATGCTTTGCAACGGGAAGATGGCAGGAGGAGAGGAAAAAAAAAAAAAAAGCGACCGAGCAGAGGGCAGAGCCGTTCTGCTGCAGCGCCGGGAGGGGCCGGGGCGGGCGGCTGGCGCCGCACGGGTTGGCGCGGAGGGGGGGGGCAGGGGGCCCGGGCGGTGCAGCCCACCTTCCTCCCGCCCCTCCGCAAGCCCAGAGGATGGGGCCAGGCTTTCATCCTCCCCGGGGCCCCGGGAGGCTGGGGAGAGGGTGGCGGAAAGCACTGACACCCCCCCCCCCTCGCCCCCGCCCCCCCAACCCCCAGCGCCGGGTCCAGCTCCCGCCCAGCCGCCGCCCCCCCAGCTTTTCTTTTGTCTTCGGTGAAGAGGATTTTTGGGGTTCCTGGACGCTGAACCCACCTGGATTGGGGAGAAAGGGATTCTGAATCAAGGAGGGTGAGCCCCCCCCCCCAAAGTCTCGGGCTGCCGGGGGGGTACCAGCCCCCTCCGCAGCTGGATGCACAAGTCTTCCCTGGCAAACATCCCGCCTGCCAAGTTCGGGAGCAGCTCCAAGGCACCGGTGACACGACGCTAGAGGGGGACAAACCCATACCGGGCGAGGCCTGGTCTCCCCAGCCAGCCCCAGCTCCCCGAGAGCCCCCCCCTCCCCCAAACTCCAGACCACCGCAATTAAAATGGAGGAAAAACTCTTGGAATAACGGCAGCTCCCCAAAGCGGGGCCGGAGAACAGCGACTGCAGCCAGAGCATCTGCGGGCAGCCCCAACCTCCTGCTCCTGGACAGCCCACGAAGCCACTGGGCCACTCTGACCGGTCACCTGCGTCCAGCCTGTCCCCACCCGAGCCACCAAGGACACCCTGGGGGCCCCCCGGCGCAGGGTCTCTCCATGGATCCTGCCGTCTGACTGCTCTGGGGATGTCCGGCCCCGCTGCGCGGTTCGGCCCCGCACGGAGGACGTGCGGGACGGCTGCTACGTCACGTCGCCAAGGTCAAGCGCACCAGAAGGCGTGTCGAGGCGGCAGGGTGGCAGAGGGGTCACCCTCATGAGGCCACAGGCTGAGGCACGGCCAGCGCTGCCGTCCCACCAAGGGGGGACCCCTTTGGCAGAGCCCACCCTTCCTCATCCATCCCCAGTGGAATCAGGCCTCGTCCTCTCCGTGTCCCGTTGCCCAGCAGCCAAGGGGGGACTGGGCACACTCCCCACGGCCACGGAGAGGGAGCGGCGTGCCCCGAGACCACTCGCTCCTCCCAGAGGTGCTCACCACTGCTTCCACATCCCTTGGGCTTCAGCAGACACGTTCGCTGCGTCTCTTGGAGCACCCGGAGAAACAAACCGCCTTGGGAAAGCGGATTCCAGCTGTCGGATTTACTGGGGCAGGGAAAGGAAGGCAAGGGGAACGTGTCAGGCGGATGTGACCCACGGGAGGAGCAGACCAGGCAGATGAGAGGAGTAACGCGTGTTCGCGGAGGAGTGGGATGTCTCTGATGGTGGGGAGACCCAGCACAGCACGGAGCCAGGATCCATGCTCCTAGGTAAGGCTCTCCTTGCTTCTACAACGCTTGGTGCCCCACAACCTCCGACCCCCTTGGTGCCAGTTACTGAGGCCACGGGGCTTGGCGGCACGGGAGGAAGCCAACCGTTCAGGCGTGGGCTCACCACCACCCCGAGCCAACCACAGCGCTAAAGCCAGAGCCTCACAGACCATCCTGCTCCTTTGGAAGCCTGACTGAGGGAAACCACCCCAAGACGGGTCAGAAGTGATGGACGGAAGCAGTCAAGAGACAGCGGGACCTCTCGGAAGTTCCCGCTTTGCCAACAACCCCAGACCTTGGCAAAGACCTTGGTGCAGCCTTGTTTAGTCTCAGCAGATGGACAGTCCCTCCTACCATGGAGCCGGGAGCACATCTTGTGTCACATCCCACCATGTGACGGCTCCAGGCTCAATCATGATGGGCTACAGAAGCGCGTTCCTTCCCGTGACCCAACGCATGGGCATCCTCGAGTCATGATCAGCACACGAGGCCGTGGGAGAAGGCAGCATTTTCCTGCTCCGTGCCTAGGGACACTGGTTAGCAGAGGGTGGCAGGAAGCGGGGTAGGAGGTTTGATCTGACAGGCGGATCGAGGTGCCAGGTCACTACCGGAGCATCTGGGCTCTATGATGAGAAAACGCCACGTTCTGATCCTGGGTAGCAGACGGCCCAAATAAACAAGCAGGCCACAGCCACCAAAGCCTTCCACAACGCAGGGTCTGCCTAACCGGACACCGCTACTGGGCGGCAGCGGAGCTGGCGAGTGCTGAACACGCATCGGTTCTGCGTTTCTTTAGAGCAGGTCTTTCAGCAGTCCTGCTGGCCAAATCCCAGGTCCGTTAATGAGCGTACCCGGTACCTGCTGCAGACCAGTGGCCCCAGAGTCACGCTAAGATGCTGTGGAAGACGTACATTCTCCGTTTAGCTGGTCACTGAAAACGGGTTAAGGTCTAGACCACCACTAGTGCGTAAAGAGAAACAGCAGATGAACAGAAGGGATCCAGGTCTGGGGTGCAAACACGAGGGATCCCACATGGATCACGCCTCCCGAGAGCTGCGAGGGAAGGCAGGAGCGTCAGCACAAGAGTGGAGAAGGGAAGGGCTGCGCTCACACACGGCCGCGGTAGGGCTGCGTTCTGGGAGTCAGCTACAGTTGTGCAAGACCACGAAAGCTATTAGAAAAGGGAGTTACACTGAGGCTTATAAAGGAAACATGACTGAAATGGGATCTGTAGCCCACAGCATGAGTTACAGATGCATGGATGGCCGCTTCATTCCTCTAGCTTGCTAACATTTTGTCCTGCTGTAAAAAGAAAAGTGGTGTTCTCCACACAAGCTGTTGATACTGAAAATTAGACCTTCACCCACTGGGCTTTGCAGTGACCAGACCGGTTAAAAGGTTTAGCTGGAAATATCTCACCCGTTGTCGCGTTTTATAAGCCAACCTACGTTTGCCAGTTCCACCACCTGTAAGGAAACCCCAAGTTTTGAAAGAGGTTTGCTGTAGTTTGACAAACTTTTCCGGTTTCCTCCAGCCGCTGCAGTCTGCTGACTAAGGATCTTCATGCCCTGGGGGTGCCCTGCAGCACAGGCTTTACCTGCGAGGCTGCTAGTCCTGAGGGACGGAGTCCTGCAGCTCAGGATACTCCTGAACCTCAGAGGACAGCCAGCTTTAAGGAACCAGTCCTTCAGGGAAGCTGTTTGCTCCGACCAGACCGCAGGGACCTTCACCCACAGCTCATCTGCGAGGTACAGCCAGACACAGGGGCTGGTGGGTCACGTCAAAACCACGGTCCGTTAGCTCCAGAACATAACAAATCCTTTGAACGCGTCTCAAAACCCAGCTGAACACCGACAACCTTGAACGCTCTGCCATGAACACACGACACACACCACCAGCCTCCCTCCCTCAGTCCGAGGGTGAAACGCCACCACGCTCACAGCTCCAAGCTTGAGTTGCTCCGCAGCGTCATACGGTCTGCGGTAGGGCCGAGGCCACCCCGCCGCGGTGGCTCAGAATCACGTGTTGGGTGCTCAAAGGCCACGGCGTGCACAGAGCGCTTGAAAAAGCCACAGGAACCCAGAAGCGCAGCCCCCTAAAAGCACCGACACCCACTCCATCAGCCAGGCTCTACCGGAGCGCGGCCTGCGAGCGAGAGCCCACCCTGGGACCCCAGAGACGCTCCCAACGCAGCAGGGCACGGGATTTGCCAAATGACCTACAAAAACACCCCATCAGGAGACAGCGTTTGGAAAACAAACACGATGGCAAGGAGCAGGATACCCCCATGGCTGCATCTGGATGTCAGCTTCGGTACAGGCAAGCAGCCGCACCGCTCGCACTCAGCAAGGGTAGGGGGGCAAATCATCACCCAAGGTCACACCCTGATCAAACAACCCAAAGAAACAAGGTGAAATCCACCTGGGACAAGGAAAAGGCTCCAACTGTCACAGTGTCCAGCAGCCCAAAGAGTCCACAGCCAGAACCGGAATGAACCGCGTGGCAAACGAGCACTCCTGCACCCACACGTGACCCAGACAGGGCCCAGAGGAGTTTCAGCCAATGGTCCTGCGAGCCCCAACCCAAAATCCAAGCCATGGCTGTCCCTCAGCACCAGCTGGTGTAGCGTCAGCCTCACGGAGAGGAAGAGGAGGACACCAAGCCTGCAGACACATCACCCCCTTGCCCCAGGATAGGGGTAAGGCCAGGGTCAAGCACACTTTCCCCATGGGGAAACGGTTTTCCACCTCCGATACGGGTGCGGCCCAGCAGCCCCGAGGAACGGCGGCGCTCGCGGCTCCCTCACGCCTACGTACCTTGACGTCAGCGATGAGGGCGTCCTCATCCTCGATGCCGGTGGGAACGCACTTCTTGTGCAGAGGGAGCGACTCCAGTTTGTCCACGAGGCAGCGCAGCCCCTCCAGCTCAAACTGCGTGAGGTGCACCTTCCTGCTCTTCTGAGGGCTGCCACCGTTCGGGTCCCAGGCCTGGCCGTTCTGGGAGCCCCGGCTGGAGTCGGAAGAGTCTATAGACGGGGTCTTCTTCAGACCCGGCAGGCTGCTCCGGCAGCTCCTGCCCAGTTCATCATAGTCCACATTGGCACCGTTGGCTATGGGGCTGGTGAGAATGGACCGCCTTGTGACCGGTCGCCTGGGTTCCTTCCCTGCTGCGTCCTCCTCTTCTTCCTCCTCCTCCTCCTCTTCCATGTTTACCGAGTCCGAGGAGCTCAGCTCCATATCTGTCATGGACAAAGAGAAGAGCACAGTGACCAGAATCACTCACAGGAGGCATTCAGTACTAGAGGAACTCCCCCTCCAGCCACAGAGATGCTGGAGCAAGAGACACATACAGGGACAAGGCGAGAGGAGACAACAGGGCACAGAGCAGAACAGTTAAAAACCTTTCCCATTCCTGGCTCGTTTTGTGGGAAGGCAAGGCACATCATCAGAAAACCTCTCAGAGGAGGAGACAGCAATGCCCTAGAATGAATTTTGTACAATTCTACAATGATCTGGGTCAGAAGGGACCTTTAGAGATCATCTAGTCCACCCCCACTGTGTGGGCAGGGGCATCTTTGCCAACAGCAGGTCGTTCAAAGCCTCATCCAACCTGACTTTGCTTTGAAGGGCTTGGAGTCTCCAGCCACCTGGTCCTGTGAGTGATCTGGGACCTTGATCCTGCCTTCATGATGGGAGAAAGAGGATGTGGACTCACTAGATGAGGTCTCGGAGCCTCGGTGTGCACGACAAAGCACCCTTCTCTGACAGCGAAAGGGAAGGGGGGGGTCTCCTGCTCCTTTCCATTCAGTTCTCAGTACTAGTTCCCACTTCACTGCTCAGTGGGGGAGAAAAGCCGGTGAGGGCAGTGGAGGCCTCCAGGCAGGAGCAGGACATAAACAGCCTTTCCCAAAGCAAGTGCTGAGGGAGATTCTCCAGAGAACCACAGGAAAAAGACAAAAGCTGGGAGCCGTGTCCCTCTGCTAGGGCCTCTTGGACAGAAATTGAAAGCCCCAGAGGCTGTGGCTGTGAGCAGAAGTGCCCAAGAGTCAGTATTTACAGCCTCTTCGGGGAGCGAGGACAGATTTGCCTGGAGGGCCTTGGCTGGAGGCTGTTCAGCTCTCTCCCGCTCTGAAGAAGGGTCTGTAAGAAATCATCTCTTGAACCGCCGCTCAGGCCCTGCTTGCCTTGGCTGTAAGGAGGCCCAACATTCCTTTTCAAAGGGATTCCCTTGCCCATAACTTTGACAGCACTTGAAACTCTGCGTGCAGGAAGGCCCTGATCAACAAGAAAGCATTACTAGCCCACAGCACAGCGGTGGTTACTGCAACTTCCCTCCGCCTCTTCGGTTAAAGCTTCACGTGTACCAGCGAGGCAAGGAACTTGCAGACTGGTTTTGCAGCTGCAAGGAACCCAGCCTGCTGCAGGAGCAAAGGAGGAAGCAAAAGTCTGGCTAGTTTTGACTTCTTGCTGAAAGGAAAAGAAATAAATCGCACCTCCTTCGGCCAGTCTGCAATGCCCTCTGGTTGCTCAGTAGAGCAAACAGGGAGGAAATAGCCAAAGAAACCAGCTTGTGAAATTGAGGAAGCGATGGTCCCAATTTCTTCCCACATGGCCCTACCCTGCCCACCACACTGCTGAGCCAGACAGCACCCCAGGGTGCAAGAAACTGCTTCCATGGGGGCGAGGAAGGAACACGGGCTGGCCAGTCAAGGCAGGGGCTTACCCATACTGAGCGATTCCTTCTGGAAGTCCTTGGTTAGATGTGAGCGGCTGGTGATGCAGTAGACATAGCGCTCCAGCACATACCAACACATCTCATAATAGAAGGGATAACGAAACTTGTTTGGGACCTGAAAAAGAGGTAAGGGGAGGGGGGATAGTCTCAGGCCTCTTTCACCACCAGGCTGTAGAGATAGGGCTTACTACCGCTGCCTCAAACCAGACCGATCCCCTCCTGAGAGACAAGAAACACATGTACATGTTTAACAGCATCACTCATGCTTCTGGCAGCCTGATGTAATTCTCCTTGCCGAAGAATATTATCCCCAGGCAGAGCAGAGACCAGGCACTAGTCGCTTGCAGGCCATTACCATCCCATTTTCCTTTGTTAGGGTTGCAGCTCTTCCCCCACAGACCTCCTTCTCGTTAGTACAAGAAAAAACAGAGGCAGATGCCACAACAGGTTTCAGTTGAAGATAATGGTTCAAGCCCCAGCACAGCATCTGACAGTATTTGTAGGGGGAAGGGAAAGGGTTGGTCTACTAAGAGAGGTGTTGCCAGCTCAGCTGTTAGCAGTGCTATTTGGGCTCTGTCACACCAATTCACACACCCAGCAGAAGATGACCCCGTCCCTGCCCCCCCTGCCTTGTACATTCCTGAAGCTACACTGCCCAGGGTAGAGCAGGCACACACTCCATTGTTCTGCCAGTGTTTCAGCTGCTCTTGATGATGGCCTGATATCTAAATGCTAACCTGCCTAAGTGCTAACCTGCTGCAGCAGCCTGAACGACTTTGGAGAGGCCAATGGTCTGTCTGTCACAGCCCAGGCGTGTCCTGGTGTTTTGCTGAGCACTGCAGGACCCAGCTCTCCACAAGAAGCAAGAGAGAACACCCACTTGCCAACGGCATTCTCCGCTCGAGACCTCAGGAAGCCTTTAGTCATCTTAGACCACATCAAGGCCTAAGATCAACACAAGCAGCAGCAGAAGGTGGCCAGGTAAGGGAACAGGCTGGACGCACTCTCATGGCCATGTTGCTGCCTTCCTCTTTCCTACAAAGGGAGTCTGCATCACCCACAGCGAGGATTGCAGACCCCTCGGAAGCCTGGTGTCAGACTGGAAGCAGTGTGAAGGAAGAGAACAAGCCTTAGTGCACACTGCAGGCTGTCCCGCTGCCCGAGCTCCTGCCTGTTCCTTTAGCTAGGACACCTCGCTTACAGACGGCTGGAGTTGGAGCAATCTCTCCCTGGGTGAGACACAATTTGCCTGTCAGCCACACCACCACTCTCGGCTGCGCCCTCCCGCCCCATCCCAGGAGGCCACGTCCTCCCAGCTCTCCCGCAGGTCCTTACCCGCGTGCGGTCTTCGATGCTGTAGATCCGGAGCTGCATAGGGATGTTGAAGCTGTGTAAGAAGTTGCCTCCGAAAACTAGCGTGTCCATGGGAGTGTACACAGCATGGATCCAACCTTGGTGAGAAAGCAGAGTTTGAAGAATCCTTCTGAGCAACTAGGTGAGGTCACGGTCCCACAACTAACAGTCCCCACTGAATCCAATTCCTTTGCAGTCTCTTACGAACTGTGCTCTTCAGAGCGTCAAATCTCCAGTCTTCACACTACTCAGCTAAATGCACCCTGACAGTTGCATTTAACCAGTATCCAGGTTAGCTGCACACACACGGACTTGCTATTGACCCCCTGACTCATCAGCCAGCCCTAGCAGTAGCCAGAGCTAGGACGGGACCACACAGACTCCAGCTCTTTGAGGAGAGCAGGCATTGCTCCTCCTGAAGTCTCACTACTGAATTACTCAACACCCAGCTCACTTGACCCATCTGAAAGCTAGAGACAGACTTAAGCACTTAATACACCCTCCCCTGGTGACACACGTTAGTATCTGCCTCCTGTCCGTAGCTTTTTTCCATCCTGGTTGTCTCTGGAAAGTTGCTTCCTAGCTGTGTTAGGCCTAAGAACAGCAGCAACAAGGAAAACAGTCTGCCAAAGTCTGTTCAGCAGCCAAAGAAGCCTCAAAGCAACTCTAGCCTCAGCTCTTATCTCCAAGGCAATCCAGCCAAGCCCAACATTGTGTGAATTCCAGCCCGGGTTTCCCTAGGGCAAGGCCGTTCAATTCAAAAGAAGCATGGGTTGTGGTAACAGGGCTCAAATGAGTGACTTGTGCACTCCCCGGTGTTTTCTGTTCCCAGTCCTGCTGTAAGCTACAACACAGCTTGTCCCTGCACCGCTGCTGGAGGTGAAATGGCAGGTTACAGGAGCCTTTGGCACCTGAGAGCGCCTTGGGCACACAGTTTTCATGCCACGGTTATTAGCAGCCACCGAAGGGCTCCAACAACCTCTCTCGTTGCAAGGAAACATTCCCTAGCGCAAGCACAACATTTTACAGACACCACAGGCTGGAAAAGGCTGCGAGCCGGTCCGTGCAAACAACCAACTCCAGCCACTTTCTCACCTGCCTCGTCCCTTCTGCCTGTGCCGTTTTCTAGCACGGCGCTGTGCCGACTGCGCAGGCAAGGTACCCGCCAAACATTCGGCTCGCTAAACCAAGCCGGGCTAAAGATTTCTCTCAGGAGTGTTCCCGCTCCCAGCCTTGACGTCTGCTTGCCCAAGCCCTCTGCAAAGCAGCTGTCTCTCCATGTTACTGCTTCCCCGCTCCCCTCTGGGTTTCAGCTTCCCAGTTCTCCTTTCTCCAGTACACGCACACTTCGATTGCCTTTCCTTGTGTCCAGAGCGGTCACTTGTTCCTTAAACTCGCACACTGGCTCCCTTCCTTGCTTCCCAGTTTGAACGTAACCCCGCAGAGACTTCACGAGAGACCCAGGACGCTGAGGAGCTGTGCTGCCTTGGGCCAGCCCGTCCTCAGCGTGCACCGCTCTGTGTGTCCACACGACAGGCCCTGGGAAAACCTCCTTTAATAAGTGATCGAGCATGATGCGAGCCAGCCACAGCTTTCCTGTTGCTTGGGCTGAACCCACAGTGCCACATGCTTTGGGAGCTGGTAAGAGAGAGGATGGAGCCACATCACATCTCCCTCTCCCCGTTACTCATAAGGGACTAAGCTAAACCTGCCTGTTCTCATTTTGCTCGATTCCCAGGAGTTTTAGTCTCTCACCACAACTCCAGCAAAGACGAGGATGCGCCTGCCCACCCTGCAGTACCTGAGGGGATGACAAACGTGTAGCCCTGCTTGAGCTCGATGCGCTGGCACTCTGACACTCTGTCCCCAAGAAAAATGTCTCCCTGCTTCCCTGAGAGAAGCCAGTTTTCATAGAGCTCCAGGTTCTGGGGTGTAGGAGGGATCAGCCAGAAGATCTGCAAATAAAGACAACACGTGTAAGTCAGTCACCGCTTAATTAACAGCTACCAACTACCCTCTGCTTCTCCCAAACCTGCCCTGCTCCTTCTCCAGACATCTAAATCTCTTCTTCTCCTCACCCAGAGGACGCAAATCTGCAGAAATTCCCAGTAAAGTGGGATATTTGACAAGCAAAGTCCTTCCCAACCTGACACACTGAGCACCACAGCTACAACGAGCTTGGGATGCTCCGTAAGGTATTGGTTCCATCAGTGCTGGGAGATCCAGAGCCCGCCAGGGTTAGAGCCAAAGGAGAGCTTTACCTGCACATTCCTGCCACGTCAGTAGAGCTACAGCTGAACTAGAGATTTGTACCTGCCTGGCTGCAGGCGGGAAGCAGATATCCATCCCCAGTTCGGCTCTCCAGAGACTGTTAGCTCTTCCTTTGGGGGAAGGCACCGGAGCCACAAACCGTCAGGATCGCAGGGGGAGTCTGGCAGCTATGTCTCTTTTGCAAGGAAAGGTGGGTGAAAAGCCCAGGTGGGGCAGAGCTTTCTGCATTCCCTGAACCTAGTCTGAGTCTGGGAAGAGAGATGGGATGGAATAGTTGCCCAGGACTTGTCCTTGCCCAGGAATTCAAATCGCTGTCTGGGACCTGCACCTTCACCATCAACTAGAGAACAGACCAAAAGCCGCTCTCCTAAAACATCTGTAACTTTCCCAACAAGGACTGTCCTACCTTTCCCCCTCGGTGGATGTGGTACCACACAGACGTACCACCGAAGTCCACGTGGAAGTCTGTGTAGCAGCCCTTGACGCTCATCAGACAGTATCTGGCAGAAAACAAGATGATGATAAGGTGAAAATGAGCGGGGATCCACATTTTAGAGCAGACAGAACACATTCAAAGGCACCGGGCTGCCCACACGCAGGCCAACGGCTCAGACCGGTGCCAGAAGCCAATTACTGCATTGCTAAGCACTTTAGCTGCAAGGAGGAGGTGGTTTGCAGGAGAGCTCACTTTGCATTTGTATCACATCCCCACAGAAAGATCTAGTCCAGGCAAGAGGAGAGCGTTCATCCTTACGCACCGGCCGCTCCGGAAGCGCCCCTCTCACAGGTCTGGCAGCTCAACCGACTCCAGCTATCTCAAGGTGGTGAGCACCAGGAGTTTCCCCAAAACACAGCTTCCCTTGGTACAAACTGCTTCTCCCTTGGGGAATTTTCTTGCAAGGGATGCTTTGCTTCCTACCACCACTGGAATGGCTCAGGAATTCACTTACTTCTGCACCTTTGGATACTGCATCTCCAGGATAGCATTCGTAGACTCTGTCTGACTCTCCTTCAGGTGTCTGGGCCACATGTTGTCAACCCAGTCAATCAAATCCACCTACAGCAGAAGGGTGGGAGACATGAGTAGAGACGAAAAGGGCACAGTAACCCCTTTTGGCTACCCCCAGGCTATCGTGGAAGCTCAAATACCTCTTGCCTGCCCACATCTCACACTCAGCTGTGGGATGCAGGGTTGCACCGGGCCCACCAAAGTGGCTGCGGTGCTGCTGCAGCCAGCCCAGCTCAGAGCACACCCACAGCAAACGACAGGGCCGAGGAAGGGAAGGAAGCGCTGGTGTTAGCTGGATGGCCACCATACCCCCCTTTCTGGGCCCCTGCGCAGCCAGCAACCTTCCCGATGCCACTGGTGCAATCCCAAATGTAAAGGACTCGGGACGAGCTGTTCAGATGGCAGTCGCTGTACAGTGAATTCGCACAAGGAGCGAACACCGTTGCAAGACCCCAAGCACGGTAGTGGGATGCTGCTCTTCTCCTCGGGGGCTAGGCAGGAACTGCTATGCACTGGGCCTACATAAAACCCACGCTGGGCAGCATCTGCTAGGGTGGGATTCAAGCGGCTGCGCCTCAGGACGGGCAGCGATGCCCGGGGTCCCTCTGCAGTTAACAGAGAGAAGTGAGTGGCCCTACAGAGCTGCCCCTTCCTCTCCACCACTATGAAAGGAGTTCAGGATTTCCATCCCATCAATCCCACTTTCCACGCTTCAGTAAGGGCAACTCGTTAGCCTCCTGCCCCACTTCCAGTCACAGCCTCCTCTGCCCTCAGAGATTTTGGCACTTTGCATCAGAAACCCTCCCTGCCATGCTGCACGTGGAATCCCAGCTGAACACAGGGTGGCTGTCCTAACGGGATCCAAATGGTTTCCTAATTTTCCAAAACCTAATGGTTTCCAAACACCAAGCTCAACCAGCACCCAGGCTTTAGCTACTCTCTCAAAATGCAGTGAGCATTGCTGAGCTCTCCTGCCCGATTTGGGCCCTGCTGGAGTTTTACAGCTGGCCATGCAATACAGCAAGTCACCCCTGCCCATCTCTCTGGCCACCACGGAGCTGAGGGCTGCGGTAGGATGCAGGAGGGCTCTGAGCAGCACGGTGCACGGCACAGAGGGAAGTTAGGCCCAGGACTGAATGACAGCCAAGGTCTTGGCAGGCAGTGGAATCAGCCAGCTGGGAGAGGCAGGAAGCCAGTGTCCCCATCCTGCCCCAGCACTCACTGTGGCTGAGCACAAATCTGACCTCTCAGGTGCTTGTTCAAACGCTGTGCCTGTTCCTGACCACCAGCCAGCAGGAGCAGGATACCTCACTCTAATTATTCCTCAGCCAATCACTTCCATTTCCCTAATTGCTAACAATGAGTGAACAGGTCATCTGTCCACGGAGTGACATGCCAGGGATGCGCCGTGGTCTCTACGGCAGAGGTGCACAGCCTGGGCAGTCCCGGCCTGACTGGGAGATGAGCTACGGCAGACGAGGTCCAGGTCAGACACAGGATCAGCTCCAGCTTTCAAAGCAGAGCAGCGACATCCCTGGCTGAGCCCATGCACACTACGAGCAGCCCCTCTCCTCCAAGGTTCAAGTGCCAGGCTGCACCTTGTCCGCAGGAGGACCGCAAGCACAAGGGAAGGGACATTCCCGCGGAAGGAAAAGCCGCGCTCACCGTAGCGGGTCTCTGCACCAGGTTCTCCAGTTTGGTGTGGCTGAACTCCAAGCTGATGACATTGTAAAGTTTCTCCCGCTCGGCCTCCGGCGTTTCGTAGTAGCGTGCCCACTGTGCCATGGACATCTCGATATCCCTCTGCGTGTTCACATCCATGACATCCACCATCCGTCGGCTCCCTGCCAGAACGGAAGGATGTCACTGGAACCATCCCCAAGCACAACGGGCCACCCAGAAGAGACACCCAAGGAGGCATGAGATCCTTCCTCAAAGAACCCACCCACCAAGTGTTTGACGTCTTGGCTTCTCCCATAATTTCATCTTCCATATCCACATCAAACCAGAAGCTGCTTCAGGTCAAACTAGACCCAAGCAGGTAAGAGTTGTGGTCCTCTGGCTAAGGACAGCTCAGGTTCAACCAGCCGCATGTGGGGAGGGCCCCAAAACCAGACCTTCAGCTCTGAAAAACCCGATGACTCCTCCCATTCCTCCCTACCTGCCCAGGGCACAGAGGTGTACCGCGGTCCCCGGACACTTACCGACACACAGCCGCACATCATTCACGCTGAAGTCCGGATCTGGCATCCTGCAGGACAAACACCTCGCTAAAAAATTCACGAAGGGCTTCTCTTTGCGGACCCCTCCCACCTTTAACCCCAGGATCAGCACCCTGAAGATACTGCCATGCTTCTTTTTGCCTCTTGGGTGTGGGTGAAGACCAAGCAACCAGATCTCTGGGGGCACAGGTCTGGGCTGAGTGCTGGCGTGAAACACCCGGCCCAACTGCCAGCTAGGGAAGATATGGGGATAGGATATAGCACCTCTAGAGCACTGAGCTGTTGGCAAAGGAGCTAAGCAACCCTAGCTCTCATTTTAAAGATAACTCATAGGAGTTATCGCGACGTAAAGGGCACAGCCAGACCAGTACAAGCAGTATTTCACTGACACAGCGTAACCACTCTGTCCTGGCATCGTTATCCGTGCAAACACTGCTGTCACGGGCAGAATGGGCGGGCAGCCGTTCAAGCAGCTCTTGACCCAGAGAAATAACCAAAAAGCTCAAGAGAAAGTTTTTACCCACACCGTAATCCTCAGTATCAAATCTCTGCCCTCCCAAGCGACCCCGCAGTTAAACCTTAGCCCGGCGCAGTTTCCTCTCTAATTCACCACAGCACATCCAGCCCTAGACGAGATGCTGCCCATCAGCTGCAGTTAAAAGCAGTGCTGCTGACACTGGCTCTGAAGAAGTCTGGAAGGAATAATTTATTCCTCTGACTTTTGTATTAATCAAACCCAAAAAACACTGGCCTAGCAGAAACACTGTAGCAGAGCATTTTATTTTTTAAGTAAATCCCAATTGACTGGCTTTAGCAAGGGAGACAGACGGCAGTTTAGAAGTATCCATGTTGGGTAAATCAGGTTGGAATTCTGGAAAATTCCAGAAATACTACAAATTGCTTGACTCTCTGGCAATAAATGCCTATATTACTAGGAAAGAAATCCAGCCAGACGTTGCATCAGAGCAGCAGTGGGACTTTGCAGGCATCTGGTTGAACTGCGATCACCTACAGCCAGTTCAGTCCTCTCACTTTGTCCAGACCAGCAAGAACAGGATGACTGAGGTGCACGACACCTCCCTGCTCCCTGCACGTGAAGAGCAGCGCAGATGGGACACAGTCACACCGGCGTGGCAGGGCACAGATCCAGCTACCCTCACCCAATGAGGGGACAGGCAGGAAATCGTGCCAGAGCCATCCGCCCCTAACACTTACTTTATCCCCAGGCCATCGGAGCTCCTGAAGATGAGGGGGTCTCTCAGGCCGCCCCGCTGGATGTATTCAACTGTGAAATCTGGTGTGGGGAGACAAGAAGAGGAGAGGTGTTAGGGGAGACTCTGTGAGGAAGGATTTCTTCACTGTGAGGGTGCCAGAGCTCTGGAACGGGCTGCCCAGAGAGCGTGTGGAGTCTTCTGCTCTGGAGATACTCGAAACCCGCCTGGATGCGTTCCTGTGCAACCTGCTCTGGGTGAACCTGCTTTGGCAGGGGGGATTGGACTAGATGATCTCCAAAGCTCCCTTCCAGTCCCCACTATTCTGTGACTCCTTCAGAGGATCAGAAGGGATCTTTGGAGATCTCTAGTGCAACCCTGCTCCCAGCAGGCTGATCTGACTTCGGACTCAGATCAGGTTGTTCAGGGCCCTGTGCAGCTGAGACCCGAGAAATTCCTCGTATCTCTGTGGCAAGGTTAGCCAGCCCATGAGAACGCTGTTCCTTGCTGTTTCTGCACCTCTTTGGAGACCCTGGAACTCCTCTGCGGCCCTTCTGTGAGCAGCATGGTGTGTGCTGCTGACAAGCCTCAGACAGGCCCCTCGGGGAGGAGGGAGTTGGCTCCAACAGGCTGCACCAGACAGAGGAACAGCACGGTTTTTGGTCCTCATTTCCCCAAGAAGCTCACAGCCAAGCAAGAAGAAATGCTCCTCCCTCACGGTAAATCCTCGTGAGGCTTGCGCTGGCTGTGCGATGAAAAGACGTCCCGCTGAGCCATATGCGTGGTGAAAGAAAGGGGAGATATCCCACACAGTCTTTGAATTAAGCATCTAGTAGACATGTGGCTGCAATTACAGGTGCTGACCCAGGCAAACCCTCTCGTTCCTGGCCGCCACGTGTCCCAGTGAGCCCGCAGAGCTGCAGACTGGCCCACTGCTCTCCAGATCGAGCAGCTTTCGTGTCATTTCCCACACAGGCTCCCTGTTACCAGCTCTCCTGGCGCAAGGGCTTGGCAGGTTTGAGCCAATCCTCCACCAATGTGCCTCACATTGCCCTCAAACTGCTTGGAGCCTGCTGTGGGACGTGCAGGGGAGCAAACAGACGTTCCCTGCCTGCTCTGCACCACGTGGGTTAGGCAAGTAAAGAGGTATATGGTGGAGAAAAGCACCGAACTGGAGTCAACAGCAGATGGCTTTCCCAAATTTACAGACTGACGGAAAGTAAGAGGCAGCGAAACGCAGGACAGCGCGAAAGGACTTCACTAGCAGCACAGCGATCCCAAGACAAACCTTTGCCTTCCATGAAGACCACGAAGGTGGAGTTAAACTTGTTGGTGGACAGCTTTTCCTCGAGGTCAAATGTCCTTTTCCCTTCGATTTCATCATCGGAGATGCCATCGTCCTCGTAACGCCGTCTCATCGTGCCACGCTGGGGAGAGAGCGGACCAGGAAGGTAGGAGTTACGGATCAGGAGGAAGGTTTCTCAGGGGCTCATCTCAACCTAGCACAGCCCGGGGCCTCTGCGGGAGCCCTTACCCTGCAGCAGGCAGTCCCCGGGCAGCCTACACGCTTCAACTCCCAGAGAGGAGACCCTCTGTTACCAAGTTATATTACTCACTCTTGCTCAGAAAGCACTGTCAGTATCAATTTTCAAGAGACACACGCCAGCAAAGATCTATTTAGGCAATGTCTGTCCCTGGATCTAAAACACACCACTGAAACATCAGATTTGCTCCTGCTACAACCAACAGATTCATGCAAGTTGGGCTGTACGGGAGACAGATAATTTGCTCTTAACGAGCGCTAATACAGAAACACGGGAGGAGGGGAGATAGTTCAGGATAGCTGGGGCAAAGGAAAAAGAATCCCTTTCCCGTTTTTACAGGTTATCAGTAGTTTGCTGCGCTGGAAACAAAGGCACTTGTGAGTTTAAATCCCTGCCAAGCGATAAAGGGAATGGTTTATGCTGAAGACAGTTGAAGTTTTCATCTTTGGCTATGCTTGTACACAAAAGCTGATTTATTTCCTTGTTTGTGGGCCGTGGAGGAGCGGGTGGGAAGTAACCCTTTTCCTGGAGGGTCTCCTAAGTACATCTGCACCGGGATTCCTGACAGACATCCTCTTCTAGCAGTGCTGGATCTGGAAAAAATTACTGTCCTCAGCTGTTAGCCACCCGTCCAGAGACTGGCCACGCTCTGGCAGAGCCGTTTGTGGGAATGCTCCCTAAATCCCCTCGGATAAACGTCAGCCTGGTCTGAATTAGCCAAGCTGACTTCCCCCGATTAGGGATGCTCCTGTTATAAAGCAGTCACACCAGCTGTGCCAGCAGACAGCCAGGGACAGGATGGGGCAGGAGGTGACGCAGAAGTCACTGTCACACCTGGGCCTGGAAGGCGGGAGGCGCAGCGGCATCGCAGCACTGGTACCAGGGTCACATCCCCAGCAACACACCGGTCCCAGCCACGGACCGCGGTTTTCAAATTCGCCCTCACTGGCAAGGTGACCATCACACAACCTCCCGCTGCCCGGAGCGCATTCGACAGCTCCTTCCTTCCTCTTTTTAGGGTCTCCTGGAAATGAGAGTGCCCTTTCCCAAGGGCACACACCTCGGACTCCCCTCCCCGTGGCAGGAAGCTGCGGATCTCCTCCCCGGACCTCAGCACCGATTCGGACTTCACCCAAAGCCACTCTCTGCTCACTTTTCCTCACCCACCCAGCAGGGCTTGCTCTGCCCACGTGAACCCCAGGAGGTCCAAGCCCACCTTTCGGTGATGGTGAAAGCCCCTGAGGGTTTGTGTTGCCCCACCAGCCTCACTCCCCTTCCCATTAACCCCCAAGCCCATCACACACTACAAAGCCAGATCAAACACTCCCGGGATATTTTCCGGTGAGTTACAGCCTGGTATCAGCCATCCATCGGTCCGATCCCTACGTTGCTTTGCTTGTCCCTCTCTTCTTTTTGTCCTTATAAACAGCACCAGTGAAAGAGGCAGAAAAAAAGGTCACTCATGTATTTCAAAAGCATGATGATGCTTTTAAAACTAGTTCAACCAGGAGCATGTGGGGACACTCCCACGTGGAAAAACTACTTTGGAAAAGGGATTTTTCCCCTGCCCTGTAACACTGAAGTTTAGCCTCACCTTTTCAAGAATGCTGATTAATTCACAAGTACTTCTCCTACCATCTCAGCCGAGCAGCTTACCTCTCTGCTGTTAACACCTCATCACCTTGCTTTTCCAACCCCTCCTCCCCAGGACCCTGAACACAATAAGGGAACAAACACTTCATCTGCAAGGCAGGAACAAGTGGCTGCTCCTGAATGGGGCATCACAGGCACAGCCCCGAAATCAATGTTCTCCAAGGGCCCCGATGATTAAAAACAGTGTGGAAAAGGTCTTGGGTTTGGGTCCTTTCTCTTAAGGCACCCACTGAAGAGGGGCGGCAAGCAGGAGTGCTTTCTTCCACTGTTTCTAACACCACAAGGCTCAAACTAATACTGCTTCCAGGCTTCTATGGATTAAAAAAAGACAAGGAGAGACACCACCTGCAGAAGCCAAGCAACGTATTCCTGGGGACCTTTGGCTTTCTACTGCTATGGCTGCACTGTGCACACCAACACGCTGGCTGGGAGCACCTACTACTGCTCCCAGCATAAATCCAGGCGCTGAAACTCCTAAATCCCTCAGTCCCTCTGCCTTTAAACCATCGTTTGAGGAGATGCACCAGAGCTTGAAGTTGGAGATGGAAAGGTATTACTGGGAGAAGAGTACCTGGCTGTGTTGTACTGGAGGATGAGCTCACCTTATAGAGCACGTTCCCTTAAAGCTCACGGCATCAGTTGGCTATGCTGTGCCCTCATTTTAAAACCGAGCACTGTGCAGGTTGAGAGGGGTCCTGCCCTCTACAGGATTTAGGGACACGAGCACCTCATGCTCAGCGTTTGCTGAGAAGCCCCAGCGTCTGGGGAAAGGCCCAATTAAAAAGCAGCCCCCCTCCCACCCAGGCAGGCTTCCAGGAGCATTGCTGTGCTTCTTCTGAAACCCAACAGCTAACCAGGGCTAGGCAAGGCTTCCAGCTCCCGGGAGGAGTGGAGCCTCTCCCTCCATCCACAACCCTCTCCCCACCCTAAAGCTTCATGTCTCACCTCTGTGTTGGCAGTCTGGAATGGTCTGAAACAGCTGCTTGGGAGGGATGGAGCTGGATGGCCCTGGCACCTCGCACAAGATGCCCATGGTGAGAAAGGATGGGAGCAGGACCATGTTGGGTGCCTTGGGTGCTCAGCATGGGCGGGCAGAGCATGCTGGCTCCACCCTTGGGAAGCAGGAAGCTGCACAACCAGCTCCCATAAGTCTCAGATCCTGTTAACCCAAGGCAGACCTTGCTGAACCCCCACAGGCACCCAAACAGCACCGAGGAGCTCACCTCTGGGTGTCAGCGCACCCGCTCTTCTCCCCATCGCTGAGCGGCCCTGCTCAGCAATTCCTTCAGCCAGCGCTCAAGTCCAACGGAAGAAACCGGCCCAGCTGATTCCATGTACACCCACAGACCCTTCCTCACCTCCTCGGATGCAAGGGGGAAGCCCAAACAGCCCTGTTTGCTGGACAACCACAACTCCCACCCCACAACCATTTCAAATCGCTTCTCCCCCGAGAAGCGCTGGGCGAGGGCACGGAAGGCTTTGGTCATACGGGCAAACATGACGAGGAAACGCAAGCTGTAGCTTCCTCTTTATATTCCTGTGCTTTCGGAGAGAGAAGCGGAGGTCACGGTGCTTCCCTGTGCTTCCCTGAACCCCTTAGCTGTGCGGGCCCTTGTCTGGCTGAAACGTGCCTCAAATCCTGCGCTGTGATGCTGTCAGAGGGCAGCTGCCTGTTCCAGTTCCTGCTGGGACCCCTCTGACAGCAGCTACAGGAGAGTGAAGATTATTTTGCAGCTGCTTTATTCCTTGCTAAAGTACACCAGGGAAGTTCAAGGCACCCCTGGTCCAGGCAAGCAGCTAAGAACCTTCCCGCACGAGGGGCTCTTCACCTGCCCGTTCCTGGGCAAGCCTAGGAAGCAAGGCCGAGGACTGCAGGCAGTTCTCAGTCGTTGATTAGAGGATGCGCGTAATGAAGCGGAGGATGCTGGGCCCTGTAGTCCTCGGGTCTGACCTGCTTTGGGATCAGGTGGGTGGTGGCACACTGCAGGATCGGGCTGTGGGCTGCATTGTGATCTGCTCCCTTACTCCAGACACTCTCAGTTGGCAGGTTCTGGGGAAAACAGCTCTTCTGCCTTCACTGGGTACAAAACCCCCTGAGATGAAGAAGGTTTGGCATGCTCAACGCTGACAAGATTCCTTACCCAAGCCAGTCTCTTAACTTACGTTTGGCCCCCAGGCTGGAAGCCTGAAAGGTATTTCAGGGTGCCCAGTTAAGCTACATGACAGGGGTTACTGCACTGGACTGAAACTCGGGCACATCCCACTTGACCACCAACCTCGGGGGACCCGGGCTGGAACGCAGCTCCAGCCACAGGCGCGATGACCAGCCGCAGCCCCGTTTTGAGCGGGTATCTCGCAGTAAAAAGCAGCAGAGGCCAGCTGACAGCACTTCTCCAAGGGCATCAGCAGCATGAAAAACTAGGTAGCAGCATGGTACAGCACAAGTGCAGGCAGACAGCCAACATTCTGGGAAAACCCCTCCTCTGCCGTCACCTCCAGAGACCCGTGTGCCTGGCTGGTGTGCTTGGGTTGCCGTTAGCCCGGTGGAAGGTCAGCTGGCATGAGCTGGCTTGCTCCTAGGCACCGCTCTACAGCTTTCCAGGCCAGGAAAGACGGCGACGCGCAGAAGTTTTACAGGGTTTAAGCATAACTGCAGCGTGGCTGGACAAGCATCCAAGGGAGCCCCCCCAGAGCACGACCGGTGCAGCCACACGGCTGAGTACTAACGCAGCGCAAGCTCAGTCCAACAGCTCCCTTCACCATTTCCTTCTGGAACGGACACAGTTACTGCCCTGCTAGACTGGATGCCACATCAGGCATTGTCTGTCCTTCTGGAAGCGGCGCCGAGCCAGCACGGGCTCTGGATTGTGTAGGCCAGCTAACGCAACAGAAACGTGAGCGCACGGCCAGGCCTGATCCAGATCCCACTGGTGCCATAGGTGGATGCTGTGTGTGTGACGGGGGTGCAATCCCAGTAAGAAAGCATTCCCACCAGGCTGAGCCAGGGATAAACTGCCAGAGATGCGACGCAGAGGAGCTCCCGCTCCCTTCCCCATCCACCCAGCTTGTGCCCTGTCACTGCTCTGGCGCACGGTCGCTCCTCTGGGACCTCCTCAACTTGCTGAAGTGGGACAGCATGGAGCCACGAGAGAACTGGAATTGCTTGCAACCATTTAAAGACAACTCACAGATGGGATCGATGGTTAGCTACCAGAGGGAGGAAACTGGGAGAGGAAGGAACCCTCTCCCCTTGCAGCAGGCAGCCACCAAATCAGCTCCAGTGCCCCAAAGCTGAGTCCCTTGCCTAGTCCCCTGGGGGAACAGCAACCAGCTCCAGCAGTGGAATCCTGCCTCCAACTTGTATTTGGGCACAACAAAGCCATGTACTTACCCAAACGCTAATAACTGCCCTGCCCCATGCTGGGAGGTTGAAAGCGGCCCATTTGGGCCGTAAGACCACGTTGTGTTGGTTAATCCTGAGCACAAATCACAGCCTTGAGGACAGATCCCGCTCCCGCCCTACGTCAACGTGCCGTAAACCAGTCACTCGCTGACAAACCTGGAGGCTTGATGACCAAAGAAACACGTTCCAGAGGATGCCACCCCACCAGCCAACCCGCCGGGGACTCACAGCACATGGAGCTGGAGCAACACAAACTTCACTCTACTCCAGCTACACCCACCCGTGGATCTGCACTGTGGGAACCGTTCCCACTCTTCCCCGATCTCGCTGACAGCGCAGCCTCCGTGACAAACAGAAGGCAGCCACGCCACAACGGTCCAAACACCAGGAAACGGGCAGAAACACCTTAAACTCAAACCTCTTTGCAATGGGGAAACAGGGATGCAGAACATGAAAGGAAGGGGACTCCTCCATCCAAGCAAATCCCAAAGTCTCTCTTCTTGTCATCAGCAAAGCATCAGCCGCAAAACCCCTCGACACTCGCAGCCAGATCAGCTTGGCGCGTTCCTGTGGGCAGGGAAGAGTCTGGCCTGCTAATTTGCGCAGTATGGAGGAGAAAAGGATCCCGGTCGGGGCTGAGGACCCAAAAAGCGCCGCCACCATACAAAATAGCTGCCATCGGTTATACGACGCCCTGTGCTCGGCCAGGGCCACGGCGCTTTCATGTCATTGTTGTCTTGGGAGGATGGGGAAAACCAGCTTCAGCGTGTGCAGAGCAGAGAGGAGGAAGGGAAGGCTTCTGCGCTTCCAAGCGTGCGTTTTGGGAGACAGCATCTGCCGGGACTCCGGGCAAATCTCCGCAGCGGGGTTTCTCCCTGCTGGAGTCTGCAGCTTCCCCCCGGCACGGTTACGCAAAGCACGGTTCCCTAGCTCCCCAAACCCGGCCTTCGTAGGTAGATGTGGTCAGTGTACAAGCCCAGGGCTCGTGTCGGGTCACTCCAAGATCACTTTCTTCTCCGATGAGCTTTGATCCTCAGCTGCCACACAGGGAATTGCTACCTGGTTAAATAACTGGCTACAGGTGACACCTCCAAAGGGCGAGCAACATGCAAAGCCACGACACTAATGCCAATCTCACCTTTCCACTGGCCCACGCTTTGGGAGAGCTGCACAAACCCTTCCTACAGCTCAAGGTTTGATTTCTTCCTGGGAGAAGCCAGCTGACTTCATCCCACAGCCCTTGCCAGGGCTGGGTCTTGGCTCAGTACCGCAGCCCAGCAGATCGCTACAGCCCTCCTAACTCTTCGTTCTGCCTCTTGGTGCAACCCCATCCAGGCGAGCCAGAGCACGCAGCAAATCATAGCCCCAAACTCAGCCTAAGCAGCCCCAAGCACCATTTCTTCCCAGAAATGTCTCAGCTGCTGGGAGTTCTTCCAGTGTCAACTGTCAGTTCAGCCAAAAGATGCACGAGATCTGAAAAGGAGATCAGCAGATGCCCCCAAAGCTGCCATCCCTGAAAACGTCCCAGATGCTCAGCCCCAGCAAAGCAAGGGACAAGAGCCCGGCACATCACATACCTCCCTGTCAGACAACCTCAGCATTCAGCAGCGATATTTAAATACTGCCTTTTTGTTGAGCTTTGTGATCTGCTTTAGGATTCGGGCATTTTCATCCTGAAGAGAGTTTTACTAAGGAAGGACAGACACACAGTCCAAAGCCTTTCTCTCAGTGTCCGGCAGGGTCAAGATAAAGGCGCTTTATTCATCCTCCAACACCAGCCAGCAACACTCATCCAAGACAACTGTCCTTCACCATTTCTTTCTGGCCCTCTTGGGTACCATCCACTTAACGTGGGAATTATGACTATTAATCCTGCAGACAGCTCCAGCGCTATCCCTTCTATTCCAGTCCTTTCACCTGCCGTCTCCTTCTCCCAGGGGAAATGCCTCATGCCGCTCCACAGCGGAGCTCTTCAAATCCCTTCCTCGCACACCTCTCTCCGGCAGCGAGCACGGCCTCGATGGAGCACAGCTACCTCTAACAGCAAAGGAGCTGACAGGCGGCTGAAGAGAACCAGAAGACTACCCCTCCTGTGGGTTTGGCTTTTTCTTTATTTGAGAGAAGAACTAGTACAAGGTCACATTTGACAAAAAGAACAAGCCGTGCTTTTGCTGGAAGAACCTTGTATATTTACAGTGAAGCCAACACGCACCACAGTGTTTCAGTCACTTCCTGTCCTGCCTGCTGCCATTCCCTCCCTCACCTCCCAACATCTCCCAGTCCCAGGAAGCCTTCTCCTGCTGTGCCAGAGCTCCTTTTGCATCAGGAGACCAGAGCACCCCTCACCTGCATTCTCCCTGTGCCTCCTCCCCTTTGCCTGCTACGTTTCCAGAGCAGCTTGCCTGGTCTGAAGCCTCGCACAACCCTCCCTCACTCCAGAGGGAAGGCGTTCAGCGCAGTCACGTTTCACTCCTGTTTCTGAACTCCCTCCTTCCAAACTCCCCTCGCTGCAGCTATTACAATTTCTGCCTGGGTCCCGGCACACGTACAGAGCAGCGTGACCTACCGGCGGATCGCTCTCATTCACCACGGAGCTTCCTCGCCGCGTGCCTCCTATCCCTTTGTAGGTTTACTTTGCTGAAATGCATCCAAATCGGGAACGAACCAACGAGCTCAACTCTCCTCAGCTTGTGGATTTAACTTCTCACATACTTTTACAGCCACCAACGATGGCTCTTGTCTAGGTAAGTCCAGACCCTCAATATCCAAACGTGTTGATGGGTGTTTTAACCTCGAGCGAGTACCTGTGGCAAACGGCAGCACCCAGAATCCAGTCCCTGCGACACGGTGCTGAGGTCTGTCAGCAGTTAACAGTCACCCCCCAAAGGTCATGCTGAGACCCGCTGTATCAGTAGGAAAGGGACCCATTTCTCTAGGAAGGCTCAAGGCAAGGGCTACCCCTGGCAGGAGGACGGGCAAGCAGCAAGGCTGCCATCCGAGACCCAGGGCAGAGTAAGTGCCAAGGCTGGAACTGACTATGCGGGGAGGACACTCCCTTGCACGTATTTTCAGAGACAGCGAAGAACCAAGGCATAAAGACCACGAAATCCAGTCAGCAGTATTCCAGGTTAGTGCTGAGCTTAAGCACAAGAGCTTTTCTTTTAAAGCTGGGGGGGTCTTTTTACAAGGGCCTGTAGTGACAGGACAAGGAGTGACAGGTTTAAAAGGAAAGAGGGAGTCAGATGGGACATCAGGAAGGAATTCTTCCCAGAGAGGGTGGGGAGCACTGGGACAGGTTGCCCAGAGAAGCCATGGATGCCCCATCCCTGGGAGTGTCCAAGGCCAGGCTGGATGAGGCTGGGAGCAACCTGGGCTAGTGGAAGGTGTCCCTACCCATGGCAGGGGGTGGGACTGGGGGTGCTGTAAGGTCCCTTCCCACCCAAAACAGTCTGTGATTCTATATATATTTGTCTGCACCTCCTACGTCAGCTCCCGGTCCAGGCTCCAAGCTCTGGTCCATACAAGCTCGTTACTCGTGTTTCTCTCTGCAAGCAGAGGCAGCAGGTTTCTGTCCTCTGCTCCTCCCCACCTTCCACCACTTCAGCTCCCCTTCCTCCCAGGCACGGGAAGCAGTCACTAAACCACACCGCCTCCTGCAGTGTTGTACCCTCGGGTGCAAAGGGTCCTGCAGAGATGGGTCCATGTCATTCTGTCAATGTTTTGGCTCTGCAAAGCCATTGGTTTTGGCAAATAACTGTTGGTGCCCCAGTGGTGATGAATAAAGTGGTCCTGGGCTCCCCCAGCTAGAAGGAGGCCCCGCAGCAGGATCTGAAGAGAAGGTCATAACCCCTCGCCAAAGTAAGAGATCCAGGACAATCTGTCAGTGGCCATATCTGTCCCAGGACAAGCCTGGAGGCCAGCCCAGCACTAGGATGAGCTAGAAGTGGCTAATTTTAGCAGCTCTGCATGCCTGACCCAACAATGATGACTATCAGGACAAGATGGCCACACTGAACCCGCTCTTTTGTTGCCCGGTTTCACAAGAGGGACCCAAAAACCAACCCAGGTTACCAACATCCTGTCTCTCTCAAGGCCTGGAGAGCAGAACTGGTGCATCCCAGGTTGCAGATTCCTGGACACAGACTCAAAGCACCAGGCTGAGGAATGAACAGGAATCTTAGGCAGAACTGGAGCCCTTCCAGGCCTCCCGGCTCCAGGAGGGATTCCTATCACGAGCAGGGCTGGCAGCATTTCAGAACGAGCAGGGAGAACGCTTTGGTTTGCACTTTCGGGTTACAGAATTGGATGTACACAAGGAGTAATTGGGGAATTGGAACAAGGCTGAAAGAGGCAGGTGGGGAGACTGGGCCAAGGAGAACTCCAGCAGCTGCCACTAAACCACACACTGACCAGCCACAGCGGCAAATCCACGGGACGGAGGAACGCGCTAGATGAGATCACAGATGGGCAAGTCTGGCAACAGCCCCAGTAAGGGAACACTGCTCCTAGGAAAGGGTACAGCTTCTCCCTCTAGTCACCCGCAGCCTATTTCACACGCAGCCACTGTCCAAACTGGCTTTTACGGCACTGCTAACCCTCCAACCCTCCACCAGCCGTATGTAGCACCTTGGTACCTGGGCAAACCCTGCCTGGTTTCTCTTAGAGCTTGAGCAAGCTCACCAAGGACCACAAATCCTCCCCCTGTGCCACCTTTCAGGACTGGACACTGATCCCCTCAGCCACACAGTGTTAAAAGCCACTCTTGGCTGCTCAGTCTTGTTATTTCTCAAGTAGACCAGGTAAACCCCTTTAATTACCTCTCACCCTTCCAAACAAGAAGAAATCAGACCAAAACAAACCCGCTGTGGGGAAGAGCTCACCCTCCAAATTCCCCAGTGCCCCAGCCCAGCTCTGCAGAAACCTGTTGCCAGTTCTGTGCCATCACAAACTGAACGAGGCTGAACCAGAGGAGCACTCGGAGAGCAAAAGCATGGGAAGCTCTGGGGTTTGTACTGCAATTCCCGACAAGCTCCCGCTGTCCTCTACAGAGGATCGCAATGGGCTGCCGGGATTGCAGGCTACGGGGCCTAGGATGCTTACGAAGAAGGAAAACAACCCAGGGCCACGGCGATGAACACGGACAGCGCGTGACAACATCTACTAGGAAGGAGATTTCCTCCTTCCTCCGCACTGTTACGCCATCACTGCACACACTCCCTTCCCCTTTGCTCCACAAGCCCAGCACTCGCCCCTTCCTTACTCCAAATGGAGCAAAGGGGCTCCGGAGTCCAGCGACACGGAAATATTTACACGCAGCGAACGCGACACACCGAGGCACTCTAACCCGAGGGAAGGACATGCGGCCAGCCCTCTCCTTGCCACTTCCAGCGGCCTCGGCTCGATCCCACGATGAGCGCTCCCGAGAGCCAGACGTTCACCGGGGAGCAAGGGGGAAGCAGGGCACGGAAGAGCACAGGCCAACCTCTTTTTTGTTTGAAATACAGACTTTTCCGCTCTTACGCCTTCCCACTGTCCCTCCGGCGTTTGCCTCGCCATCTCTCCACGTTCCGCAGCGCCGTCTCCTCTTCCCTCTCGCCCCGCAGACTTCCACCGTTCGGCAAGGTAAGCGCCAACGCCAAAACCGCCCATCCCCGCCGCAGATCTCGCTCGTAGCGAGGAGGCGGCTCACGGCTTGGGATCTGCGTCTCTAGATAACAGTTCTATCAAGCAACGTCCTGATCCTTCTCCCGGTACCTGTCATCAAGCACCCTCTTCTCCCAAACTCTGTCAGGGCTGGCTGAGCGTGATTCTGCAGTTCCCAACCTGCAGGGACCGGCGCTAACGAAAACCACAGACGGCGATCACGCCCCGGAGCCTCTTCCTTGACATGAAAGCGTGCAGGGGGGTGTGTGGGGGGTAGCTTTATTAAAACTCTTGTTTGCGTACAGCGTGAAAGCTAAAACATGCAAGATTCAGGGAAAAATAAAAGGCAGGCAGTGTTTGGTGTAGCGTAAGGAGGAAGTTTACTGCTCCGCTCGCCACCTCGCCATCAACGTGACCTGTTCTAGTTGACAGTATTAAAAACTGACAGTCCCCCGCCAGACTGCTGCACCAGCATAAACCCACCCCTCTCTTCTTCCCACCCTGCAACCCAGGGCAGATCCCAGCCCAAAAACTCCTCTGGATCAAGTTCCTGGGACTTCCACAGGGATTCACAGTCCCTGGGCAGCCAGCTCATGCTGTTTACCACCGGTACTGTTTCTACAGCAACAGAGATGCACAAACATGAACCCACAGAAACAGAGCAGAGAAACCCTGTCAAACGGATCCATCTTCTCTCCCCCCATCACAGACTCAGACTGTACTTTGTCACCTGGTTTATCAGAACCATCAAGTGCCAGCAACACCCGCAGACAGCTACGCGACTTCCTTACTGGTTCCTAGGAACTGGGAAAAAACAAGGTAAACAGGGAGGATCAGCAAACAGAAAACTTCAAGTTCATCCCATCCGGTCTCTCTGGGTTAAGCTCCCGGTTGTATGAGCAGAGCTCTTCCAGCATCAGTGACCTATGGCAGCTCACGCTCTCTCGTTATGCCATCCTGGAGCCTGCGATTTCCCCATCACATCAGCCAGGACAAATGAAAATTAGCCAGCGTGGGCCAGCTGCTAGCACCTCTACCTGGGTGGGAGACACGCGGCACGGAGCGTTTCCTAACTGCCCGAGATGCAACACGGAGGTGGCAGAGCATTTGCTCCCAGAGCTGCTACTTGGCAGCACTGACAGGACCCAAGGCAGCAGTAGGAACGTGCTCTCACTACTCCTCGGCCCTCAAAAATAAGTTATCAGCATCCTTGCCAAGGGAGACCTGCTGTTAACCTGAGGGTGGGCAGCACAGGGAGCTCAGGCTGCTGTGGGAAGGGAAGACGGCCACCGAAGCTGCCTGCAGTCCCCAGGAGGCTGACACCCGACCCAAAGCCCTCTGGAAAAGGCGTCGAGCCTGGACCAGCGCAAGCACTTGTACAGCAAAGAGTTTGGTCTGATGCTCAACCAGCTTGAGACCATCCCGGACAGCACACGGCTGCGATGCTGGTTTCGGACTGTACTGACAGGTTGTTTTTAACGATGCCATCACAGATAGCTTCTTAGCTTCAGCTGAAACGGTCACATCCCATTTTCCAAACCAGGGCACATCTCTACCCACTGCTCCCTCCCGGCAGAAGGGCTCTGCACAGGCTTGTTCTGTCTGCCCCCCACCCCAAGAACAAACTTAACCCAGATCCCAGGTTCTCCAAGCCGACTGGAGACCCCACTTGCGGTCCCGAGACACACGCTCCCCACCCTTCTTGCCTCCCAGCACTTAGGACAGTTTAGTCTCCTGAGTGTCTGATTATAGGCCCTGTCATCCCACCGCGGGGTTCGCTCTTCCACTATCTCCCTCTCCACCAGGACCACCTCCAGCAGCAGATCAAGCTTTCCAGAGCTCAGGCTACCCACTCAGCGCTCACCCACTGTCTCCTCCTCTGGAATCAGCACCACTCATCGTCACCAAACACCACCACTTTGTCTCTCCACCCTCTGAACACACCACCACCTCCCCAGCGTGCCATTTCTCCCCAAGACCCAGGCAGTGACCTGTAGATTCCCCTCTGGGTGGCTCCTGACCTAATGTGCCAACAATAAAAAGGTACTGGGGGCTTTCCGAACTCGTGCCGCCTCCAGCGGGGATAACCCTGTGAAAACCTACTCCTGCTTATCAACAGGAGACATAGACGCAACTTGCAAATACTGTTTGTAACTCAGGAGTAACTTCAGGTGCTCCTGTGCCGTCTGGCTGCTCGCCCAGCACTGCGGCTTCCAGGACACGCTCAAGGCACAGCCAGGCCGGGGACAGTAAGGACCCAGCAGATATTTACCTCCTGCGCTCTTCTCTGCTGACACGGACCATCCACTTGGTTTCTGGGATGTATTCTCCCAGGGACCAGCACGCTTCTGCATCTCTCAGGATCCAAATCTCAGAGGGATTTCTAAAGCCCTCCCAGGACAGCCTTCAATTGCTGCTGGCTTCCACCAAAGAGCTGTCCAGATCAACTCTGAACAGTCCCTTAATTATTTAGAGCTCAATTATTACACCTGGGTCATTTGGAATGACTCATTTGTAGTGTCTTCGGTTTGAGGCAGAGGCATGTGGGAGAGATTAATTATCCTACTTGCACAGATCCTGTCTAGACTAGGAAATCAGGTGTGCCCGGTAGATGAGGGACATTTGGCCAGGCAGGATTTCACACGGGGCTCTAGAAGACAAACCCCTGGCCCTTTCAGGCAACTCACTTGACAGCGGAAGGGATTCCCAGTGTCAGTCTTCACGTGGGAGTGATGTACAACCATCCAGATTCTCACCCCAGTGCACGTGACTCATCCCACGCTGCAGTACCTGCAGGAACTACGCTGGTAGGCTCACCCCAGCACATACCTCCAAGTCCCAGGTCAGTGGGACCAGCCCTGGGAAAGCCACTATCCAGCAGGACCAGCCTCTGCCAGGCACACCGAGATCCGAGGATGACAAACACCAGCAAGGGATCGTTACCTGCGGCGAGCAGCGTTATAAGGAGCACAAAGTAGTCAGGCTGAACAGGATGCGAAGGCATTACTCCTTGCAACCCACTGCTGGGATGCCGTGTCCTCCTCTCTGCTATCTTACCAGGGACAAGCAGTGTCCTGCCAGCCCACAGCCGCACCCTGCTGACCTCCGTCCCTCAGCTTTGACCCCTTGGCAGTGGGGGATAAGGGATGGAACTTTGTCATGAGTTTGTCACGCAGATGCCAGCACGCATGGGCCTTCCTGGCCCCATGGGTTGTGTCCTGCATTTGACACCACCCCTTCCTGCAGGAAGGGTTTGGTACCACCGACACGAAGAACTTGGAAAGCACGAGATTAGAGCCACTGTGACTCTGGGCACCTGTCAGAGCCAGCTTTGCCATCCCTCAGGCACGGGCAGTGCGTACCAGAGCATGCTGGTGCCACTCCACACGGCTGCAAGAGAAACCTTTTCCTCTGTGCTCCCCAGGCTTCACCCCTCCGCTGATGACTCCACGTACTGCAAGGCTCATGTGAACCCTTGCCCAGGGGATAGCGTGGACACCAACAAGTAAGGACAGGTTTGCTAACTCCTGTTTACAGGTGAGGCCTCCGACTCTGGCTGGCAGGGACAGGCAGAGGCCTCCTCTCAAATTTCACGTAAGGATCTGACCAGAGGGCAGGGCAGGGCAGTGCTAGGGCAGCACACGGACTGCCCTGAGCCATGGGACAGACAGCACTTCACTCCCTGGCTCCCCCCTCATCTCCCATCTGCTCCAGCACCCAGGGCACTTAGCAGGTGGACCTCCTCCTCCTCAGGCCCATCCCCCTTCATGGGTGTCACCGTCTCCAACAGTCAAAACAAGGGGGTGCCACCGTACCCAGCCAGGGATGGTCACTCGGGGCCCAGGCACCCCAACACCTTCAGCAGGAGCTGTGCCTGCGCCCCGGTGAGCGCCTGCCGCCCGGGGGGGGTGGGTGCAGCTCCACCGCCGTCTCTCTCCAGCAGCAGAGCCAGTTTAAGAGGCTCCTGCCCCACCCTGTCTCCCCATCTCAGGCTGTCACCTCTCCAGTCTCATCAGGTTCGCTGGTGGGGCAGCAAGCTCACGAGCCCAGCACAGACAAAAGTTTGGATCAGATGCCCCCTCCCCCACCAACTTTTATCTAGGGCATGATCCAGAATTCCCTGAAGCAGTATTCAGCCCAGGGGCATCAGATCCTGGGGGCACTAACAGAGGGAGGGAGAAAACCTCTTAAACCAGCTCTGCCACACCAGTAATCCTAATCTGGAGCCACACCCTGAGACAAACTGCTGACTTGACAGCAGCAGAGAGACCACGATGGGCAGGATTTGTTGACAGAGTAGTGGCACCCAGTTCCAAAGGGGTCCGACACTGCTGTCCTTCATTCCTCACCCGGAGCGGTGTCACAGGAAGCGTCCGGCATCACCCCGGCGACGTGCTAATCCCAACTCACCGTTCAGAAGTCTTGCTAGTCTCAGTGCACAGTAAAGGACTGGCAAAAAATCAGCCCTGGGGCAGGCAGAAGGTGAGATTTCCTCACAGTTCCAGCACCCAGGAGTACTCAGTGACTGCCCTGCAGAAGGAGAAGCAGACACCGGCCCTGCGTCCCGCTGGTGCCCACAGGGCAGGGCACCACATACGCGCTCAGAGCTCGGCGAGCACGCCAAGCCCATCTTTAGGAAACCTTGGGTCCAAGCCCTTCTGGCAGCAGCTCCCAGGGAGGTACTGAACAGCTTTGGAGCACCACCCGAAGACTCCTTCCCTGCTGATGACCCAACACAGGTCTGACCTTACCCAAAGGTTAAGTTACAGACACACAACAGCTCCTCCTGTCTCAGATCACCTCACGGAGATCCTGGGGAGTGCAGAGGTGGTACAAGGCAGACAGCGTACTCCTGAACTGGGCACTGTATCCGAGCATCGCAGCACCAGACCGCCCCAACTCCTGTTCTCCAGAGCTGTGAGTCCACAGCCAGAGCTGCTCACGCTGCCGTTCCCGCCTTTAAGAAGTCCAGGCTCCAGCTCCAGCGTGCCTTCGGCTTCCTCGTGAGGAGCTGCACACGGGCTGGCTGCGACCACCCAGCGACAGTCAGCGGAAGACTTGGAAGCCTCAGAGCTGGACCATCGCATTGTCAGTGCCGGGGCTGGACTGTCACTCAGGACACAACAGAGCAATTTCAGCTCCTCGATTAAGGGCCCGCAAAACACGCAGCTACAGCTTGTAAAGCCAGCACCTCAGCCCACTCCCCGGAGCGCTGCCTCATACAGAGCCGAGGAGCAGAACCGCATTGGCAGACTCAGAAAACCACTGGCAGTGCCTGACAAGGCCCCGTTCCCCACTGCTCACGGTGCGGGGATGCCCAGCTGAATCCGTGTTCCTCACCCAGAGGTATCCTTTAACCCGCTGTCGCGCTCACGCAGCGCTGTCCACAGGTCACCCTCCCAGAGCTTGCCAGGACACAGCTCCTTCCGCAGTCTGTTTCCAGTGGGCGCAAGGCACCCTCCCAACGTCACCCTGCGTCCAAACCAACTCACCCGGGCTGTCAAGACCTCGGCAGTCACGGACGTAGAGCCTGAACTAGGAAGCAAGCAGAGTTAGAGCTACACAACCCACCTAAGCACCGTTACGCTACACAGGATGCAAGGACAGAGGATTCTCGCAGGAGTGCGCCCACGTCCGACGCAGAGATGAATTTCTCTGCAAAACCCAAATCTTCCACCAATGCTGAAAAATCCATCCAGAAAACACACGTAGGTCAGATGTTTGTTGAACCAGAGGAAGGTAACAGTAACGCTCGCGGAAAGGAACACAAAACACTCAAAGCTTCCTTTACGTCCTGACGGAAACCAGTCAGGCAGACGATGCTGTTGGTGGCATTACCCTGACACACCAAGTTTCTTTTGCCATCTCAGGCCACCGGTGCCATCATGCTACTCGCCCATGCCATTAATCCAGCTCCAGCACTGCTATAAACTCTTCTGGCCGAGGTTGGTTGGCTCGTAGGACTTTGATCACACCTTTTTTAAAATATATTTATTCTTCTGCCATCGCAGCCACATTGATCCCCAGCCACACAGGAGAAACACAGCTCACAGCAGCAGAAAAACTACCAACGACCTGTCTCCCTACCCAGAACTTGGAATGGAGGCTTATCAAAACCAGCTCCCAAGACCAAGGCACACGTAGGAGCATTCAAATAAGCCATATTCAGCACTTCTGCCGTCCTGGATAATTCACCCATGATACCTTCTTCTGCAAGGGGCAGATACACCAGCTAAGAGAACAGCTCCCCACATTTCAGAGCACGTATCTTGAAGAAAAATAATCGTATTTTAAACGCCCTTCGACAAGGGATCTTCACTAACGCGACAAGAGAGCATAACAAGCTGGAAGTTCCCGGGAAAAGCAAAGCAGGAGGCATAAACCAAGCCTCGCCTACGAAACAGGGGTCACGCCTCCTTGTCTCGGCCGCAGGCCAGCGGAGACAACGTGCGCATGAGGCCAGAGAAGCCTAGGCGAGCCTCATCCTCTGCTTGCTGCCCATGTGCTGTCCCAAGCCCCTTAAGCGTGTAGCTCATCCCTGTGCAGCCATTTATCCAGCTTAGCACATTCTGCTGGAGCCCAGGCCACCTGCACGGGGACAGCAACTCTTTCTGATGAGTTTTATTTGTGAGATTATAAGGATTTTTAACCTGGTAAGCTCCTAGCCCCTTCATCTGCCTGGTCTTTATCCAGTCATTTTGGGGTACTTCTGGTCCAAGTTGTAAGATAGTAGTTTAACCAAAATCCAAAGCTGGCATTGCCTCCCAGGAGAAGCTATCCTGCCGCCCTGACTGCTGGTCGCCCTGACTGCTGGTCGCCCGTCCGTCAAACCAGCACCTTGAGCTGCACAGCTGTGGGAACGAGTCTGTCGGGAGGAGGTGGGACTGCTGCTTTCGGCAGCTTTGCCAAATTAAAGCATCCACCAGAGCACTGGGGAAAACCAAGGTATCTTGAGGGGCCAACAGGTGTATTGCAGTTGGGGTTTGGTTATTTTTTGTATGCACCCTCTCAAAAAAAGAAAAAAGGTTAAAATCCACTTCAAATCAAGACTCACTTCAGGTTCCCAAAGCAGGCTAAGGCGGCTGCCTACAAAAATCTAGGTGCCTGTCACCAAATCATCTAGCAGGACCATCCTCCCTGCAAAAAGCAAACACGCAACAGACACCAAGGAGCACACCTTCAGTAAACCGGGTGTTTGGACAAACCACAGCCTGTGCAGCATCCTCCCCTGACAGCGACCAGCGCTGGAACAGCCGTTTCTGTCTACCCCTCACCAGAGGATTTCCGTCCCTAGGACGGCGGGAAGACATGTGCTGGCTACAACTCCCCAGCACTCTTTCCGTGGCCACGCACTCAGCGGCGACGAGAGCAGCAAGCCCCCGCTCTTGAGGGCAAAGCTTAACGTCGAGGACCACGTCGCCTCAGCCCAAATGATTTCAAAGTATTAAAGGATAAGGATTTACCTTTACCGACAGCACCTTGAAAGTGAGGGTACACATACTGCTCTGACTCAAGAGAGGCACTCCACCACAGCCTCAGCTATCAGAGCTGGCACTCGCCCTTCCCAGGGTGGTTTACAGCTGCCTCAAAATAACGAGAAACCAACCCGCGGGGGACACAGCAGCTTCCCTCCTTCCCCGGGAATATCATCTCAGAGCAGCCGCTCCCGAAGTGCTCGCAGTTACGGCTCAACTCCCAGACAAGCCAGAGCTCGTGACAGGGCCTAACTAGGACCCGACTTTTGGAACAGCTCCCTCCGAAAGAAAACACCGGGAGAGGACACGTGCACATGTGCCCGAGTACATTCGAGCTCGAAGCTGAAGCTGGTTTTCTCAGATTTCGCAGCACGCTCAAATCAAGTCCAGGCCAACGGAACGGTAACACGCGGTATTTCACCTTCTCTGCTCGTTCCAAACACATGGAGAAAACCTGCCGCGCCAGAAACTACACCGACACTCCTTTCATGTGTCTATCCAGCAGCTCTGCAAAGCGTCTCACCCCGACTCGGCCTCACCCTCCCTCCTGCCAGGGTTCAGCAGCCAAGTTCCCTTCGTTAGGGCGAACACTGGGACGCAAACAGGACCCACGAAGCCATCCAACCCACCGCTAATGCCTCTGGGCAGGCTGCAGCCACACTGCAACGCTTTTCTGGGTTGTTTAAACCTGTTGCCACCAAGTCTTGATTCTTCCTTCAGTTGCAACAGAGCCAAGAACAGAATACGAGTGTTTAGGGCCAATACTCACCAGTCTTTGGCTGTAACGGATCCTTTCTTCCTCGGGCTCCATCTCCGACTCTTCTGAAGAGAGCGAGAAGGACACTCCAGGACTGCTGTCTTCCTCCTCTTCCTCCTTTGAAGTCAGAGGGAAACAGTGAAGCAGGGCACGCAGACACACAGCGCCTACATCCCTCATTTCGAGGCCGACCCCATCCCACCGCGCAGGGCTAAACGAACACGGTGCCTGAGCCCACCTCAACTTTTAACGCCCCCATTCTAACTTCAGGCACGACCTAGGGTAAATGACTTTACCAGCTGCTCCGTAACACGACATGAGCCGCAGGTCTCAGCTCAGGAAAAGGCTCCCGCTCCGCTATCAGCGGCAGCTCGGTTGGCCCACGCTGGGATGGAAAACCGCTCGACGGCGGTTGGGAGCAGCCCGATTCCCACACAGTACGGGACTCGGGCGTTAGAGAACCAACTCTTCCAACAACACGATTGCCGTCCTCTGGATATCCTGCGCCGGGGCACTCGAGAGAAGCTACACAGGTACAGAACACCGGGGAAGGCGCGTGGGATCTCTCTTACGAGCACGGTGACGGGTAGGGGACCAGCTCCTGCCTTGGGAAGGCCTACATGCTCACATCCCAAAACCTGCCACCTTGTGACACCGCACAATAACACGGGAAAACCTCCCAAGGCGTCAGACGGCACCTGAAGTCGGGGTTTTTAGAGGAACTGAACGAAACCAAAGCTGTATACGACAGCTCTGAATCCCCACACCTAAACCGGACCCTGGGGGAGGAATCTGCTACCCCGCGTAGTGCTACGGGGGAGAAAACTCTGCGCAACGTGGAGAGAACTTTCTTCGCCCTGCTTGTCCCCGAGCCCGGTCTGACAGCACAAGTCCCGCCGGCACCTCCCCGATCCCCGCCGCCCAGGACCGGGCTTCCCCGGCAGCTTCCCTCCGCTTCCCAAACTCTGTTTAGAAACACCCGGGCAACCGGGGTGCGACACACCAACCCCCTCGCAACACCCCGCTGCCACGGCGCCGGGCAACCCCCCCCACGCCCACCGCCCCGACAGCCCCCGGCCCATCCCGCCCCCGCGGTGGGGGCCCGTCCCGGGCCGGCCCAGCCACCGGGACAAGGCGGAGGCAGCCCCGGCCCGCCCGAGCGGTGCCGGCAGAACAAAGCGGCGGCGGGGGAAGCCCTGGGACGGCGCTCAACGCGTCACTCCCAGGGGAGCTGTCAGCCAGCACCCTCCGGGCCCCGGGAGCCGCCCGCCCCGCCGCCCCCTGCCCACCAACTTCCCGGGCCGGCCTCCCGGGGCCGTAAGGAAACGGGGAGACCCGCCCGCACCCCCCCCGGCCGGGGCAGCGGCCCCGCCGCCGGCTCCCCCTCAGGGGACTCGGGGAAACTTAAGGGTCCGGCCGGGGTCGGCGAACCGGCACCCGGGACCCCCTCCCGCCCCCAGCGAGCGGCTCACCAGGTCTCTCCTGCGCCTTTGTCCTCTTCTAGCGCCGAGACGGGGAGAAACAGAAGAGACGGAGGAGGAACCCCCCGGGTCAGGCAGCGATCGCGTCCCGGGCCCGGGCCCGGCCCGGCGCCCGCACCGCCCCGCGCCCCCCCCCCCCCCCCCCGCCCCCCCCCGGCCCCGCCGCTCTCCCTCCCCCTCCCCCGTGCCCCGCCGCCCCCGGCGCGACCGCCGCGGCGAGCGGGCACTGACAGCCCCGCCGGCCGCCCCGGGCCGCTGCCCGTTCCCGCGGGCCCCGCTCCCCGGCCCGGCGCCGCGTCCCTCGGCCACGGCCACGGCCGCCGCCGCCGCGCCCCTCCCGCCGCCGGGTGCCGGGCGGCCGCCGTGCCCAACACCCGCCGCCGCGCCGTGCCCCGCCGCCCCCCGGCCGGGACGCGGTTCCCCTCCTCACACAGGAGCCGCCGCCGCCATTTTGAACCCGTCAGAGTCTCACATACACACTGACTCGGCCGCCGCACTGCGCCTGCGCCGCCCGCAACCTCCCCTGACCCCCCCCGCCGCCTCCCCCGCCGCTCGCCGCGCGCATGCGTCGCCCGCCTTCCTCCCCCCCCGCCCGACGCGCTTCGGCGCCGGGGAGCGAGCGCGCACGCGCAGGTTTGGGACTGGCTCCGCCCCCGATTGGCCACGCCCCTTCTGGTCCCGCCCCCCGCGCATGCTCGCCGGGGGACGGGGGGCGGGGCACGGGACGGACCCCGGCGGGGTTGGGCTGCGCGTCCGCCCACGCACCCGCGTGGGTACCCGCACCCCCCCCCCCCCCCATCTGTGCCCGCGCGGCCGTACGCACCGGCAGTCACGCGCGTGGGCATACGCGCGCACGGACACACGTGCGCGTGAACACACGGACAGCTGTGCGCGCGCACAGGCGTGCCCGCGCTGACGCCTACACGGGTAAACACGCGTGTGCGTGGGCAGCCGGGCAGGCGTGGCGTACGTGTGCGCCACCCGTGTGCGCGCGCTGGCACGCCTCTACGCGTGCAACGCGCACACGCACCTGTGTACACGCAGCACACGCCTACACACGTGTGTACACGCAGCACACGCAGGTACACGCCTGTGCACACGCAGCACATACACACACACGTATATACACGCAGCACACGCACACACCTGTGCACACGCAGCACATACGTATATACACACAGCACACGCGGGTACACACCTGTGCACACTCAGCACATACACACACACGTATACACACACAGCACACGCGGGTACACGCCTGTGCACACGCAGCACATACACACACGTATATACACGCAGCACACGCACACACCTGTGCACACGCAGCACATACACACGTATATACACGCAGCACACACACCTGTGCACATGCAGCACGTGCACACACGTATACACATGCAGTACATGCTCATACACACACATATACCTGCAGCACACACGTACACACCTGTGCACATGCAGCACACGCCTACACACGTATATACATGCAGCACACACACGTACACACCTGTGCACATGCAGCACATACATACACATGTATACACACGCAGCACACGCTCATACACACATATATACACGCAGCACACACACGTACACACCTGTACACATGCAGTACACGCTCATACACACGTGCACATGCAGCACATACATACCCATGTATAGACACGCAGCACACACACGTACACACCTGTACACACATGTATACACGTGCAGCACATGCTCATACCCATGTATACCCACGCAGCACACGCACGTACACACCTGTACACACACAGCACATGCACACACATGTATACACGTGCAGCACATGCTCATACACATGGATACACACGCAGCACACGCACGTACACACCTGTACACATGCAGCACATACATACACATGTATATACACGCAGCACACACACGTACACACCTGTACACACACAGCACATACATACACATGTATATACACACAGCACACACACGTGCACACCTGTACACACACAGCACATGCACACACATGTATACACGTGCAGCACATGCTCATACCCATGTATACCCACGCAGCACACGCACATACACACCTGTACACACACAGCACATGCACACACATGTATACACGTGCAGCACATGCTCATACACATGGATACACACGCAGCACACGCACGTACACACCTGTACACACACAGCACATGCACACACATGTATACACGTGCAGCACATGCTCATACACATGGATACCCACGCAGCACACGCACGTGCACACCTGTACACATGCAGCACATACATACACATGTATATACACGCAGCACACACACGTACACACCTGTACACACACAGCACATACATACACATGTATATACACACAGCACACACACGTACACACCTGTACACACACAGCACACCTATAGCCACGCATACGCACGCCCCAGCCCCAGAGCTGGGGGGCTGGCTCCCAGGGGCCATGCCCGCAGGGGGGCCATGGCAGCCCCCCCCCGTCTCCCCACCGCAGGGTCAGGGCTGCTCCTGCCCGCAGGGACCACGTTGAGGTGTTGAGCTTTAATGACACAACGGCATCACCCCTGTCCCCCCCCCCCCGGCCTGCCAGAGGGAAAGGGACCCCCTTCTCCCCCCCAAAAATCAGTTCGCTGCTCCCAGACCCCCAGGGCTGGGTGCGGGCAGGCTGGCAGGGGACACTGGGTGCGACAGTCTCTTCGTGCCCGGGGGGTGCCTTCCTGCAGGCCCCCCACGGCGACCGGGGCCAGGCAGGGACCCGAGCGGTGGCAGCAGGTCCGGTGGTGGCAGAGGACATCTGGCAGCAGCTGGGAGCGAGGGCGGGGGGGTCCATCAGCAGGTCCCAGGGGCTATGCCAGGGGTGGGGGGGGGGCTCAGCAGAGCACGCAGACCCTCCGGGGTCGCCCCTCGCGCTGGCTCCGTCGGGCGGCGGCGAGCGCGGCACCGCAGGCCTCCGCAAAGATGTCCCGGACGTTCTCCTGGTACTTGGCCGAGCATTCCAGGTAGGACACGGCATGGACCAACCGGGCCATGGCTTCTCCCTGCGACGGAGCCGCAGAGTCAGACCCCCCCGGGGTCCCGGGTTGCCCTACGGCTCGGTGCTGGGGGACATCCCGGTGGGGTGTCACTCGCCTGCTGGTAGGAGACGGGCTCCTGGCGTCCCTCCCGCAGCTTGCGCAGCACCGCCTGGTCCCGCCGCAGGTCGGTCTTGCAACCCACCAGCAGCACCGGGATGCCCCTGCAGAAGTGGTTCACCTCCGGGTACCACTGCGGGGCGGGGGGGGACACACACATGTCACCCGGGGGGGACGGGAACACTCTGACCCCACGCCACTGCCCACGGGGAGGGTACATCGGGCAGGGGCAGCTGCCCCCCGGGGGCTGCGTTACCTTCGTTAGGATGTTGTCGAAGCTGCTGGGGTCAGTGACGTCAAAGCAGATGAGGACAGCGTTGGTGTCCGAGTAGGACAGTGGGCGAAGCCTGTCGTAGTCCTCCTGACCTGCCGGGCAGAGAAGCACAGACCATCATGCACCAGTTCCCCACTGGGCTGGGTGCCCCCCCCCCCCCCCGCCCCGTCCTGGGGCGCACCGTGGGGCTCTGGGGACAGAAAGGCAACACTGCTGAGAGTGACATCCTTGTCCCTTTAACCCCCATCTCCCATGGGGACACCCCTCCAAGGGATGACCCATGGGTGCAGGACACCCTGCAACCCACGGGCTGGGGGGGTTGGGGGGCACAACTGGTCCCACCTGCCGTGTCCCAGAGGTGGATCTTCACGGGCTTGCCGCCGACCTGGAGGGTGGCCGTGTACTTCTCGAACACGGTGGGGACGTAGACCTGGCAGGGGGACACGGGGGACGTGAGACGGGTCCCACGGGCAGCGGTGGGGGGGCAGCGTGGGGATGCGGGCACAGGACAGGGCACGGGGAGGTACCCGGGGTCGGGAGAGGGAAACGGGGGGGCAGGAGATGGTGCCGTGGTGGGGTGGGGACGCTCCTTGTCCCCCACAGCCCCGGGAATGTTGTCCCCTCAGCCCAGGGCATCACCGGGCAGGTGGGATGCCGCGGAGGGACCCCGGGGGGGGGGAGGGGGGGCGCTGGGAGAGAGGTGCGGGGGTCCCTGCGGGCTGCTCCTCTCCCCGCACCCCTCGGGACCCATCCGTGCCCTCGCTGTGGGCCCCTGTCCCCCGTCCGCCCGCCGAGGGGGGTCCACCCTGGACTCCCGGCAGTCCCAGGTTGGGCGACCCCCCCCGCCCCAGCCCCCCCGCTGCCGCCGCCGTGTCCGTTCCGTCCCGCGCCCGCCGCTCCCGGGAGCCTCCCCCGGCCGCAGCGGGTCTGCGACCCCCCCCCCCCCTACCGTGACCGGGTCCCGCGGGGGCTGCGGTGCCAGGGGACAGGGATGCCGGTACCTTGGGGAAGTCCCCCCGGGCGAACGACACCAGCAGAGACGTCTTCCCGCAGCCCCCGTCCCCCACGACGACAACCTTGACTTCGGGGGGTCCCGGGCTCTGCCCCCCGCGTACCCGCTGCATGGGGGCGGCCGTCGGGGCCACGGAGCCTGCCTGGCCTCGGCGGGGATGGGGACAGGTTGGCGGGAGGGGGACCCGCCCGGCCCGGGGTGCGGCCACCCCCCCGCCCCGCGCCCGCCGGACCCGCCCACGGTGCCACTCGGGACTGGGGTCACGCCGGTGGGGGCGGCCGGGACCGGCAGGTGGGCAGGATGCTGACACGGGGGTCCTCGCATGCGCACAGAACCTTGCACACGCGTGGGGCTGCTGCTTTCCGCACGCGGGGCACACGCAGCTCACCTCTGTCTGCGTGTGCCCTCGCACGCCTGTTTGTGCGTGGGCACAGCTGCCTGTTGCACACATGACACTGAGACACACGTGCAGCTCCTTTGCACGCCCACCCCTGCTCGCACGCACGCCCCCTCCTTGCACACACCCACACAGGTTCTCTTGCACACTTGTGTGTGTACGTATGCACACATGCGTGCTTACACAGCCCCCCTTGCACGCCCACGGCCCCCTCCCGCATGCACCCACACACTCCTGTCCTCGTGTGTGCAAACACACGCGTGTGCCCCCTGACTTCGGAGTGCCTGCTGCGGGTGGGGGCCCTTCCCGATGCCCCGGCCCACCCCGGAGCCGGGGTTTTATTGCCCCGAGCATCCACGGGAGGCAAAGTCCAGGGTGGAGTGAGGTGCGGGAAGGGGTGACTCACAGCGCCAGCCCCCCCGCCACTGCCACCCCTTCCGTCACACCAGGTGCCGTGCCGTGCCCAGCCGTGCCCTGCCGAACTGTGCCCTGCCGGGAAGCCCTGTCCTTGGCACCAAACCCAGTGGGCTCTGGCTGGCGTGGGCTGCCCCCAGCCCATGGTTTTTTCCCGATGACCCCGGCACGCTGGTGGGGATGGGCTGCAACACCCCGCTTTGCTCGGGGACATGCCAACCCAGTGCTGTTCCCGGGGGCCCAGACTGTGCCGTGTGTGTGTAGCCCTCTGCATCCCCCACAGCAATCCTTGTCCGGGATGGGGACCCCCGCGGCCCTGCTCCAGGAGGTGAGAGCTCAGAGGATGCTCGGACAGGAGGGATTTGGGACACGAGGTGTTTCTGGGTGCTGGCCGGACTCAGGGAGCCCTGTGCATAGGTGTCCCCTCCCGCCAGCTCCCCCAGCCCTGCCATGGGTGCAGCAGCTGCCCAGGTGAGCCAGGCAGGGATGGTAGAGGTCCTAGCAGCAATTAGCCAGTTTAACGAGCCGAAGAAGCAGCTTTCTGCCCTTGCTAGAGAAGCGGAGGGCACTCGGCGCTGGGGTGGTGCTTTGCCCACCGTCCAGCCATGTTCCCCCGCCAGGACAGGCTGGAGGAGACACGGAGGGCAACCGGTGCCACTCTGGGGAGGAAGGAGAGACCATGTCCACCACATCCCAGCTTGGGGGTCCCCAAGATGCCCTCTGCCCTGGTCAGTGCCCTCCTCTGCCACCCCAAGGCCCCAGTGGGGGTAAATGGGTGCTTCTGTTGTGGAAAAGCAGGGAGGGATGGAGGGGGGATTGTGTAAGCCGTACCTTGTTCCCCCCAGCCCTATGACTGGCTCATCCCCTACCCTCCTGCCACCAGCCCCCCCTCTTCCTCAGTGGGTGCCAGCCTGGCCGGGAGGTCACTGCAGCCCCCAGACCAGCCGGGTGAAGTCTGAACCGATGTCTCCAACACCAAATTCTCATCCAGGCCTGACGCACGACAAAGAGGGAGGAGAGACAGCGGCGCTTCACATGCCGGGAGGCTGGAAGACGAACAATGCAGTAATGAACAATCTTAGAAAGATGCCAGCATCAGGACGGGGTGGGGGGAGGAGACTGGAGTACAATAAAACAATTAGGAAGGTGGTAATTACCAGTCTAATGAGATATCAGGTTGAATCCTAAAAGCATCAAGATTCTTTCACAGCAAGATGTAGATGCTGCAGCATTCATCCTCTGGGGTATTCTCTCAGACAAAACATTTCCTTTCCCGCAAGACCAAGAGAAATTTGATGGGAGAAGAGGCTCGGTGATGCAGCCTGTGTCTGAAACTGCCCAGTGCTCTCTTACCACCTGACGTGATCCTGCGGAAACGCCCCGAAGAGCAGCTTTATTTGGAGGAGAGACAGGCTGCTCCGGTCTTCTGAGGACGTGGAGACCCCAGTTCTCCTCATCTAAGAAGATCGTGGCAAGGAGAGGTGGAAGGAGGGAGCGTGCCCTGCTCGGACGCGTGGGCAGGTCAGCCTGGCTGCTGCCTTTAAAGGTAGGGGATCGGGACCGGGGCCCAGCCCCAGGAGCTGCTCGAGTCTCCCCAGAGCTGCCAGCAGCCCTTCCTGCCGCTCCCCCGTGCATCCTCCCTTGGAATGCCTGCAGCCTCTCCATCCTCTCCTCCACACGCATCCCCCAGCCCATCAGTGGTGAGGCAGCTGCCTCCCCAGCCCTGCTGTCACCCTCCTGTCCCCAGCCCTGCTGTGACCCATCACCAGCACCCCTCTCCCTGGCACATCTTTCTTGCCCTTGGGGTTCCACTGACTCCCTGTCCGCTCTGACTGCAGCCAGGGAGCACATCCCATCTCCCACCATGGAGCTGAACCAGACATCCCCACCTCCCACATCACCCGTGCTGGAGACCGATGGAGAAGACCCGTGCGGGATAGAGGTCACCGATGTGGTCGTAGACACTGTCACGCTGCTCATCTGCCTCTGTGGGCTGGTGGGGAACGGGGCCGTCCTCTGGCTCCTCGGCTTCCGCATCCACAGGAACCCCATCACCGTCTACATCCTCAACCTGGCCGTCGCTGACTTTACCTTCCTCCTCTTCATGGTTGCCTCATCCCTGCTCTACATGATGAAGAACGTCTCCTGCTCCACTGCTGTGTCCTTGACGTATCTGAGGTCTCTCTTCCTGCTCTCGCTGTTCTCCTACAACATGGGCCTGTACCTCCTGACGGCCATCAGCATCGAGAGGTGCGTGTCCATCCTCTGCCCGCTCTGGTACCGCTGCCACCGCCCTCAGCACTTGTCAGGCATGGCGTGTGGCCTGCTCTGGGCCCTCTCCATCACTGTCATCGCTGCAGTGAGTTCTCTGTGCCTGTGGCACGAGCACGAGCACTGCCGTGTGGCTCTCATCTCCATGTATGTCCTTAACTTCCTCATCTTCGCCCCACCCATGGTCATTTCCAATGTGATCCTGTTCATTAAGGTCCTCTGTGGCTCCAAGCGACGTCAACCCAAGAGGCTCTACATCGTTATCTTCCTCACTGTCCTCTTCTTTCTCAGCTTTGGCGTTCCACTCAGCATCTGGAATTTCCTGCAGCAGTTCAGCTACATCTTCGTGCCCTCCCAGGTTTTTTTCCTGCTCGCCTGCATCAACAGCAGCATCAACCCCTTCATCTACTTCTTGGTGGGGAGCTGCCGCAGGCACTGCTCCTTGGTGTCCCTCCAGGTTGCCTTCCAGAGGGTCTTTGAGGAGACGGGGGTCACCACAATCTCCAGCTAAGAAGAGGCCACTGTGCTCACGCTGGCTGTGCTGCCCACCCTGGCTTCCTGCTCAACTGCCCACCCCTGCTCCTGGCCAGGCTCACAGGTCACCTTCCTGCAGCTGTGTGCTGGGATGCATCCCATCCCTTATCCCATCACCATCCCCTCCCCCTCCCCATCCCATTCATTCCATCCCATCCTCACCCCATCCTCATCCCCATCCCATCCTTGTCCCCATCCCAGTCCCACCGCCATCCCATCCCTTATCCCATCCCCATCCTGGCCTGATTGCATCCTTGTCCTCATCCTATCCCTTATCCCATTCCTAGCTTGTCCAGATTCCATTTTGTCCAGGTTCCATCCCTTATCCTCATCCCATTTTGTCTTTGTCCCCATCCCATCCCATCCCATCCCATCCCATCCCATCCCATCCCATCCCATCCCATCCCATCCCATCCCATCCCATCCCTTTCCCCTTCCTGATCCCATCCTGTCCCCATCCCATCCCGTCCCCGCCAGCACCCGTCCTGGCCGCTCCCGCTCCGGACGCGGGGCTTTGCTGCCCTCCAGCGAGGGAACACGGGCCGGGAGCCGCCGGGAAGCCCGGTTCTTACCCCGGGGAACCGGCCCTCGGTGCGGGGGGCTCCGGCGGACGGTGCCCGACAGCCCCGCTCCTGCCCCCCGCTCCGAGCGCTGCTGCGAGAAACCCCGGCAAAGCCCCCGCTCCTCCCGCGGGGCTGCGCTGCGCCCCCCGGCCCCCCCGGCCCCCCCGGCGCCGGCCCCGCTCCTCCCGCCCCAATAAACGCCGCTGGCTCCATCCGCCGCTTCTCGTCCCTCTCCGGTCGCTCACGGCGGGGGGAGGAGGGTTGCGATGGGCTGCGACAGCGGGGGTGAACCTCTGAGGAGCGGGGGTCTCCCCGAGAAACGGCCCCCCAAAACCATATGGGGCGGCCGGGAGTCAGCAGCCCATAGGGAGGCACTGGAGTCTCGCGGGGGGTGGGGGGGTTGGAGGGGGTGGGGTGGGACGTGGTAGGGTTGGCATGGGGGGTGTGGGATGCGGTGGGATGTGGTGGGGCTGGTGGGACGCGTGGGATGCTGGCTGGGGGGCGCGGGAGGTGGTGGGGGTCCGCACTCATGGGGAACACCAGCCCCAGACGTGACAGTGGGGCAGTGCGGGAGGGGGCAGCACCGGGCAGCGCGGCGTGTCCCCGGGGCAGCCTGGGGGTGGGCAATATCCCTTCCTCCAGCCTCCTCGATGGCGCTGGGGGAAACTGAGGCACAGTGCGATGGTGCTTTACTGGAGCCGTCTGACACACCGCTGCTGGCTCTGGCACCGTCTTCCTGTCATCCTGCTCCTGGAAGGTGGTGGCCGGGCTGGGGACCAGGGACTCCCCCTCCCCTTGCTGCTGCAGCAGCCTGTTGAAGGAGAAATGCCCCAGCCCGCTGAACCCAGACCGGAGGAAGAATTTCAGAAGGACAAAAAGAGTCCTTTGCACTTAGATGTGGCTTACAAAATTAAAATAAAGTATATTTGGGGGGGTATTTGCTGTGACACTAATAAAACAGCCTGGCGGCATCGCCGTACCCCTGGAACCATCCTGCCCGTGCCGGCTGTGCTGGCGTGGTCCCAGCCGCGGGCGGTGGGCACCGTTTTTGCTCCAGAGACCGCAAGTCGTGTGTGCATCTCCCCTCCCTCCCCCTGCAGCCCTGGCTGGCAGCAGCCCCCAGACGAAACCGGTGGGCGCCGGCACGGGACCGACGGCAGCTCAGGGCGCACGATGCTGTTTATTGCTACCAGGCAGCAGCGAGACACAGGGACCGGGCGGGGGGGGACGGTGGTGCGGGCCTCTGCAAGGCCAGCAGAGTCAGAGTTTCCAAAAGGGAAGGCTCATCCCAAAAAGCCGACAGCGTGCGAGACGGTATAATGGTCCTCTGGGGCACGTTCCCCTTGGGGGAATAGTTCCCACGGAGCTGGGGCGCGCTGGGAGGGAGGAGGAAAGCCGTGCTCCAACACGGTCCCCACAGAGCGTCCCTCTCCACGTTGATGTCCCTGCTCTCCTCTTCCGTGGCGGGAAGAATTAAACCGTGGGAGGGTGACATCAGGGGACATCTATTAACCTGGTCACTCCAGGAAAGGCTTCGCCGTTGTCCCGGGGGTCTTAAGCAGCACAGTGGAAAGGCCTCAACAGGCTGCCCCCAGCGTGTCCATCGTAGTATTGTTGCTGCATGCCGCGATGTCTTCCGGCTCCTCAAAGACCGCCCGGAAGGCAACCTGGAGGGACACCAAGGAGCAGTGCCTGCGGCAGCTCCCCACCAAGAAGTAGATGAAGGGGTTGATGCTGCTGTTGATGCAGGCGAGCAGGAAAAAAACCTGGGAGGGCACGAAGATGTAGCTGAACTGCTGCAGGAAATTCCAGATGCTGAGGGGAAGAGCGAAGAGGAGGAAGAAGAGGACAGTGAGGAAGATAACGATGTAGAGCCTCTTGGGTTTGTGCTGCTGGGAGCCACACTGGACCTTAATGAAGGAGATTGTGCTGGAAATGACCATGGGTGGGGCGAAGATGAGGAAGTTGAGGGCGTACATGGAGATGAGAGCCACACGGCAGTGCTCGTGCTCGTGCCACAGGCACAGAGAAGCCACTGCAGCGATGACAGTGATGGAGAGGGCCCAGAGCAGGCCACACACCATGCCTGACAAGTGCTGAGGGCGGCGGGTGGTGGAGCAGAGGATGGACACGCACCTCTCGATGCTGATGGCCGTCAGGAGGTACAGGCCCATGTTGTAGGAGAACAGCGAGAGCAGGAAGAGAGACCTCAGGTACGTCAAGGACACAACAGTGGAGCAGGAGACATTCTTCATCATGTAGAGCAGGGATGAGGTGACCATGAAGAGGAGGAAGGCGAAGTCAGCGACGGCCAGGTTGAGGATGTAGACGGTGATGGGGTTCCTGCGGATGCGGAAGCCGAGGAGCCAGAGGACGGCCCCGTTCCCCACCAGCCCACAGAGGCAGATGAGCAGCGTGACAGTGTCTACGACCACATCGGTGACCTCTATCCCGCACGGGTCTTCTCCATCGGTCTCCAGCACGGGTGATGTGGGAGGTGGGGATGTCTGGTTCAGCTCCATGGTGGGAGATGGGATGTGCTCCCCGGCTGCAGTCAGAGAGGACAGGGAGTCAGTGGCTTGGAGAAGCTGGAGCTGAGCCGCACTGTCCTTGCGCTGGGAAAGCATCGGAGGGGAGCAAGTGGGACATGCCAGGGCGGGGAGTTGTGAACATTGTGGGCTGGGAGTGGGAGAGGAGGGAGGTTCACCAGGTGATGCAGAAGGCAAGTGCAGGGCAGAAGGGAGAGGACCTGGGAAGAGAGCTGCCGGTCACCAGGAGAGCGTGGGAGGAACATAGCTGCTGGCAGCGGATGCTGGAGGAAAGGAAGGTGGGGTAGGGATGAAGGAAAACATTGCACTTAACTGTTAGCTTTGGAGGAGCAGCAGGCAAGGGCTGTCTTTCCAGCTGGGCTCAGGCAGACCAGCGTCAGTGTCTTGGCATGTCATACTCCCTTTGGATCCATATCCTGAAGCGGATCCTCCCAGGACAGTCGTTCCCTGGTCACTAGGAGGTCCCTGCTCTCACTGTGCCAGCTCCTCTCTGTGCCCTCTCCCTGGTGTGCCTCTCGCAGTGCTCCCCACGCCCCCAGACACAGCGGGGTCACGGGGGAGCCGGGAATGGTTTTGTAACTGGCTGTGTCAGAGCTCTGCTTCCTTGTTTCTATTCCTCGTCTTTTTTTTTTTTTCCCCCACAAAGGAAGTGGCTTTTGCCAGAATCTCCGCAAGCAAAATTTTGTGAACGGCTCCTAATTTACTCCTGATTAGAAACGTTCCTCCCTGAACAACAATCCACTCTCTGACACAACAATCCCTCTATTTCTGCCCTGCCTGTTGCAGGGCTCCCTGGAGCTCAGCATCCCTGGGGGGACATCGCCCCTCCAGCAGCAGAGCATGATGCTGGCAATGTGGGCGATGCTGGCGATGCTGGCGATGTGGGTGATGTGGGTGATGTGGGTGATGCTGGCAGTGCTGGTGATGTTGGCAATGCTGGTGGTGCTGGCGGTGCTGGCGGTGCTGGCGATGCTGGCAGAGCTGGCAGAGCTGTCAGGGCCTCTGGGTGCTTCTCCGAAGCAACTCCCCTTCTGGGAAGAGCACAGGGATCATCGCCAAACCCTCTCCTACGCCCAAGGGAGCACACCTTCAAACCGGAGCCAAGAATTAGCATTTCTTGTCTGTCTAATAAGGGCTGTGACAGCCCAGTTGAAGGACAACAAACAGCTATTTTCAGCCAGGTTACGACGATACTAGCGCTTACAGCCCAGATGAATTATTGCTGTTACCCCATAGTGATGCAATGAAAGCTATTACAGACCAGCTTTCGGGGTGCTGTGCTCCCCCTCCCCGTGGGCTGATGCAGTGAGCTGCAGCCCTCCCCAGCTCTTCACCAGTGGCACATCCTCCTCCTCAGTGTTGTGGCTGTTTTTACATGATCCGACCCCTTCGGTAGCCCGCACACTCCACGGGGACATTGAGCAAATATTTAAAATTAACTCCCAAAGACCCTGGATTTATCCCATTATCCATTTGCAGCATTTCAGCATTCACCACTACCGAACCCATCCATTTTTGGTAAGGGTGGAGTCATTGCCAAGGGTTTCATTTCAATGGGGATAGTAAACTAATATTATCCCCACGTTTATCAGCCTCATTGCTGAGCCACGAGCACTGGGAACGCCGGCAGGAGCTGCGGGACTCTCCCCACTCCCACATGCCCCAGCTAAGTTCATCATCCAAACCACCGTCGTCCCCGCAGCCACCCCGTTAGCCTTTGCCGGCGCTGCTTCCCAGTTTGCAGAGTCGGCAGGGAAGGAGCATCTCCGCTGCGGCGCTCCCAGGCTCCGCACTCCGGGCGGGATGGACGTGGCCAGCCTGGGAGCAGGCACCGTGTGCGTCTGTAGCGCTGTGCGTCGGCAACGCCCGGAGGATTTCTGAAGGAAAGCTCCCACTCCAGATACCTTACGCATCCAGAAGTCAACTGCTCCAGCTGTCTTACCGCACCGGTGTGTGTGCACATATCTGATTCCTTGGAAGTGACAGGGTTGTTCCCAAAGACATTATTGCGTGCTGACTTCAAGGTTCTTTTTTTGGGCGGGAGGGTTTGTCTGTTTGGTTGCTTTGTTTTTAAGGCTAGATCCAGCATTTTGGGTCAGTGTGAGTTGCACTGGAGTGATTCACAATACGGACTGGTGGGAACAAGAGGGAAGCCCTCGATTCCCTGGCCACTCGTTACCTGGGCAGGCTGGCTGCAGCTGAGCTGACCTCAACCCCCCTTTCAGCTCAGCGATGCTCCCATCCATCTCCCCGGGAAATCCTTCTCCCAGCTGGGAAATATAGATAAATACATGGCAACTGGCCGGAGGCCGGGAATTCCCTGCCATACATGGGGAGGGCAGCACTCTCTTTCCAAACCGGTATGCGGAGTTCATAAAGAAACTGGGATTTTCTGAGGAGATGCAGCGAAGCAGATGGAGGCATTAGTCTGGGGGTGACAGGAATCACTTTTCTGCCTTTTGTTTCTTCCCTGAGTCTCTTTCTTTACCTGATAAAGTGCATATGTACTGGAAACATCACCTTTTCCCTCTTGATTTTTTTTGGGGGGGTGGGAGGAGCTTGGTTTTATTTTGTTATAGGGAAAAGAAGGTTCTATCTCATACACCTTTAACCACTTCCACAGAAACAGCACTATCAGCCCCACTGCTGGCAGTGGGTGGCGTGATTCATCTCAAGACGGGACAGCTCCGGCCAGAGGTCACTGGACACGATCCTCACGGCCACTTCTTGCAGAACGGGGAATTGCCCTTGTCATAAACTTCTCGTCACAAAGACAGCCTAGCTCAGAAGGGCACGTACCGTCACGGGGCTCCTGCGAAGTTTACAAAAGACAGCAAAATTGCATCTGAATATCATGACCTGTGACTGTGTTGGACGTGCTCTCACGCCTCAGGGAACAATCCTTTACTTAAAACAATAAATCCTCTCATTCTGTGCAATTCAAGCCGGTTCCTACGTGCCAGCGTTACATCCCCTGAGCCTGAGGGAGCGGCTCCCTTCTCTCGTGACACAGGGAGATTGGATTTTTCTTTTCTCCTTGTGCAAATCCTTCAGGATCTGTGCCGTTTCTTTCCTATCAAAGCTGTGTGAGCTCCGAAGTAAAAAAAATCAGGGGAGAAGTCATGCGGGAGCCTCCTTCTCTCTCTCATATCAGCAGGCACCTTCTCTCCTCCAAGTGCTCGCAGGGACAGAGGCGGCTCATGAACACAGGTTGGTAAGATTTCGCAGCTGACGTACAGTTTTCCTCCAGACGTCTATTTTTATCTTAAGAAAACAGACTTCAGGCAGGCAGCATCGCCCCTCGGTCACAGGGAAAGATTTTCAGCCTCTTCGCTTCGTGCTACATCTCTGTGGATGGACTTCAGGAGCACACCAGGGTTTTCTCAGCCCCCGACTGCTGGCACAGCTCACATCTCCCCTTCTGCTTCCATGGATTCCTGCCTGGCACCGGGGACTCCTCAGGGCAGAGGGTTCGCCTGGTCCTCTCCGCAAGATTTGTACCCTGGGGGAAGCTGAAATGAGAGCAGAACCATAGTCAGACACGTTTCAGCGAGGAAAAACCGCCTGGGAAGTGAGAGCCGTTGGGATGCTGTCGTGCTGTTCATGGCTGTGGATGCTGTGATGGGTCTCACACGGCGCTGGGCTCAGCCTTCCCGGGAGGAGGAGGATGGAGGCTGAAGCACACCCTGCAGCCGCAGAAGCTGGGAGGTCCATGCTGCCGGCCCCTGCTGATTCACACTGGCTGAAGATGGATTAAGGAAGTATAAGGTCATGTTTTCCCTCTGGCCCATGGAAATCCGACTGAACAGAAGCTTTGGGAGCAAGAGGGAGACGGGGCTGCAGTGCAGACGCGTTGTGTCTAACACAGCCTGTTACTGCCCGCGCAGGGTGTTTTTAGCTAACCCTAACACTGTTTTGGCATGACAGCGTTAACTTTGGGTTGATTTTTGCGGGGGATGAAGGAGAAACCCCTCCGCAGCGCTGGTTGGGAGCTGGCAGCGTGTCGCCCGTGGTCCTGCAGCGGGTGACTATTCCCATCCAACCCAGGGCATTGCTCCAGCGAGCAGGAGCTTCCCAAAGAATCCCGCACCGGGACACCCTGCCCAGTCCTCCGCAGCCACAGCAGATGCTGGGAGTGTGCCGAGGGGGAATTTGGAACAAACCGGCCCCAAGGACTTGTGGTTGGATGGACATTTGGGACAAAGGCAGGGAGAGCTGGAGATGGCAGCGGTATTCACTGCGAGCTTCAGCAGCGGGATTATTCACTCGGACACTTGGAAGCTCATCGCTTGAATTTTTCTTCAGCTTTTTAAACAATCCTGGGTGAAAGGATTGCCCTTTGTCATCAATCATATATTTTTGTTACTGCCCTGGTAGAAGGGTTCCTGATTTTGTTTGAGTTTCCTGTCGTGCTTGCTGGGTGGGTTGTATGAGGACATTTCTGCTGGGAAATGAGTGCCACCGCGTGAGCCCTCCCCAGCAGCGCAGGGGGAGCTGCCGGCAGAGGAATGCTGATTAATTAAGTTCAGTTTGCACATACGTTCCTGCGGTTTGGTGTTTAGGCCAGCTGGCTCTGGCTACGGCTGCAGCGCTGGTAAAACACCATTTCCAACTCGGCTTTCAGCTGTATTTGTTTTTTCCTGGGATCATAGTGATCTAAAAGGGGATACAAACCAGAGCGGAGTCTTCCAGGGAGAAGCTGATGAAATCTTTTCCACGGTGGGCCAGGGAAGGAAAGGGTGATGCGCAGAACCGGTGCTGTGAGGCGACAGCCCGTGCTGCCCGTGCAGCCCCCAAATGAACCGCATCCGTGTCCTGCGAAGGCAACCAGGCAGAACCCGGGGGTTTCTAGGAAGAACTCGCTTGTGGGTCAGCCACGGGGGTGATTGCTGAGCACTGTGTGGCTTCGGAGCGGGCAAAACTCCAGGTTTAATTAAAGACTGTGAGCTTGCTTCTTAATATTTTTATATTTTACCATCGAGAGAAGCAACTTCGACATTTAAAAAGATGCCAAAAGGTGCCTTTAGGGATGCGGATGTGAGGGAACTTCTCACCCGTGTCCCCAACATGGCTGTCACCACACCAGTGGGAGTTATTAACTGTCAGCCTGACGAAGAATCAGGGATTTTGGTGCCTAAGTGGCTGCCACGAAGTGAAATAAAGAGTCCAATGATCATCACTGTCACTGTGCTGGTCGTCCTTGGATGTGCCAGGACCCCCTGGGTGAGGGGCTGCCGTCAGGAACCACATCCCTCAGCCTCATGCACCCCTCTGCCCCCCCGACAGCAGCTATCAACCTTATTTATCCTGTTAATAATAGTAACAACTGTCTTTTATTATGATTTATTTTTAGCTGAATTAATTTTTTATTTGTATTTGTTATTTTCTATTTGTATTTATTGTGTGCTACTAATTAATTGTTATTTATTCTTTATAATTTATTATTTACTATCAATTCACCAATTTACTATTTCCTGTTTATTATCTACCATCCGCAGTTTATTATCTACCATCCGCAGTTTTTTATCTACCATCCACAGTTCAGTATTTACTCTCAGTGGCATATATTATTTACTATCTGTTATTTATTTATCACATTGACACCATTTAACAAATATTTAACGTTATTTACAAACAATTGGGCGAAGGAGCCAAATCGATGCTGGGCACGTTTCTGCTATTACTCCCTCCTTGAATCTCCTTTTAGTTTTGTTTTCTGTTGAATCCTTTCTCTCAATATGCAAAGAACTGCGGTGGTGCTGTCTCTTTCCTGGCAGCGCCGGGAGCCCGTGGTCCCCAGGGAGCTGAAGCCGCTCTCGAAACCAGCCGGAGCAGCTTGTGAGGTTTGGGGATGCTGGAGAGCTGGAGCCGGTTGGGGCAGACGATGGCATCGAAGCTCTCCTTCGGTCCAGCTTCTCTGTCATGGGAATAACCTTTATTTATTAAGGAATTTGGAGTAGCCTGGGTTTCATGCCAAATCAGGACGCTCAACTAACATCGGGAGTATCTCACCTTCCGTTTGAGCAAAGCCGCCCCATCCCGCCGCATCCCCCCCCGCCCGTGGGCAGGCGGGAGCTGGGATGGAAGTGCAGGCAGCCCCGGGGCTGGAGGATGCTCTCCCTCCCAGCCTTTTGCATTTGCTTCCCCTTGCTCCGGTGTTTTGCTCTGAGCTGTTTGGTTTGGTTGGCTCTACGGCAGACAAGGAAGCAGGATGGATCTCCCTGGCCCCGAAAAAGATGCTTGGAGCAGGGCAAAAGGATACGGCCACTGGTGTGAGGAGCTTCCCACCACGCAGAGATCACTCGTGGGCAACAGTCCCCACTGAGGGCTCAGCAGGGTTGGGACGTGAGGACGGGGCACGGAGCAGCCGCCCACCCGCCAGCGTCAGAAGGGTTGGTGCAGGGTCTGTGTTGTCCCCAGGGCTGCGTCACACCGTCCCGCTTCCCTTCCGCCCTCCCCGTGGCAAGGGGTGATGGAGGTGTCCAGCTCAGCGGGGAAGTGGCAGTCAGCGGGCTGTCGGGCGCCATTCCCCGGGGTCGGTGCGGGGGTGGTGGCTCCTGCGTGACAGCAAAGAGCGCACACCCCCACAGATGGAACCGCGACACATCTCGGGGACGTTTTAGCGCGGAAGAAACGAACAAGAAGGAAGATGATAATTTTATGCTCAACATCACGGCAGGTTTGCAAAGAGGAAGCGTTTGAAGCAACCAGCAGCTTGGTCTGCGACACCCGTCCCGTGAGGGTGACTCTTTGGCAAGCTGCTTCCGCTGCTCTCAGGGATGACCAAGCCCTGGCACGTCCACATGCCCTCAGCCACCCGCCCCTCAGCAGAAACCCAGGACCCTGCTCCCAGGGCCCATTTGGCCTTGAGCTGAGCAAGAGACAGGGTGCCAGAGCCCCCCCCCGCAGCCTTGGAGGAGCCTCGTCATGGAGTTACCTTGTTCCTGGTGGTCAGTTCTCTGCTGGGATGGCTTTGGAATGGCAGCTTTGTAAAATTTCATGGGCAAGTCTGACAGGGAGCACTGAAGTTTGCAGCTCTGGGATACTAAAGCTGTGGAAGGACTCTGCCCTCACTGGACCCCCCCAGCGCCTGGTAAGAGGGGTCCTGGTCTCGTCTCTGCTCCTATTACTGGGACACGCTGCTCTGCTCTTCCTTGGTCTTTCCATTCTTCCCATTCACCTCCTCAGCCTTTTTCAGTCCTTAAAGGGCAAATGGCTCTGCATGCCTTTTCCTTCTCCCTCCACTCCTCTTCCAGCTCTCTGTCTGTCTCCTGCCACCCTGGAGCTTTTCCCTCCTATTGCTATTGCTATTGCTATTGCTATTGCTATTGCTATTGCTATTGCTATTCCTACTTCTCTTGATCTCCTCTCCTCTCCTCTCCTCTCCTCTCCTCTCCTCTCCTCTCCTCTCCTCTCCTCTCCTCTCCTCTCCTCTCCTCTCCTCTCCTCTCCTCTCCGTTTATTCTCTGCTCAGCTCTCATGTTCTCCAGGTTGCTGATGTTGTAGCCTGAGGCGAAGGGGTAATACTGAATGACCAGGGGACATTCACAGTACTGGGGACCTGAGAGTCACTAATTTTGCCTTCATCTCTTGCCTTTCCCCAGGTGAGCACGAGAGAGAAGGGAGGAGGATGGACCGACATCCCAACAACATGATCCGTGACTGGAGCACGGTGTCCCCGGTGCCTATGGAGAGTGTGGACTATGGGGATGGACACAACGGGACCAGGTGCTTTGCAGAACACGTCCCTGAAATCGTCACCGGTAGCATCACGCTGCTCATCTGCCTCTGTGGGCTGGTGGGGAACGGGGCCATCCTCTGGCTCCTTGGCTTCCGCATCAAGAAGAACCCCTTCACCGCCTACCTCCTGAACCTGGCCGTCGCCGACACCTGCTTTCTCCTCTGCACCTCGGCTTTCCTTGTCATGTATCACATGCCCATGCTCAGCTGCTTCCAGCCAGAGCGGGTGCTGCCGCTGTTTCACTCCATGGTTCTGCTCATGTACAGCGCCAGCCTCTACCTCCTCACCGCCATCAGCGTGGAGAGGTGTGTGGGTGTCCTCTGGCCCTTCTGGTGCCGATGCCGTCGCCCCAGGCTCCTGTCGGCCGTCATGTGCTGCCTGCTCTGGGCCCTCACCTGTGTCCTTGCCGGGCTGGTGTACTTTGTGTGCGACCTGGGTCACTCTCAACACTGCGGGAGGGTCCTTGGAACCTTGTGCTTTCTCAATTTCTGCTTTTTCACTCCCTTGATGGTGCTTTCCAATGTGATCCTCTTCATCAAGCTTAGGCGTAGCTCTTGGCAACGCCACCCAGCGAGGCTGTACGCCGCCATCTTCCTCGCTGTTTTCTTCTTCCTCCTCTTTGGCATCCCTCTCAGCATCCAGATCTTCCTCAACTTCTTTGTCTACATCAATTTTGTCTTTGAAATCTGCCTGTTGCTGGCCTCTGTCAACTGCAGCATCAACCCGGTTATTTACGTCCTGGTTGGGAGCTACGGAAAGTCCAGGTTCAGAGGATCTGTCAAAGTGGCTCTTCAGAGGGTCTTTGAAGATAGGGCGGATTCCCAAGAGGTGGGTGAGACTCCTGTGATGGGAATTGCTGCCTAAACCCCTATGGCTGCAGACAGGTACCTGGGGAGGGGCAGCCCTGCCTCTGCACCCTGGCCAGCACCCGCAGCGGCAGACCCCTTGTCAGTTCGGGTGAGCGGGACTGGCAGTGGACGGTCGCATGTCCCCCAGGATACGGCCATCCTCGATGAGACTCCCAGGGGCAGGGCTGGTTCCCACCTCAAACTTATTTTTAACTTATTTTAATAAAAGTGTCTTTCATGTAACTGGCTGGTGATGGCGGTTCTTTCCTTGCTGGCTCCATGGGGCGCCCTCGCTTGTCCTCAAAACTAGAGTTGTGACAGTCCCCTCACGCTGCCCCCTGGGTTATAATGTGGAAGTGATGTGGTACAGAAGGTTCTGCATCATCTGTTCTGTTCTCCAGGGTTAACACGGCCACGATCCTGAGCCCTGCTCTGTACCTTGTCTGCTTCCCAGCGTGGAGATGTCCCAACTCTTCCTGCCTCTACCCTCGTCTGGGACCTTGGTGCCTGCTACTAAAGCACTGAGCACCTTGACCCTCAGATGCCCCCAGACCAGAGGAGATGATGGTGAGGGGCGGAAATGACGTTTTCAGCTCCCTCTGCCTTGATGCCCTCCTGCGCCACAGTCTGACAGAGAAAATCCGTCTCAGCCGGGGGATGGAGCTGGCAGCATCACTTGGCAGCCAAATCTGCCCCCTGCCAAGGGGGTTTAACCGCGGAGGCAGGAAGGGACAGGCAAAGAGGCAAGTGGTGGTCAACACTGCCAGGTTGGGCAGAGGATGGACAGACAGCCAAGGGCTGATGGCTGCTGGAAAGCGCGGTTCTGCGCCCTGGGTGGAGAAGCCCACGGAGCAAACTGCTGGGACAGACCCAAGGAAGGAGTCTGAAACAGGATGGGAAGGCTCCCGCCGGTGATAACTCGAGGAGGATGAGCTCTGCCTGCCAGATGGTTTTGTTAGGTTTCCTGATCCACAGAAACAACCAGAACCATAATATTTACAGAACGTAGCTTCCTGTGAACACAACCAAGCCCAACCCCGATACAAACAAATAACTGGTGTCTGTAAATCTTGTGTTGGAAATCAAAATTTTAGGTGAATGCTCAGGATATTGCCCACGAAAGGAGAAGACGAAACACCCTGGGCAGCTCTTTTGCAGAGGGTAGATTGGGCAGTGAGCGTTGTGTTGCACAGCATTATGCTGGTGTACCTTGATGCTTTCCTCATCCGTGCCCTGTTTGCACTTGGAAGGGTTGGCTGGGTGAAGGGGTGTGAGATTCAGTCATTGGGGACACAAACACAGTGTCAGCGAGGGGTAGAGGAGCCGGTTTTGGTCCTGGGGTCCCCACGCGTGCCAGTTCCCAGCAGGATCCCTCCTTGTTCCCGGGTGCAACCGGAGCTGTTGGCATTTCACCTTCACTGCTGTCGGTTCGGGCAGGAATCGTCCCACCCAACTCCAGCCCTCTAGAAATCCCTTGGGTCTGCCCGAGAAAACCATCATAGGCTGCTGACTGGCTACACAGGGAGTGTGGAAGACAACCCAGATGAAACCCTTAACTTTTAGATGGCTAAAGCCCAGTGAGTGACATTGTTTCACCTCTCCTTAGGAAAAAAAGGGTTTTCCTGAAATCCCAAGCCAGGGAAATGCCTGCGCTCCGGTTCGTGCACAGATCTCATCATGCAGTTAACTCCTTGATGCACGTAGTAACGTGCTCTTGGAAACTGCCTGTTTGAAGGTCAAGTGTCGCTGCGAAATTGCGTTGTACAAGTGGCAAACCTAGACCTGAGTCAGAAATAGAAGTTTGGAGCGATGCCAAGCTTGTAGCACGGGGTCCTAAAGATATCCTGGAATGATAGGGGGAAAGTTCAGCCGGTTCAAAGCGGGAAAGTTCAGCCGGTTCAAAGAGACAAAGACTTTGGGATTAGGGTTGCTTTAAAATGAAGTGAAAGAGGAACCTGACAGGGAGGCAGCCTGCTTTTCCCATAGGTCTAGTTTCCGAGCCTCATTTTTGTTAGTCATTTCCTGTGCAAACTCACGAATAGATTATAACCAGAACCCTGACACCGTCAAATGCAGTGTAATAGTTCTCTGTTTAAAAGAACCCTTGAGAACACGACCCGCGTGGCTAACACCGAGAAAAGGGCTTTGTGAAAAGACCCGAGGAAGACCCAGTGCTGGATGCTGCACAGCTCACCGAGGCAGGCTTCCGTCCAGTTTTCCAAACGATAATTCCAGGAAACCTCATCACCGGGGTGGCAGCTGGCGAGCGCGAGGGGATGTAAGCCAGCAGTGCGTCTGCTCCAGGGAAGTTCTCCAGGCTGCGAAAGAAGGTCAGGCTTTTCTGGGTGTGTGGGGGTTTTCCAGACTAATCAGTGCCTCCCCTCATTGGTTTTGAACCTGTTTGTCAATTTGTATCAAATCTGATCCAGGAGTAGGGGTCTCCAGGATATTTAGACCTATAAATATTGTGGAAAAAGGTGGGAGGGGAATAATGAGTGTTCCACTGAAGGAACCCCGCAGCTTAGTAATACCAACGATAATATTAGACACCTGAGAATCCCTATCACATCCACCCCTAAACCCAGTTGATCTTTGAGATCTCCAAGGACAATCCTTTCATCTTATTATTTCCCTCCTCCAGATCTGTTCTGTCCACAGACAGGAAGGATGCATCTCCCTATTTTCTGCTCCACCCAGGCATTTCCCACCCATCTCCCCACCTCTCCCGTCCCTCGTGTCTCTCTGTGCTCCCTCACGTGAAACCTGGGACATGGTTGCAAAGATCTGGAAAGCCTAACATGGGGGACAGCAGAATTGCTAACGTGTCTCTGTTTCATCTTGTCCCTCCAGCTGTGTGAGGGCGAAGGAGAAGCAGCAGAGGTCAGTGCATTCTTCCCCGGCATGGAAAGAGCCAGCCCTGCTTGCTGGAGTCGGCCCGGTGGGACGGCGTACAACAGGAGTTGGCATCACAGGCTGCTGAGCTATGAGGATGATGACTACAACTGCACTGACTGTGAAGCCGTTCATTTGAGCAAAGTCCCTGTCACGCTGCTCATCTGCCTCTGCGGGCTGGTGGGGAACGGGGCCGTCCTCTGGTTCCTCAGCTCCCGCCTCCGCAGGAACCCCATCGCCGTCTGTGTCCTAAGCCTGGCTGTCACTGACTTCACCTTCCTTCTCTCCATCACCATTGCCCTTGGGATATTTTATAGCCCAGAGAGCCTTTGTCACAGGCTGGTCTCACAGGATGTGATAACAGTGTTGAACATTGCCATCCTCTTCACTTTCACTGCCAGCATCTACCTCCTGACAGCCTTCAGTGCCATGACATCCCTGTCTGTCCTCCCCCCGGCCTGCTGCCCCTGCCACCGCTCCCAGCGTTTTCCAGCGCTCGTGTGTGCCCTGCTCTGGGCCCTCTCCTTCCTGCTCACCATGACCCTCTACTTCTGCCCTGCGGCACTCGTTGTCTTTGTCTTGAGCTACTTCTTATCGGTGTTTATCCTGTTTTTTTCTGGTCTAACCCTGCTTGCCAGGATCTTGAGCTGTTCATGGCAGCATCCCCCAAGGAAGCTCTGCGTTGTAGTCCTGCTAGCTGTCTTCTTCTTCCCCTTCCTCACTGCTGACTTTGGCTACTGGGTCTTGCTACGACTGTTTGATTTTTCAGTTTTTGTCTTTGCCGCCTCTCTCCCGTTCGCCTGTGTGAACAGCGCTATCAACCCTGTTATTTACTTCTTGGCTGGGAACTGGGGGCAGAAGTTCACATTCTCTGTTAGGGTTGCTTTCCAAAGGGCTTTTGAAGACATAACAGAGTCCCCAGACAGTGATGAAACTCCCACGGAAAATACAGTGGAAACAGCTATTTGAACCTCTGCAGCCCCTCCCTGAGAGAAGATGCTCTTGGGATGGAGACGTCCAGATCCAGGGTGAGACAAGGAAGATGGCTTCGGCCCGGGTCCGGCTGAAGCCGGATGGAATTAGCTGCAGCACAACAAAACGTGCTGGGTGGGACAGGAACTCCTACGTGGGGTGGACACTGGACAGTGTGATGAAATACCCATCGAAACCTTTTGCTTTGAACCTGTCCTGTTCAACAGGTCTGAGCTTTCCCTGTCTCACAAGTGAGCTTGCTTTACCCTGCACACTATTAAAACGGAGACACAGAGGCTCTTAGATCCTGCCAGTGGGGTTTTTTTTTGTGGTGTTTCTGCTTAGGAGCAGATTGTGGGTGGATAAGAAAGCTTGTCACAGCAGAGCAGAACAATTCACCTGCAGAGGCGATCCGCCCTGGTGCAGGCGTGTTCCGCAGCAGAGACGGGGATTGCTGTGTACAGGGGAGTTTCCTGAATCAAAGGATTACAGAATCTTTTAGGTTGGAAAAGACGTTTAAGATCATCAAGTCCAACTGTTCATTCAACACGGCCAAGGCCACCACTAAACCATGTCCCTGAGCACCTCATCCACATGTCTCAAATCCCCCTGGGGATGGTGACTCCACCACCTCCCTGAGCAGCCCGTTCCAATGCCTGACAGCCCTTTCCATGAGGAAATTGCCCCTAATATCCAATCTAAATCTCCCCTGGCACAACTTGAGGCCGTTTTCTCTTGTCCCATCGCTTGCCACTTTCAGGAAGTTGTAGGGAGCGATAAGGTCTCCCCTTCAGCCTCCTCTTCTCCAGTCTGAACCCCCCCAGCGCCCTCAGCTGCTCCTCACAGGAGTTGTGCTCCAGACCCTTCCCCAGCTCCGTTCCCTTCTCCGCACACGCTCCAGCCAAGAGAGTAACAAGCTTTGCACAGTCTGCCACTACCCGCTGCTGTTGTTTCACATGGGCACCAGTGGTACAGCCAGGAGCAGTCTGAGGAGTATTGAGGACTGCAGAGCCCTGGGAGAGGTGGCGAGGGACTCTGGAGCACAGGAAGTCTTTTCACCCATCCTGCCAGTCAGAGGGAAGGGCTTTGAAAAGGCAATGGAATCTGGCGAGTCAACGGTTACAGGGCTGGTGGCACAGCCAGGGGGTTGGGTATTTAGACCATGGAACTGGCTTTGAGAATGGTTTGCTGGGGGCTGATGGGGTCCATCTGTAAGGGAACGGGAGGAGCATCTTCAGTCACAGGTTTGCCAAGCTGGTGAAGAGCGCATTAAACTAAAGTTGCCGGGGAGGGAAACCTTCTTCCATCCCACTCCTGCCAGTGTGATGTCAGCGCCAGCAACAGATGCCCAGAGCCTGGAGAAGCACCGCAGGTCAGCAGGAGAGCACCCGCTTAGACGCCTGCACTTTGCTCAGGTAGGAGACCAGAAAAAGATCAGCACAATCGGGATTTTGGAGCGTGTGGTTAGTCATGACTGTGCAGAGGAGCTGCTCAGCTCCCCCTGCGGATGCCCATGTTCAGGATGGAGGCAAGAGAACGGCTGCTTCTTGATGCTGAAGCTGGGGAACCAAAGGGTGGCCCCACTCTCCGTCAGCACACACCGGCACGAGAAGTGTGATGCTCCTAATTCCTATAAAATCAAGCGTCCCATCCATCTGGCTATGTTAATTTCTGTATTTTAGGCTGGTTTTGGTCACAGAGGTGTGTTCGGTGCAGTTACTATGAAATCTTGGCTGTGAGCAAAGAGAATACAGGAATTAGTGTCTCTGACTTGCCGAGGCTGTCTGGTCTGGTAATCCCCTGCCTCGCTTCACGGCATGGCTTGGAGCCGTGTTTGGGGAGTGTTTGCTGAGCCATGCCAGAGCAGGATCCCGTCTCAGCCTCTGCAGCTGATGTTTGCCCACTGTGCTTCTCTCTGGCATCAGGGAGGTGATATTCGGCGTCAAACATCCTGAGCTGCGGTGTGTTATCTGACTCCTCACCTTGAAATGACTCCTTCCCAAAATCGGTGCCTTTCCTGGAGACTTAGCTCCTCCCAGCTCCCCTTCCAAGTGTGGGGGGCAGGGTATCATAGCCTTGGCTGAAGTAAGGCAGCACAACCTGAAACCTCCTTTGGGACGCTTTTGTCCCTTGTGGACAAAACTTTTGTGGAGATACTGAAAAGTGAAACATGCCTTAAAATCCTCTCTCGGTTTTCCTGTAGAGACTGGTAGGAGCAGGGCTGGAGCAGATTCCCTGCCCACTTGCAGGGATGCTTGTCGTGCTGTGGGGTCCCTGAGAGACCCCAACAGGGAGGTGACAACCTCCAGGATGCGATGTCTCGTCAGTCAGCCATAGCCTGTTGGAACAAGCCGTGTTCCTCAGGAGCACAGCCGGAAAGCAGCACCTTGCGTGAACTTCTTGGCGTGAACACGAGCACCGGGAACACGCCACGCGTAACCCCCCAGCACTATCGAACCTGTAATTTCTTGTAATGATTTAACCTTGCAATTAAACAGTGTGACCAATTCCCACTTTAAGTATAAGAGGGTGCTCTTGTTTTCGCCCCAGCTCTGCGGCCCGACCTGATACTGGCTTGTTTCTCCATCCATCACTGGAGTGCAGGGCCGGCTCTGCTGACCAGCCCTGTAGACAGAGCAAGGGTGCTCCATGCAATCCACACCCCTCTCCTGCCATCTAGAGGCATCGACCCTGCAGACACTTGTGAAATCACCACCGTACCTGTGTTGGATGTGTCCACGCAGCCCTCCGAGACTGGGATGTGGGTGAGCAGTGGGACCTGGGGTTCCTGCTGCTGCTCAGGAGAGACCTCACAGCCCTGGAGGAGGCAGAGGGGGTCAGCTGGGGCTGGGGGCGTGTGGGATTTTGGTGGGGGTGAGCTGCCAGCTAGCCTCTCTTCATGAGAGTATCCAGCTTGGCTTCTAGGAGCAAGTGGCTCTCCCAGGAGTCCTCACCCTCCACCTCCCATCGGGGCGGCAGTGGACGTAGAGGCGGCCGGCTCTGCCGTCACGATGTCTCCACGCCGAGGGAAGCAGGGTCGGGATGGGGGGGGGGGCTGCACTATCCCTGCGGATGAACCACACTGCTGCATCCCACGGCAGCAATCGCCTCCTCTCCCTGCTCAGCCTCTCACTTCATCACGGGTGCAGCGGTAGCAGCGAGATGCCCGCATGACCCCCTTGGCTTGCCCGTCTTTTGCAGAGCCCTGCCTTGCTTGGACAACTAAGCTTGCCAGGGCTCCCCCAAGGCCCGATGTGTCAGGCTTTTCCCAAGCAAAAGATCCCCCCAAAACACCGCAGAACTCATCTGCTGAGCAAAAGGAGCCAGAATTTATTTGCTGGGGCCAGAGCAGCCCATCGCAACGGGGAATACAGTCCGTGCACCCGGACTGAGCCCGGCTGAGCAGTGCTGCGCTGGGTCTGTGCTAGGAGCCCCCACACCTCCATCCCCCAGGCAGTCTGTGAGGCTCTGCGTCTCTGCTACTCCTTGTTGTCCCAGCTCTGGGTTCTTCACCCAGTGCGCAAGGAGCTGATCAACACGCAGAGTCGAGATGCTTTTATTCCATGGCTGTGCGGAGACGGGTGCTGGGTGGTAATTCCACAAAGCTGGCACACCACGTGGTTAAACAAACAAGGTATTTACACAGCTTAGATCCACACATTCAATTTCTAAGGTTGCTGCTAAGACTAATATTGGCAGCTGTTTACCTAACATGACTTTTATTGGCCTGGAGTTTTCTTCGCCTTGAATTAAAGGCACAGTACCCTTTTATTTTACAGCTCACGTTCAAGGAACGTGAGGGGTGAGTCGGTCCCCTCTTCAGTTGCGTCAGTGGTGTTACCTCTCCTGTCATTTTTTTACCTTTAGCCCAGCTGGCCATGGATTCTGCTGATTTCACCTCTGTAGCTTAATTTTTGCCTTGTAGCGTTTGTTGTGGCCAAATATTTCCTTTATCAGATCTTGAAGTTCTTCATTTTACCATGTTCTTTTCTTCAGGGTTTAGCAAAGCACAACACATAACTCAGCCAAGCTTGCACAATATTAGCCTTGCAGGATTTCCTAGCTAACCCTTCCGTTACCATCCTCGCCAGCAGTGCTTTATAGAGCGGTCTCCACCGCAGTGTCCCCAGGCACGTGGCTTCCCTCCTCGCTCATCGTCTTCTCTTCGAACACTCGGCGGAAGGCGGTTTTCACCGAGACCTGGAACCGGCGCTGCCGGCAGCTCCCCACCAGGAAGTAAATGTATGGGTTGATGCTGCTGTTCAGTGATGCCAGCAGGTAAGAAATAAGAATGTAAAACAGGTTTAAATAAACAGGGTCAAGGAAAAGCACCACACTGAAAGGAAATCCAAAGATGAACAAGAAGACCACACTGAGTAGGACAGCAACATAAAGCTTCCCTGGGTGTCGTTTCTGTGAGCCACATTGGAGTCTGATGAACAGGGAAAGGTTGGAAAAGAATGGGAATAAAGAGAAAATGATAAAATTCACAATGCCTATACCTTGTAATAGTTTTATACAGTTTATATTCGTAGTGAAATAGCAACCAATGAAATTCAAAGAAATAAAAACTCCGTCGAGAGCCCAGAGCACCCCACAGGTGATGCCTGAGAAGTGCTTTGGGCGGTGGCACCGGTACCAGATTGGGAACAAAACAGAGAGGCACCTCTCCACGCTCATTGCTGTCAGGAGATACATGCTGGCGAAATACCAAAACAGAAACAGATCCATCAGGACATACTTGGCCACAAAATGTTCGAATAAGAGACTGCAAGAGAGGGTTGACACAATGTAAAATGAAAGTATAACAACAAGGAACAGGAGCAGAGCGAGGTCAGCAATGGCCAGGTTCAGGACGTAGATGGTGAAGGGGCTCTTCTTCATGTGGAAGCCCAAGAAGCACACGACTGCCACATTCCCCACAAGTCCGCAGAGGCAAACACTGATACAGACACCTGCAATTGCCAACAAAGTGTGATTATGTGGTATGCAATAATGTTGGCTAAAGTTCTCATAGTCCACATACTCAGGAGTCCTGTTGTTGAGAGAGAGGTCTGCTGTGATGGTCTCCACCATGGCGAATGACCCTGCTCTGGGTGCCTGCCTTCTCCCTCTCCCACCACTTCCTAGGAAAGATGAGGATGGAGAAGGAAATGGGTGACATCAGCACTCCCAGCACTCGCCACCTTTCCCCACGGCCCCACGCCAGCCCCAAGCTACGCCAGGAAGGACCCTGTCCTATGCCATGCCCAGGACACAATCCCACCACTCTGGCCCTGGTCCTGGCCCTGGCCCTGGCCAGGAGGCATCTCCCACCTGCCCGTCCCTGGGCTCCTACCTCCTGGTGCTCCTGGGGACAGTGCTGATGCAGGAGCTCCAGCACACGAAGCCTCCTCGGGGTCGGGCTTGCCAGGAGAAAGAGGGTGGTGATGGCTGCTGGGGACACCCGCTCTGCTTTGGCCTCGTCCCTTGTGCCGGAGGAGGAGCAAATCTTTGGCCAGAGGTCACGTTCTGTGGTCAGGAGACTCCCCTCACAATCTCATCGCATCGGTGACAGCTTCCCCTCACATGTCCCAAGGACGGTGATCTTGTCAGGAGGAGCTGGTCACGTCACCCCTTTTGTCTTCTCCCACTGTCCTCCAGCTTTGTCCCAGCATGAGAGGGGCTTCTGGCTATCGCTGTCTGTACCTGTTGGTCAAAGACTTCCCCCTGCTGTCCCTGGACACACTTTGTCCTCATACAGAGGCTTCACCATGATGTGTGACAAAACCTGGAATGAGCTGCAAGCAACTTAACTGTAGCCCCAAAACCATAGGAGAAAGGTCCCGCAGAGCTAAGGGCAAGCAAGACCTTCTGCCTGGAGCCGAAGGAAGGGAAAGGAGCACCGTGCCAATAAGGGACAATGCTGGCTGGCTGGTTCATGTGCAAACTGGGAGGGTGAAAGGTGGATTGTCCCAGACCAGAAAAATTTGGGGACAGTTTTGCAGAGTAACGTGCTTTCCTGTTATTTTCCAGCAGCACCACTTGGGAAAGCCCCATCTGTCAACACAGGAGGGTACATACATCACTCCCAGGGGTGGAGGATGGTGGAAAGGTGAGAGAGATGAGCCAAGGGACCCTCAACAGTGGGAAATCTCCGACATGTGGGTGTACAACAGCATGAGGGCTTTGCTCAGTGCCTCTAATGGCATGTAAACTGGTGATGAAGACTTCTCCCAACTTTCTTCTGGGAGACGTTGCCATCAGAGAGAGGCTTTGCTTTGATGTGCCAAAGCACGGAACGTAGCACTTGTGAGAAATGTGGTGCTACAAAGCCATGGAAGAAATCAGTAAAGGAAAATGTTTTGCATAGTGGAGGTGAAGAAAGAAAAACACATGCTGCCCTTGTAGGACAGTGATGAGATGGTTTTTATAGTCCCAAAACAGTGGGAAAGAGGAACAAAGGGACTTCATCTCATGAAGCATGACTGAACAACACAGCACACTACGATGTCCATGTGAGGCTCTCTGATTCTCTCTTCCAAGGTCCCGAAGGCAACCGCAGACCTTATTTTCCCTGACCCCATCCCATGGGACCAGGGGCTTCAGTTAGGGTCAGGCCTGAACAACCAGGCTTTTCTTGAGCTATGCAGGAGTTGCACCTCCCTGAAGACCTGTCTCCACGTCCCTCTCATGGATGGACCTATGCTCTAGCCTCGTTTCAAGTCTATCTCTGGCCCCAGCTCCTGCAGCTCCAGGCTGGAGCCCTGGACGGACCGTGGACCTTGCTCATTACCGTGCGTTCACCACCTGAACTCAACGGACATCCTTGGAGGACATCAGTCTTGGGGATGACAAGCATAAGGCAATTAACTCCTAAGAAGAGGTATTCAAAAGATGGAAAACACACAAAAGAGGGAAAGGAAATAAGCAACAAAAATGCCAGTCCCTGTGATGCTGATGGATGAGATTGTGCAACAGAAACCACTTGTAGATAAAAGCACATTTGCAGCACTACGTACCCCACAAAATGTAATCTCAGAGGAGACACATGCACATCAGGGATGTGATTAGAGGCAGCGGGCAAATCTCTCGTGCTGTTCTGATCTGAATACTGCTGATTTCTCACATCAGGTTGAACCAAGACCAGTGCTCTCTCCCACTGAGGGGGCTCTGTTGGCATCCCAGGCGCAGGGAGTGGGTGAATGATGGGGCCTGTGGGGCAGGGGAAGGGATGGGCGTGACCAGGGGTGGTTCTGCACCTGAGTAATGATGGGAGGAAGAAGGAGCATTAAGGCCATGGGACTTTCAGGGACTTACGAGGGGTTTGTGCTGGTTCATCCCTGTTGTTGATGGTCTCTGGCTCATCTCACTCATCTTTCTGCCTTTCTCTTGCCCTGCCAAATCTCTTCCCCACCATCCCCTTGGTGATGCAGGCTTTAAGTTTGGTGAAGGAACAAAAGAGAGCTAGGGGAATTCTTCCGCCACCAGCTTGCCACAGCAACATCCAGGAGACCCCGGCACGGCAAGCCGGAGCTGGAGGATGGGGAGTGTAGAGATGCTGACCAGAAGACCATTATACAACAGGGAGTTAGTGATCCACAAAACACCCAACCTGAGTAGTCCCAGGCCTGTGCTGTGCCATGCTGTGCATCTCCCTTGGCCATGGCATCGACCTGGTTGGTTGGCAGTGAGAGGGAAGCCTGCAGGCAGCTCCCACTGGACGCTGGTGACTACACCACCTGCCCGTGCTTGCCTTTATGTGAGGCTACTGCGATAGTTCTCATGTGAACGTCCTTTTCCTTTGGCAATAGAACGAGTTGTTGTCTTTTTTGAGAAAATCCTGCAATAGTTCAAACAACCATAACAGGCCAACCTTTCCATGGGCAGGATCTGCCCTCATCAGAGGACTGTTTGATGATGCAAGACCTAGCATTCCCACCACCTGGAGGACATAAGATTATCTGTGCTGTCCTCTTAGTAGTTTTAGATGGAGTAAATGGTGTTTAAAATGGTACTTTATGGAGTCTGAGTGCCTTTCTTAATGGGATCATAACAGATCAGCCCCTCCTGGTGAAAAACTGGGGGGAGGAGATGAAGGGCGTGATGTGACCAGCTCCTCGTGACAAAATCACCGTCCTTGGGACATGTGAGGGGAAGCTGTCATCGATGTGATGAGATTGTGAGGGGAGTCTCCTGACCACGGGACATGATCTCTGGTCAAAGGTTTGCTCCTCAGGCTCGACGGACGAGGCCAAAGCAGAGCGGGTGTCCCCAGCAGCCATCACCACCCTCTTTCTCCTGGCAAGCCTGACCCCGAGGAGGCTTCGTGTGCTGAAGCTCCTGCGTCAGCACTGTCCCCAGGAGCACCAGGAGGTAGGAGCCCAGGGACGGGCAGGTGGGAGATGCCTCCTGGCCAGGGCCAGGGCCAGGGCCAGGGCCAGGGCCAGGGCCAGAGTGGTGGGATTGTGTCCTGGGCATGGCATAGGACAGGGTCCTTCCTGGTATAACTTGGGGCTGGCGTGGGGCCGTGGGGAAAGGTGGCGAGTGCTGGGAGTGCTGATGTCACCCATTTCCTTCTCCATCCTCATCTTTCCTAGGAAGTGGTGGGAGAGGGAGAAGGCGGGCACCCAGAGCAGGGTCATTCGCCATGGTGGAGACCATCACAGCAGACCTCTCTCTCAACAACAGGACTCCTGAGTACGTGGACTATGAGGAATATGAATGCTCAAGTCTACCTCAAGGATTGATGGTTTTTGCAGGTGTCTGTCTGGGGATTTCTTTCTGTGGACTTGTGGGGAATGGGATAGTCATGTGGTTCTTGGGCTTCCACATGAAGCACAACCCTTTCACCATCTACATCCTAAATCTAGCTGTTGCTGACTTCTCTCTGCTCCTCCTGTTTTTTCTGCTTATATTGGCAGTTTTGACCTTAACAACAAGTTGTTCATATTTGTATAATTTTCTTTATTTCTACATAGATTTTTCCTTTATAGTTGAATTTCTGTGCCACTTCTTTGACCTCAGCAGCCTGTGTCTCCTGACAGCAATCAGTGTGGAGCGGTGTATCTCTGTCTTCTATCCAATCTGGTATCGCTGCCAACGCCCAAAGCACTTATCAGGCTTTGTCAGTGGGGTGCTCTGGGCTCTTGCCGGAGTTTTCGTTTCCTCAATGTATCTTAGCTTTAACTTTGCTAAAAGCTCTGAGACAATATTTTCAGGTGTAGCCATTGCAATTTCCACGACTTTGTCATCAATGATGTTGATTTCCAACCTGTCCCTGTTCATCAAACTCCGATGTGGCTCACGGAGACGACACCCGGGGAAACTCTATGTTGCCATCCTTCTCAACGTGATCTTCTTCTTTGCCCTCGGTATTCCTTTCAGTGCAGACGTTTTCCTTAATCTTCCAAGTTCACACAAGTTGTTTCCTAAAAACACAGCTTTTCTGCTGGCGTCGTTGAACTGCAGCATCAATCCAGTCATTTACTTTCTGGTGGGTTGTTGCCGGCAGCGCCGGCTCCGAAGCTCCGTGAAAGTTGCCTTCCGCCGGGTGTTTGAAGAGAAGGCGGTGAGCAACGAGGAGAACCATGTGCCTGAGGACATGACGGTGGAGACCACTGTATAAAGGCATTGCTGGCAAGGGGACCTGGAGGTGTGGAGAGCCCAGGGGATGGACGTCCCCATGCAATGCTACAGCTCAGCAGAGGGGCTCCTAGCACTGACCCAGCGCAGCATTGCTCAGCTGGGCTTGGTCCTGGCACACGGACTGTGTTCTCCATTGCAATGACCCTCACTGCTCTGGCCCCAGCGAATAAGTTCTGGCTCCTTTGGCTCAGCAGATCAGTTTTGCGGTGTTTTGGGGGATCTTTGACCTGGGGAAAGTCTGACACACTGGGCTCTGGGAGAGCCCTGGCCATCTCTGTTGTCCAAGCAAGGCAGGGCTCTGCAAAAGGGATTGCAAAAATGAGCAAGCCAAGGGGTCCTGGCAGGTCATGCGGGGATTAATGATGTAGAGAATAAGACATAGGGTAAAATGGGGTCTCTGTGTTTATAGTGGGGTCACTGGGCACACTTGTGGTTCCTGCATGGCGGGAATCCCTCCCACCCCAAATACTGTACATATATTTTATTTCTAACTGAATCTTCCTTCAATAATAAAAGGGAGAACTAAATCACCATGACAACAGAAGTATTGCTGTTTCTTATGATAGTTTTGGGACATAATTGGGAGAGGATTGTTAGGTGTAGGCAATATCTCTGGACTTTGCTGGAGTTTGCTTTCACATAAACGCAGCTCCCATGAAAGCTTTGCTCTTCCATGGGCCAGTAGCAGCCTCAAGAAGCTGTGAAACAGCCAAAGTGTTTGCACAAGTGTAAATGTCTGATGTGAACGCTAAAGGAGTGACTAAGCCATGGAGCTTGCTAAGCACAGCATAAAGGGGTGTTGGTACAGTGAAGATGGCACCTTGGGATGCAGATCGAAGAGGTGCCAGGACGGCCAGAGATACAGGTAGAATTGGGGAACAAGGGTAGTATAAGTGTTTTCATGACTGAGGATTTGCTTGGACAGGACAGACGCAGAAGGATATCCCCAACAGTGCTACATCCCCCTGTGCAGCTGGGTGATTCACACCAGGGTTGGTCCTGCTCCCTCTGGAATCACTGGAGAAAGTGTTATTCACCTGCCAAAGGGCAAGTGCAGCTGTGAAATACCAGACTAACAGCTGGAATTAGCTGTTCTAAAACAAACTTGGCTTTTCTGCTCTTTTTCAGCACGCAATGACTTGAAGGTTCTTCATGTGTCTTAAAAAAATCTCCCCCTTTGTTTATTTTCATCTTGATTTGCCTTATGCTTGGTGCTGTCTTTGACAGTAATCCAAGTATTATTTCCTCTACCACCCGTTGTGCAATAAGTATTCCTGATTCTTCTCAGATCCCTCCTTTTTTCTTAGGCACTTCCCATAACACGGGTAATCCATACATTGCTGGTCTCATGCAAAGCACAGCTACGATGGAGACATGTCTTAAGGAAGCTCCGGAATAGGCATAATGGACTGAGATAACAAGATGTGTTTCAAGATGGAGAAAATCATCTTGCCAACTATCCATGAGGTTCACCAGTTAAGAACAGAGAACAGTAAACCCAGAACAATTAATTGGGTATTAATATAACTGCTGAAACAGAAATATGTCAGTGAAAGAGGGTGTTCTCTATACTGCTTATCTTCCGAACTTTCTTTTCATTAGTCATTTCCTCCGCTCAGAGAAGATTAGAAGTCATGAGTGTTGCTGAGTGCCCTAAAATTTGGGCTGTGTTCAGAAGAAATTGGACTTCATGGGCTCACCCCTCCTTCTGTTTAAGGCGATGTAAAGACAGCCTCTTTGCGAAAGGTCCCAGGAGATCCTGAGGACACAAATTCCTCCCATGGTGCAGCTGGGAAATATTACACTTCCAAGTGACTGGTTGGAAACCAGAAAATATTCTTGTGGAAATTGTGGGGGACATTGCTAGTGAAAACCCACCGAGGTTGTGGCGTTGATCTGCCTTAACCCCATGTCAGACTCTACATGGTTTCAGGCCCAGGCATTGAGAGGAAAGAACACTACTATTATTTTTTTTATATAACACTGTAGCTTATTGGTTTTGCAGACCTGGTTCCCACCCATTCTGTTTCCGTAACTTTCACTAGAAGCCTCCTTGGTCATGGTCTCACTCCCTGCTTTTCTCACACACGTTGGGATGCAGCAGCTCCAAGCTGGGACCTGGACAGGGATAAACATTACCAGAAAAGTAGAGACCTGGACATAGGAAAAGTCGTATATCCTTTTGTTTCTTAAAGGATGGAAGAGAAAGGGGAGAAACATGGCGAGAAGCACCAGCTAGGAAAGCTTTGTAATGAGACTTTTCCTCTGACAGAGACAGGTTTGAGGTAGAGGGATTGTGTGTTATGGCAGACCCTCAAAATGAGACCAAAGTCCTCAGTTCTCTTTAAAACTGCTGGAGAAATGTGACCCCAGTCCCCCTTTGCACTGGAGATCCCTTACCAGTCAGCGTTATGGGCAAAGGGAAAATGAATTTATTGGCAATTAAAATAGATTTGGGTAGTGAGAGAAAAATAAAATATGACCTTCCCCCCCACCCCAGCTCAGCTTCTCCCCTTCCCTCCAAGACTTCTCTACCCCCTCAGCAGCACAGGGGTGATCGGGGGGTGATACAGCCCCTACATAGCGGTTTCTCTCTGTTAAAGGAGAGACCACTCACACACCATCCTAGGAGGCGCACGCTCACCACCCGCATCTTTCCTGCCAGGACTGAAGTCCCTTCGCGGGGGGCAACTCCAGGGAGTCGCTGGGTGCCCCTTCCGACTCCTTTCACACCCACATTCTCACTCTCGAGTGCTTCTCCCTTCCTCAGGCTTGGCCCTTGGTTTCCCGTAGCGGAGCCTCAGGTATGTAATCTTACATAAAAAAATTTAAATCATTCAGATAGTACAGCGAAAGGAAGAAAGAACAGCCTGAGCAGGGGTGCCTTCGGAGAGGGACCCTGGACAAAGGAATTTCTGGGCAATCACACCTTGCAAACCATGCACCCACCCTTCACACGCCTTCTCGGTCCAATGCTGATTTTTAGGTCTAGGATCTTCTAAATGGACATTTTCTCCATCTCCAGGCAGGCTGTTGACTGTTCTCATCTGGCTGATGGTTGTAGCTTCCTTGTTTTCTGGTCTGTGCTTCCTGTGCACCTGCCCGCTCTGCCAGACTAAGCTTGGGATAAATGCCACTTAGCAACAACAAAAACATCGCTATGTTACCAACATTATTCTCACACTAAACCCAAAACACAGCACTGAAGGAAACCAACCCTATCCCAGCTGAAAACATATCTAAGTGGAAATTTACAGCTTGAGGACCAAGGCTGTAGACCTCTAGCTAACCGTGTTAGGTTAGTAATGGACAAACAGCGTAGCAAATTATGCTGCGGCCTGTGTGTCCTAATGCTAAATGATTTTGTTTAAAACATACTTATCTAAACTAAACTAAACGACTAATATTTCTTAACATCTCTGCTTCTCCTTCCCACTCCTCTCCTGCTCCAGGGTGGGTTCCCCTCAGGTCACCCCAACTGCTCCAGCACAGGGTCCCCCATGGCTGCGGAATGGCCTTCCGCTTCCCGGTCCCGGCTGCTCTCCCTGCTCTTTCTCACTTTTCCCCTCTCCCTCTTTGGTGTTTTGTGATCGTTCTCAAACATATTTTCACAGTGGTGGCCCCGAAAGGCTCAGCTGTGGCCGCCATGGAGCTGGCTGGAACCAGCTGGAACCATCTGGAACCGTCTGTGCCCAGCGCGGGGCAGCCCCTCAGCTCAGCCCCTCAGCTCAGCCCCTCAGCTCGCCTCAGGGAGGACCCTGCAGCCTGCCCTGCCAGCAGCTCGCCACAGACACCCAGTACGCACGCACACACGCACGATTTTTTGTATTTAGCAGATTTTAGGTGTTCTCCCTCTCCTGTGGGACACACACAGGGTCAGCCATGTCCAGCACCGCCTCAGCCGCAGCCGGCGTTCACTGGAAGCTCCGTCAGGAGGGACTGGAGGAGACGAGGCCCTGAATTTGGGAAACCTCTGAGGTACCGGTCTGGAAGGAACGGCAGCCAGTTTCTTGAGATGATTTTCACACATTTTAATTGATATATTGTTAACTCTTTCACTCCTCCGTTCTTACCCTTCCACCCCACCCTCACCTAAGCTCATCCAGATCCCTATATGTTCCCTCTCTGCCCGTGGCCACAACCCCTTTGGGCTGTGTCCCTGTTGTCAGGCACCATCGCCATTTTCCTGTTTGGGCTGATTTCCATCCTCCCACCCCTCTTCGTCGTCTTGGAAAGGACGAGCTTTCCAGCCTCCCCCCACTCCCCGCCTCGTTGTGTGCTGCTTTGCACCTCTGCGTACCTGCTTCCTCTTGCTGGTTAGCGTGACCTGCCGCTTCTCGTTTGGTTTCAAAACGGTGAAATCCGCAGTGCTACAAACAGCAGCGCCCATCAGCCCTGAGGGGATTTGGCCTTCTGGCATCGATAATCCCCCTCTCTGGTGCAGCGCTGAGTCCACCCAGCCAGGAGCCATGGTTTAATGTGGTGTGGAGCAACGTGTTTTAGCAACGAAGGTATGTGTAAGTCCATCTTCACATCAGATTTCCTGGTTTGTTTATTCTTGGTCCTGATTTGTCTCCATCTTCCCCTTCTCATTAGCATCTAAAACATACACAGAGCAACATCAGCTAGGAGAGAGCTATGTTCTTACCACAACCTTCCTGTCTGATGTCCTCAGGGCTTGTATCAAGACCATCAAATTTTTAGCTGGTCAACACATGCTGCACTCAGAGGTTTTCTATCTCCAAACAGCAGCATTTTTTTTTATCTACTACCCTATAAGAAATAACCCAAGAGGATCAAGGGTTTTGTTGTACTATGGAGAGCCCCTGAAGAGCAGAACAAAGACGGAAGGTAAGAGATGGTTCCTGCAGAGAGATGGTCACCTCACTGAGTAGTGTTGACAGGTTGAGCTCAGAGGAACTGTTCTCAGAATGTGTTTAACCTGAAACTTGCTAAGTTTAGTTAGTTTCATACAACCAAAATTCCCACCTCTCCTTACCACAGCGGCTTCACTTCTGTCCTTAGCTCATCTTCTTGACAAAGGTATGTTTTCTGGTTGGATACCACAACAATTTCTGCCTGGTTTACTAAACCTTCCGAACTCCTGTCCAGTTCGTTGCTAGGGGAGGTGTCGTGGCACTTACGATCCCAAATAGAAAAAGCAGAATAATAGTATCTGTACTTTGAAGTTTGGGGTAATTTTCACATCTTAAATAATACTAGCATTTTAATTCTAGTCTCAGATGACATCTATTCTCTTAGAGAAAAAACAAGGTGAATGGCATATTGAGGATTAATTCTGACACAGCAGATGCCATGTAGAGTGTTCAAAAGCCCACGCAACAGCCTTGGCCCAGCTCTTTCCTTGACTGAATTCGTTGCATTAACCCCACTCGAATTTCTGCAGCCGGTGATCTTTGCTGCAGGGGCGTGCGGCACTATTTGAGATGTACGCACTCGGGGAGCATCCCCAGTTGCCTGAGTTGGGGGTGAAGGAGGGAGAAAAGGCCCTTTTGTTGCTATGCGAGTGAGTTCTGAAGGTGCACGAAAGGAGTAGAAATGAGGATAAGTGATTTCTGCCATAAAGGTACATCAGGAAAGAGAATGTCCTTGACCAGCACTAATCCTGTGTTCTCCAACACCTCGTGACGTGCCCTATGGTCACCCAAAAGATGTTCTATATTTCTTCTGGCCAGGGCTTCATGGGATACCCACAGAGATTTGAAGCAGATGCCGGGAGAGAGGGTGTGAAAAGCGTAGCCTGCACGTGCAGCAAGGTAACACCGTTCTCTGCCAGGCCTTGCGGAGACTCCTCTACTGTGCAGGACTGTGTCTCTTTCTCAGCTGCTTCTGGGGCTTTTCTGCACCACCAGCTCCCTCCAAGCTCACACCTTTGTTGACTTTTTCCTGCCACAAAAATCTGTGCTACGTCTCTGTGGCCCTTTTTTTAAGAGAAGGTTTTCGGTCTGTGCCTGGGATGGTTTTGGCAGGTTGTGGGGAGCCCCTAGTGACAGACACCTGGGGAGGAGCATGTGAGCAGAGAGGCACAGCTCCCACACGGCTCTCCTGGCCTCCCGCACACTGTGGGCATGCTTGCTCCCGTATTTCTTTTTGAAATAGGCGTTTCTGGTCATGTTTTTCAAAAGACTAGATGTTGGGGGTGCAGGGAGGTCACGTTTATGCTTTATTGCCTAAAGTAATTGGTCTTGAAATAAGTTTTGAGAAAGCATTTTTGACAATACGTGAGCTATGCAGTGGTTTTAGAAGTGAGGAAGATGAGGGAAAAGGAGTTGAAACGTCGGCTCTAGAGTGACAGCAGAGAGAAAAAAAAAGCGAAGACCAGGCAAAGCCATTTTAAAATGCTGTTAATTAAACACGGCACCCAGACAGTGGCAGTGAGGGAAGTAAGCTAGCCACAAAGACAGTTCTCATGCTTTACCATGGAGCAGTCTAAACAAACAGAAGTATATTTGAATGTGGGGTTAACATATGGGGCCAGCAGCATGGCTTGGTATATTTAAGACATTTAAGAGGACGTAGTTACTGTGTCACGGGTTTCCCGTTCATCTTTGTCATCTGCTGAATCTTCAGTGGCCCTCTGGAATGCCAGCCGGAGGGTGAACTTGGTTCTCCGGTCCCTGTAGCTCCTCACAAGGAAGTGAATGACGGGGCTGAGGTTGTGGAGGATCCTCCTCCACAATCCGATGGTTATGAGCTCCTCAGTCATGTTGAAATACCCCAAATCTGGCATCAGCTCTAGCGTGTCTTTCTCTTGGTTTCTAATTTATTCCATTGGACCTTCTGGGAAACACTTTCTGTGGAAAAGACGGGGGAGCTGTTTCAGCCTGAAGATCCAGCTCGTGTGTTCTGACTGTGTTTTCAACAGTTAAGCCTACAACCTGTAGGGACTAGCGTGGGGTTTCAAAGCCTGTTTGCGCCATTGTACCTCCTTTGTTTTATTTTGCGCCTGATCCCAAGTTGCTCCGTGAGTCGTAAGACACCACTTGGCTGTGAGCTGGTGTAACACCTAAATAGTGCAAAAGACAGTGGTCTAGAGGTGCTTCTCCCTCCTTCTGCCCCTAGTTAGCTGACCCTGACTCTCGTCTCCCAGAGATGACGTAGCCTTCTCTTACTAGCACCTGCCCCTTCCTTCCCGTGGTGCGAAGCCGCATCTCCATGAAAGGGCCAAGAGAAGGAATTTGGCAGCTGATGCAGCGGCGGGTGGGGGTGGGTGCTGCGCAGGGAATGCTGCTCTTTGAGGTGTGTGAGGGGGGCTGGGGTGAGGGAGAGATGTGGCCTGGCTATAGAAACTCTTGGAATGGAGAATGGGGTAGCTGCTTGAAGGGGAGGGTGAGGAAAACTACTGGGAGACAGGATCTTGGGAAAGGGGACCAAACCCTGTCACTCTCCTGCATGTAGTCAAAACTGGACTGTTGTGAAACGTCCACGTGCCCATACACATCCCTTCCTCCAGGCCGTAACTGCCCCTCAGAGATGCCCACAGTAACGTGTGTGCCTTCTGCTGAAATCAGTGAGAAAACAAAGATAATTTCAGACTCGGGTGTCCAGGGGCTCCGCAGAGGAGTTTGCTGCCCTTGGGGACAGGTGACACCACCCCCGGTAGGCACCACATGCCGCTGGCACATGGGCCACGTTGAGGAACACGCTCAATACGGCTTGGGGTGCCTCTCTCCTTTGGGCTGTCTCCAGGGAAGCAGAAATGCAGGCTTTTCCCAGGGTGCTGGTGGCCCCTGGGGAATGTCCCCTTCTCGTGAGTGAAGCCCTGGCATCCTTCCACAGAGACACCGAGCAATTCAGAGGACAAACTTAGTTCAGATGCTGAGGGCACTCTCCCTGCAGGCCGGGCTGACTATCCTGGTGTTAGCTCAGGGTGGAAAAGCTTGCAAATGATCCCCATCTCCTTGCTGATCCCACCACTGACTTCTTTTGGACCACAGGAGATACACTGCAAATATCTGGCCAGCCTCGGTGATGCTTGTCTTTTGCCGTGGATGGTTGAGGGTGTCTGCGATGGTGGTTTCTGAGCAGGCTTCACCTTTGAAATGTCAAAGGATGGGTGGAAAGTGTTCATGTGATACGTAAAATGTGTTCACATTAAATACCGCGTGTCTTTGTAACGGGTAAGTTTAAGGACAAACTGTCAAGGTGGAAAGTTTTTACAGTTTATGTTCTGCATCAGTTGATGGCTGCTTCTGAGCACAATAATTTTTTTAATACAATTTATTTTCGTTAAACAAAATAGTACTTTTGACATTTTTAATAATAACGGAAATGTTTCAGTTGTCCGAATGGTAAAATCATTCCCATATTAAGAGGAAAACATTTTGAACATGTTTTCTGATAAATGGATGCTCCCTTCCACTCAGCAGTAGAAGTTAGAAGAAAAACACCTTACTAAAAATAATTGATGACATAGACCTAATCCGAATCAACTGTATGAACGTTGCAGAACAATAGCATTAAAAATTAAAGAATAGTAGGAGTGGAACTCAAATTTCAGCTTTCAGGAGCTGTAAACAGGAAACAAAAAGCAGCTACAGGCATTAGGGTGAACCACTGTTTTTTAAGTGATGCATTTCAAAATTAATAAAAAGACAAACAGGAAAAACATAACAGACAACGGAGGAATGTAGCTTCCCTTTAGGAAAACGTTTGCGGACGAAGGCATGAAGAGGAAATCTGTAAGGTTTCTCAAATAAAATTACTGGTGTTGCCCTTTTCTATCAATTTAGGTTGAAACAGAAAACGTTATGTAGTCCGATAGTACCACACTTCAAGCAATCACACCTTGCATCTCAAGGGATTGGGTTGAGAGAATAATTTGTTGCAAATTGTGGAATTTCTTTACCTTTTTTCTGTTTCCTATTTTTTCCTTATCCTTAGATTTATTTCTATTGGTAGTAAAGATGTTAGAAGCCATGAGTTCTTCTCCTCTGTCCTTATTAAAGGAAGAAATAACAACCCAATGCATGCTGGACGTGGACTCGCTCATGGGCCGGAGGAAGCTGAAATAATATACAGCTCCAGCCCTGTGTTTCTTTGAAGCACAAGGAAAGGGAGCACGCAACTCCGTTCACAGAGTTGTAAGGCAGGTCGGTAGGGGTTGGAGCCCTTCCCTACTACTTTGCAACTCTGTAGTATGGAAACCTCCATAGTTAATAGAAGAAAGGAACTTCTAGGGCATGAATCATTTCACTATTTGAAATTCTCACATTGGGAAGCAAAGAATTGTGCACTCTGTGAGCCACTAAAGGTTGTACGTCTTGTTGAGATACAGGTACTTAAAATTAAATGAGAGAGAGACTCTCCTTCCAGGGATTTTGTGGTTGATCTCAACAGGAGGAGGATTGGTTCCCATCTCATCTTCAAAGGTCTGAGTAAACAGTGACTGAGAATTTATAAATTTGATATTGTCCTCTGAAAGGCAGAGATTTATCGAGTGGGATGCAAATTTTGGGTGGGATTCCTTTGACGAAATGCAGACACGAAGAGGTTTCACCTTATCAAATTGATATCATCTAATGGCCACTGAAGTTAAATAGGCACTTTCAAAGTGTCCTGACACAGATCAGATAAGTTCTGTGACCCATGTGTGTGTGTGTTTTCACCGACCACAGATGGAGCTTAAAATAACTGACTAAAGGGTAGAGACCTACAGTGAAGATATTGAGGGTTAGTTGAGATAAACCTCCCCAGTACCTCAGTCTCCTTAATTTCTGTAAACTATTGGCCCTCACCTCCAGACCAGTGTTACTGTGTTAGGCACAGCAGGCTATTAGGAGGACATAGTTACTGTGTCACGGGTTTCCCGTTCATCTTTGTCATCTGCTGAATCTTCAAAGGCTCTCTGGAATGCCAGCCGGAGGGTGAACTTGATTCTCCGATCCCTGTAGCTCCCCACAAGGAAGTAAATGATGGGGTTGAGGCTGCTATTCACGCAGGACAGCACAAAGCCGATCTCTGGGGAGTAGAGAAATTTGTAGCCCAAGAAGTCAAAGAGGATCAGGACGCTGAGAGGCACAGCGAAAATGAGGAAGAAGAGGATGGTGAGCATGATGATGGTGAAGAGCCTGCCTGTTCGGAATTGCTGGGAGCTGCACTTGACTCTAAGGAAGAGGGTCAGGCTGAAGAGCAGCATGAGGGGCGTGCAGAAGAGGAAGTCCAAGGATCCGATGGTGATGAGCACGAGCCGGCAGCTCCTGGAAGAGGGGCGAAGGGAACACAAAACATACCCGAGCGTGTTCAGCAGCAGCGAGAGAGCCCAGAGCAGGCCGGAGATGATGCTGGACAAGGGTTTTGGGCGATGGTTTCGGCACCAGATTGGACAAAGCACAGATAGGCACCTCTCAATGCTGATGGCCGTCAGGAGATACAAGCCGGTCCCATACATGAAAAGATCCAGGAAGAGGAAGATTCCAAACTGCACCCCGACGTTGAACTGCATCAGGTACTGAACCGTCTCAATGGCGATGCAGAGGAGGTACCCAAAGTCAGCAGCGGCCAGGTTCAGGATGTAGACAGTGAAGTGGTTTCTCCGGATGCGGAAGCCGAGGTACCAGAGGACCATGCCATTCCCCACCATCCCACAGGCTGCGCTGATGAGGCAGAAGCTCTCCATGAACTTGAGGACAGCATATGATGCCTCTGTCCCTCCCACAGCCCCACTCTGGGTAGTGCTGTGAGCCTGCCTGGTTGGAGTCGGAAGGAAGATTGATGTGGTTGAAGCATTCATAACGAGCGATACCGGAGACCTGTAAGCAGAGAGGAGAGCAGTGGTAACTCCAGTGTGACTTCCCCTGATGGTGACCTGGTGGTGTTTGTGGAGTTGGTCCAGCTCTTTGTAGGCAGAGCTTGATTCAGGGGGGGTTTGCTGTGTTTGTACTTGGAGCACAGACCGTTCAAAGTGCTCTATCTGAGGCCAAGTTCTGTATGACACGTAGGGAAAGTTAGATTGCGGTGTATTTCTCCCTTTCAAAAATTAATTTCTTAAGGGTCCTTTTTGCAGTCAGTATTGGGAAACATATATCTTAAGAAAAGCAGTAATAGCTCCGATTAATCCTATCTGAAAAGTACCTCTTCTCTGAATAGAAAGAGAATGCAGTGTTAACGACTCTGGTATAACTGCTTTGCGTGGCTAGGATCAGGTGAGACAAATCTTGTCAAAAGTGTGTGAAAATTCTGGGCAACCAGCATACAAGTTTAATTGGCAAAAAGTGAGTTTTGTCCTATGCATGTGCCCAGAAAACATGGCAAAGAGTACTCAAAATAGCTGGTAATTTTTATGTTGATGACTGATTTCTATTTTAATAAAATGCAGTTTAATGTGGTCAGTTTGCTCTCTTGAGCCCCACATACAGACAATAAACTATTCAGTCTCACAGAATCAGTCCCTAATAACTTCCTTCCCAGAGAGAAACTCTGAGAACCATACCTGGGACAAAATATCTGACCCTCACAGGACACTGGAATTATGGCTCAGATTAAGAGAGGAAGAAGTTAAAACGGGGAGAGCTAGGAAGATGTGAATCATTGAACAGTCTAACCAGCACGAAGAGTCTGTTCTCTCTTTGTAAAATGCTGCAGCATACATGGAGGCAGACTTCCATAAACACGCGAAATGTGACAGATTGAATCATTACCCCTTCATCTCAGCACCCCAGACACGCTGCCTTCAGTGCTGCACGAACAAAGGCAAGATAAATGCACCGTGCGGATGATTTCCTCGCCCAGCCGATGGCCTGGAGCCAGCTTCAGCGAGAGGATTAGTGTGTGGCCAGCTGAAGTTAGCTGAGGTGAATTCCACCCTTAACTCCACCAGGGCTTGCAGGATGTGAAACCTGTGGGATTGACTGAAACCAGGGAACTTCCGGCACTGCACCATGCTCTTGCACAGGAAACCGATTGATTCCATCCTCAGCCATTACAGCACCTCGAGCGCTTTGAACATTAAGACTTTAGAGATCAGTGGTGTCTGAAAAAAGGAATTTTAGTACCTACTGAAAAGGACTACAGGAAACAAGCAATATCGTCTCCTTCGGAATGCACAGAAGCTCTGCTGTAGCAGTTTCACAACAGGAGCATCACTGGGTTCAAACCTTCTCTTTCCTTATCCAGGGAGAGCAGGACACTGCCTGACCAACATCCCCAGCAAGGCTGCCTCTTCCCTGAACATCTGCAGCAAGAAAATGGAGAAGCCACAGCCCTATGACTTCGTCCACTTCCCCGCTACCTGCTTTTGGGGTGGCAGCAAATGATCAGACCTTGATTCACGGTAGAAAGCAACTTAAACAGCCTCTTAATTCTGTGAGGCAAATCTGCTGTGAGGAGGAAGGAAAATCCAGTGGTACAGTGGTTTCCTAGCCTTGAGAAGATCCAACGCAGCACTTTCTTCTGCCACAAGCTATCTGTGCAACCTGGAGCAAATTTCCAATTCATTCGGAGAGGACATGAACATTCGAGTGTCACTTAAGCTCTGTCCAAGCCCATTCGGCCTTGGAAAGGCTGATTTTTTGTCTCCAAGACACATTCATGTCTCTAAGACACATTCAAGATGTGAGTCTACTTCCTTAATGAAACTAATTAATGAGAGTTTGCATCAAACAGCAGCAGACTGAGTCTAGGTGGTCCTTTTTGCTCTTGAGATTAAACATCCTTCCTGTGGTTTGCACGCTGAGTACCGCGTAGTTCTTGCAGCAGATGTCAGTCTGAACGCCACAAGACATTTTAGATTATAGACACGAAGTTATGATGTTGTGTTTTCTTGGCTAATTGTAAGTGATCAATTAAGACCCAAACTGCTAATGCTAGGTGTCTGAATAATGGCACCTTACATCACAGAAGTGTAGTTGGAGCGATTCAGTAGCACTTCTTCATGGAAAGGCGTCCCCAGAATGACGCCCTCCTTACCTAGGAGATGTTCAGGACAAATGCTTACCTTTAGCCAGTTTCCAAACAGTGAGAGAAGAAAATATTTGATCTCCTTTCCTCCAATTTTTTTCCTCTTCCCTTCCCCTCACCAGCTTTCCAAAAGTGTGACAGAAAGCATTAGACAGAGCGCAGTGGCAAAGATCCCGTCTAGGAATTTCTCACCTTTTCGTGGGTTCCCTGGAATTTCAGTGACTGATTTGCAGCAGCAGCCTGGGATGAATCTGCTGGCTAAAATTGTCCCCTGAATCCTGTGGCATATGGTCTGGGTAAAATCCGTGTGTCATACTGTAGTGCTGGGCTAGTTGGACACTTAAAAAAGCCACGGTCCTTTCAGTGTGACATCCGACAGCCAGCCAATCACTCTCTTGGGGAAATATCTAGTTTGTTGTGTGTGGTCACTTAGACTTGAACCACTTCCCCCTTCTCTCTTTGCACAGAACCTGTGTCACTCATAGCTCTGGAAATGGTGTGCTACCACTTCTCCCTTCTTCAGCCACTCTCACAACACAAAGCAAGCGAACAACTGTACAAAATTATACCTCCCCTGTTGCGCCGATGCTTTGTTAACTACCTGTATCCCTGAGATGCTCCAGTTTCGCAGTCCCTGAAGAGGATGCCTTACTGCTGCTCAGGGTCACACAGACCGAGACCTTGTCTGTCCTCTTCTATAACTCCTGCTGACGATTTCACAACCTCCCTCAGCACAACTTCTCATTCCCCAAGCACTTATTGTCCCTGTCCAACTGGCCTTAACACACCCATCACCACAGAGTGTCCTCTTCTGACCCCCAGCCTCTCCCAGCACAAGTTACCACCCTACTTCGTCCCTACTGTTTCACACTGCCTGGCGGAGGGTCCTCCATGGCCTTACCACACCTCAGCATCTACAACTGAGCAGCCTCTGCTTGCGCTGCCTTCAATACACAGTACCTGCTTCTGATGCCAGGACCTCTTTCAGTGCAACTTCACACCCCACAGCACTACCTGCCACATCGTACTGTCTTACAGCACAGTCCTTCACCACACCTCAGCCACTTCCGATTTCACAAAATCCCTCAAGACAGCCTCCAGCCTTGTGCCTTCCATTTCCAGTTTCATAACTTCCCCTCAAAGCCTCAGCCTCATCCTGCTATCAGATTCACCCCTCTTCACCACCTCATGTCTCTGTCAAGACAGCCCCTTGCCAGTGTTCACCACCCACCCACCACACCTCCCTCATCTCACCACACACACTCCCTCCATGTGCATGAGCTACCACTGCCTTGGTGTCCAGTCCACGTGCCAAAGTGGAGTGAAAATGGGGAAAACACCTTTCTCCTTTCCTGGCAGTAAGTACATCCTTACAGGGAACTATTTTACAAGAGGAGGTACCAGCAACTCCTGATCTGGGCTCGTGCATTAAGCCACTTCTGCTAGTCCGTTTCACTAGGGAGACAAAAGGAGATGAGTGTGACACTAGCCAGACTGCTGCCGTGTGTGTCAGTGGGTACAAAAACTGGCAGATCTGGCCCACATCAGCTTAGCAGGCCCAATGCCCGATGGTTCATCTAGCTTCTTCTGTCATTTGTTGTTCCTCTTCTTTTCCCAAAGACTGTAAGACTTTTTTTAGTTTCTTACCCAATACTCTGTTTCCATAGTGACTACTATTAACCCTTATTAACCTGGCCAGGACTCCAGGCTACGGTACAATGATATTTAAGTTAGCGGACTATTTTCACCCAGAGCAGTATTTAACTTCCTCATTAATTTGGGGATTTTAATTTCTACTTCATGGATCGCTTGCACTCCGTGTATTGTTGGCATTCCGTGTCGGGAGGTGGTTAATTACCTTATTGGGCCATTCTGAATTTCCAGAAATGTGAACAATCCAAAGTAACAGTCAGTGGATGAAACTATTTATTTATTGACACCCATAAATCAGAAGCTAAAAAGACCCGATAGACTTCAGAGCAGTGATGAGTCTGAGTTGAATGGATGCATGAACTGGCCTATCTGTTTGCTCTCTTGTGTTTTATTTCATAGATTCACCTTTGGCTGCAGAAGTTTTAAGTTAAGAAAGATGAGGCTCTTCTTGACAACAAGATTACATAGAACCATAGCATGGTTTGGGTTGGAAGGGACCTTTAAAGATCCTTCTCTTCTTCAGGCTGAACTTTCTCAGTCTTTTTTCACAGGAGAGGTGTTCCAGCCCTTGGATCTTTTTCATGGCCCTCCTCTGGACTTGCTCCAATAGGTCCATGTCCTTCTGTTGTTGCGGGCTCCAGAGCTGGACACAGAACTCCAGGTGGGGTCTCATGAGAGTGGAGTAGAGGGGGAGAATCCCCTCCCTCAACCTGCTGTCCATGCTTCTTGTTATGGAGCCCAGGATACAGCTGGCTTTCTGGGCTGCAAGCTCATGTTCAAGTTTTTACTCCACTGGTATCCCCAGGTCCTTGTCTGCAGGGCTGCTCTCAATCCCTTCATCCCCCAATCTGTACTGATAGTGGGGATTGCCCCAACCCAGGTGCACGACCTAGCACCTGACCTTGCTGAACTTCATGAGGTTCTCATGGGCCCACTCCTCAAGCCTGTCAAGGTCCTCTGGATGCCATCCCTTCCCTGCTGCCTATCAACTGCACCACTCAGCTTGCTGTCCTCTGCTGACTTGCTGAGGGCGCACTCAGTCGCACTGCCTGTATCAGTGATGAAGATATTAACATTTCTTGGTCCCAGAACGGACCCTTGAGGGACCACTCATTGCTGATTTCTACTTGGACACTGAGCCATTGACTGTAACTCTTTGGACACAGCCTTGGTCGGCCCTAAGTAATTCTGTTCAAAATCTAGATGCCTATTTCAGTCCTAATCCCTCCCTAAAATCAGATCTGAGGTAAATCAGGTGCGTCAATTTCTGGAGAGATCTACTTCTTTCCGTGGGAGAGTCTGGAGTGACTCAACGCAGCTGCTTTCCATTGGCATCAAGAGCTGACTTCCTCCCCTGGTTTCCCCATTTGTCAAAGATGGATTTTTATTTTACTTTGTAATTTGCTGACCTTTGCTAAAAACTGTAAATTCTTGCAGGAGGCTTTATTCACTGGATTGCCAGTGGTGAAATTTCACACAAAACAGGGCTTGAAGGGACATCAGGAGGTAACCCAGGCCACCTGCTGCCTGTGTGAAAACTTAAATTAGTCACAACCACTACTGAGAGAAGCGTGCCTAACCTGCCCTTTAAAAGACCACTGTGATAGGTAACTTCACCACTCCCAGGGCAGGGCACCTCTTTCCTCACTATTAGAAACCTCTCTGACCCATTTTTAGTGAAGATTTGTGTTTTAGGTGTCTTCTTTTCGGAATACACAAAGATGGGAAGCACTGGTTTACTACTCACAATGCTGTAAAGCCAAAGCAGTGGATCTCATGGGCCTCTCCACCTGGGAAAACCATAAAGCGTGGCTTAATGAGGGGCCCTGCGGAGGGTTAACTGGACTAGGACACTGCACGTGCTTCTCCAGTTTAATATTCTGCTAATCCATTGGCTGTTGGTCCTACTGGAGAAATCCTGAAATGCAGGATTTGCGTAATATCCTTATCACTGACTGATATTCCTTTAAAATAAGTTTGCTTAAACTTTTCAATTAGGAAAACAACATTCCTTAGCCCCTTTCTTTCGTGCCTTCCCTAAGGTTCCACACCTCCCTGCTCCAGCCCCAAGAGCCCTTCAGGTGGGAGATTTCCCTGTGGAGGGTAAGAGAGCTACTTAAGCAGTTTTCTTCGCAGCCTCCTTTCTGCTGCTGGGTTGTGACTGCATCGTTCGGTGCGCACGGGTCAGGCCGTGCTACCCAGACAGCCCACCAAACTCACATAGACAGAAAATGCTGAGATACACCTGTGACTCAGAAAAGCAAGAAATTAAATTAGATGGGATTACACTGTAAAAGGCACCACCTAAGCAAGTGTTGGAAGCTTTCCAGAAGCCCTTCTATGTTCTTTAAAGGCTCTGTGCTCTAACTTCCCAGGAAGGCAGGTGCTGAGGAGACAAAATCATACAGTCCTTACACAAAAAATTAGATCTCCAAATACAGAGGAGGTAAGTTTTACAGGTTCTCAGATTCTTTTTGCTTTTATTTCCTTTCTTCATTTATTTTCCTGATTTCCCTCTTGTGTTTCCCGTCTTCTTGAACAAATGTGAAAATGCAAAAAGGCATTTTCACTCAAGTTATTAGCTGGCTATCTTGGGCTGGAACGCTGTACAGAGCTGGTTCTGTAGCCCCAGATTAGGTTATTTTGTGTTTTTTTTTTCCCATCAATCACCGAGATTTTAGGGAAGAATTCTTGCAATAAGGAAATGGTGCAATTTCTCATCAGTTTTGATATGTTAGCAGCCCACATTGTATTTACTGTATTTTGTAATTGATTGCGTTATGTCACATACCTCTAGCCTGTGCCTGAAAAGACGCTTTTAGAACTAAGACATAAGCTGTGGGAGTCCCGTACTTAATTAGTCATTCTAGTCATCCTCAGAGGCAACAGAAATAGGCACCTCCAGCATGCAATTCAACACATCTTGAAGGAGACAATTTAGGCTGGCCAGGAATTGCCTTGCAAAGGCAGAAAACAGAGGGTGTACGACTGGCTCAGAGAGGCGCCTGCATGACACAAGTTAATGACATGGAATGAGGTAGAGGAATACCTTATAAAATGCCATTTGGTGGTGGTGACGGGGGCCTTACCAAGAGGAACACACGGTAAAGCTGTCTGTTGTGAATGGGGCGTGTCTTTATGGTCCTTTCAAAAATAAACACCTTGTTTTAGCCTAGGAGTTTCCCATCTGCTGTTATTCAGGAATAAATGCAGTTTTTCTTGCTCGTTTTTCTCTTGGTAACTCCTTTCTGAACCACTGATGGCTTAAACATAACACCAAGACTGGCAGAGTTTGCTTCTAGATCTTCTCTGGCCTGGCTACAGCCCAGCTGGATCTTCCCCTGGATGCTGCACAGCCACAAACACATTCCCATTTCATCCTTTTGTTGTCTGCAGAAATCTGGGTGAGTGCTAAGTGAAAATGGAAGGGATGGAAAGGATCACAACTTGAAAGAAATCGCTATCACATTGTTCTTATTGATCTTTATTGTCTTGGCGATATATCAGAAAAGGAATTATCCATGTACCTTTTACCCTTCTTGAATATCTTTTACCTACTGTTAGTGCAGCTGTAAGCACAGGAAAAGTCCCTAACTTTCCCAACTTCCTCTCTAGGCTTTAGTTTGTGGGTTTGAGAGCAATTTTGTTTTTTCTCGATTTCAGTGTTTCCTGTTGATGCCAGACCAGTTTTTTGCCTGCACAAGTGTTTCTGATTCTGCTGTAATTTTAAATAGGTGCTAGATAATTTGAATTAGGTGAGTCCTTCCACAGGTCTCCTCAGATCACCTGCACAAACAGGGGGAACTGCTTGTGTCTTCATGGGGCAGGACTTGCAATGGCAATTTTTAACAGCAGTTGACTGGGAATGTTTTGATTCTAAGTTGAATCCCATTCAGCTGATAATTCTTCTAAGAGATGCCTAATTTTGGTTGAACTCTGTAAGGAGTTTAATCTGGTGGTTTCCAGGCAGCTTTGACCAAAAGAACTCTGACATCTGGGTGCGTAATGTCAAACTGGTAATCTCAAGGATTCTGTCTCTCTAAAGATGTAGATTATTTATCTACCAGTGACACGTACCGCGCCGGGGGCTATGGCTGCGACAGGCCAAACCGAAGAAGCCCCACGTTCAGGTGTAGAAAAGCCTAGAGGTAAGGAGTGCAGCCACAGCACACGGACAAAAAAAGGGGATGGCATTATGGAAAGGTGTGAGCTACTCTGAGGGGACAAAAAGGGTTGTTGTCTGAAGTTAACTTTACCCTGGTGATGCTAATTTGCTTAGGCTTCTAAGCAGTGGAAAAAGAAAGGGTTCTGTAAAGGACCCTAGTTCAGCTGTTCTGCCTCTGGAGAGACTTTGACCACCAGCTGGATCGGCTTCACTCCTCAGAAATTAACCCTTAAGAACATCCCCCAGAGTGTATCTCAAATCAATATAACGTAAAATTCATACGATGCTGCGACAGAAGGTGTGAAAAGATCCTTCCATTCTTCCTTCCTCTCGAAGGAACGTTGCTGGGACTCAGAGCAAGCTAAACACCAGTCAGTCACCTGTAAAATCATTTGCTGTCTTCACCAAGGCAGACAATTGCCCCAGAACTCATTGTTCAGCCCACAGAGCTGCAAATTTATGTTTCAAAATGTATATACACGAGAGATTTCTTTTTGTTCTGTGCATGGTTTCATAACCCCTTTGAGCAGCAATTCAGAGATCAGGATTCCAAGGAATATTTCCAGGTGTTCTTAAAGGCACTGTTCTTACAAAGCTTGTTTTCATGGACTCGTTCCACACTGAGGGCAAAGATGCTTTTAAACATCTGTAGCCGCTGTAGTGCTTGAGGTGAACACTCTGGCCTTGTCCTTAGCACACCAGCCATAGATCCAGTCCCTCAAAATCCTGGAGGACCAGGATGGAGGAACGTATCCCAGAGTGCACTTGTCTCCATGCGGTAACAGGCAGAGCTGAAGTCTCGTGCGATACCTACATAGGGAAGGAAAAAAACAACCAAAATTACACTTCATAAAGTTAATACTAATCCTATATATTTCTTCATCTGCATGCACTTCTGATAACGAATTCACTATTAATAATGAAAAAAATTGATGAAAGGTTTGTCTTTATTTTTCCATGTGCCTAGGTTGTACATTCCATATCCTTGCCCACCATGGAGAATGCAAGCAGTGTGAAGGAATTCATTCTTTTGGGCCTCTCAGAGAATCAAGGAGTGCAGAAAATGTGTTTTTTGATGTTTCTATTCTTCTACATGATGATTGTGGCAGGAAATCTGCTCATTGTTATCACTGTAATTAGCAGCCGACGTCTGAACTCCCCCATGTATTTCTTCCTCTGTTACCTGTCCTTTGTAGATATCTGTTACTCTTCTGTTACAGCTCCCAAAATGATTGCTGACTTCCTTGTTGAAAATAAAACCATCTCCTTTGTGGGTTGCATAGCACAGCTATTTGGGGTACATTTCTTTGGCTGCACAGAGATCTTCATCCTCACGGTGATGGCCTACGACCGCTACCTTGCCATCTGCAGACCTCTCCACTACACCACCCTCATGACCCGGCGCGTGTGTGGCCGGATGGTGATCGGCTCGTGGGTAGGTGGCTTCTTGCACTCCATAGTGCAGACTCTTCTAACCACTCAGCTCCCCTTCTGTGGCCCTAACAAAATTGACCACTACTTCTGCGATGTCCACCCCCTACTACAACTGGCTTGTACCAACACCTACGCGGTGGGCATCATTGTCGTTGCCAACAGCGGGATGATAGCTCTGAGCTGTTTCTTCATCTTGGTCGTGTCCTACATTGTCATCCTGGTTTCCTTGAAAAGCCAAACATCCGAAGGGCGGCACAAGGCCCTGTCCACCTGTGGGTCCCACATCACGGTGGTGATCCTGTTCTTCGGGCCATGCACGTTTATCTACATCCGTCCATCCAGCAACCTGTCGGAGGACAAGAGCGTGGCAGTGTTTTACACTGTCGTTACACCCATGCTGAACCCACTCATCTACACGCTAAGGAATGAGGAGGTGAAGAGTGCCATGAGAAAACTGTGGAGTAGGAAAGTAGGACGTGAAAATGGAAAGGTGTAGGACATTTCCAAAGCACTGGAGAAGAATCAAGCATCTTTTACAACAATTTCTTTTGTGAAAATACCCCAAGAACTGCCTTCCAAAGAACAGCTTGGTGTTAGCTCCTGTTGTAAGATTCACCTTTTAATTTGACATTGTCACCTCTGACAAGCAGGCATTCTCTTTCTATTCTCCTGTCAACTAGCTCAGACCCAGGCCTGGGGCTCCTGAGCACTGACACACCAGTGTTTCAATAAATACCATAAAAAAACCTGAAAATGTTCAGGTAGAGCATCCCATTACTCAGGTATAAACATACAGATGAACTCCATCTGCTCTGTAATCCACTGAGCTGGGAAAGACAGAACCATGGTTCTGCTGGAATCAGAGACCCCTGTCTGCTTGCAGTAAACACCTTTTTATGAGAACCACTGGTATCTTGATTCCATGGGTTAGCAATTAAAAACCTGATATTAGGTGCTAATTGAGTCATGTGCTGATGCAGGTGATAGGAGGGGAAGCTTCTCCCCTTCCCTTGCCCCTGCAACACACCCTTTCTGCAGTGTTCAGTCAGGTTAGATGGGACTTTGAGCAACCTGATGTAGGGAAAGGTGTCCCTGCCTGTGGCAGGGGTTTGGACTAGGTGATCTTTAAGTTCCCTTCCAACCCAAACCATTCTATGATCTTCAAAGGTTCCTTCCAACCAAACTGTTCTGCAACTCTACCTACCACTGATGCCATCCTTCCAACCACCCCCTCTGTCCTTCAGCCCTGGCTCAGGTTTTTTATTTAATGATTAGACTAATAGACAATCATAGATCTAATGAAAGACACCTTGCTGACTGTAAGAAATTAAGGAGTCACCAAGGAAAGCATGTGGAGGCACGATGTCATGTATCAATGGGGAAAAAAAAGAGTGTTTAGGTATGCAAGACAGCTCCTGGCCCAACAGAGCACATGTACACACCCACACAAGGGAAGAAGCGTGTTTTCCACAGGAGCAGCTCCTATTGCAGGAGGGAGGAGAAGAAACACCGGGGTGAAAAGCAAATCAGTGCAGTCAAGGCTGTCACAGGGTGATAAGCTATAGCAGCTCAGGGTCTCCACCTGAGGAGCCACAACGAGAGAAGAGACCCCAGCCCTTAACTTGCCACCAGAAAATCACCAAATCAGCTGAGTGAGGGTGGAAAACAGCTGCTTGGTGCCAGCCCAAGTAAGGGAATCACTTTTGTTTCTTCACTTACACTCCCTATAAATACCTGCACCTGTGTCACACCTTAACGTGACTTAAATAGGATTCAGGTTTAAAAGGTCTTCCCAGCCCAAGCCAGGACTCACAACTACACACTTAGGCACAAAATTATGCATATATTAAAACCAGATTTTTTTAAATGCTTTGGGGATGGACACCTTTTTATTTTTTCCCCAGGAGGTCTCACTTCTGGGTTTTGCTGGGCGGATATTTGACCATAGCTTATGGAAGGTGTCACTGAAAATGCCATTAGATTCCTCTACGCTGCAGTAAGAATCCTTATAAGAGCTTAAGAGTGGGGCTAAAGGGTTGCTTCTGCGTTTTGCATTGTCTCGGTAAAAATACCTGGTAAACAGCGAGGACTAACCACAAACCTTTCTCAATCTTTGAGGTAATTTCCCTTTTTACTTCATGTTTCAAATTTGTACAGCAGATGTCTAAGGGATGACAGTCTGTAGCGCAGCTGCGGTATTTTTTTAGGTAAGAACTGGTTCTTTTGGTAAGAGCAAGTGAATAAGAAATAAAAACACATATGAGAAATATTAACCGAGGGCAGAAAACAGAATTTATATGAATGTCCCGCGTAAGAGGCGTGTTTACTTCAAGAATGTTTGATTGCAAAGACAGAGTGAATATAAATCTTGCGAATGGCCAGGTGTGAGGTTTATTTGAACCAGAAACGCTTCCAGAAGAAATACACACTCAATAGTAAATAAAGTCTGTCCGGAGAGCATTAAAAAGCCAGCCAGCAGACAAACAAGCGCACCCATGTGCAATGTAACAGCCCAGATGACCACGCTCCGGCATCACTCTCCAGAGACTACCCTAACAGTTATCCAGCTTTTAGCTCCTTGTCCACTGATGATTTCCGACGCAACCTCTGGGATCTCATTATCCCTGATTGATAGTCTCGTGCTTCTGCTTTGAGATTTACCTTAAATATTTCTGCTACAATTTCCCCATCTTGTGAGAACTGTTCCTGTAGGTGCTCTTGGAAGTTGTTTGCAGAACGAGATCAGGCAGACAGAGTCAGGCTGTTCCTTTCAGCCACTGCGGGTCTCAGAATTGGCAGAGGGACTGCTTTCACAACACCTAAGCCGCTGCCTGCAGCTGAGACGTTCTGATGAAACATTCTACAGTGGTCAGAGGAGGTCACCAGGGCAGCAACAGCAAGCGAACTCTCAGAAACTGGAAAATACAAGCTGTGTAAGTTTTCTGACACTGTTCCTTCGTGTTGTTCCAGCGCGACTGAAACCTTACCCCTGACAAGAGCCAGTGACGTTTGTGAGGTTACGAATTAGGAAAACACCCTCCGTTACAGATTTTTCAGCCTTTGCTTGAGTTGGTGTCTTATTTGCTTTTTTCCCCCAGTTATATGCCATTTCCAGAAAGATCTGTCAAAAGGACGTTGTCAGCGTTACAGAAAGGGCTCGGGAGCTGATGACAGCGCTTCCAGCGTGCTCAGCCCTACACTGAGCTGTACATGCAGGCAACAACGGTTACCACCCACCCCCCCGCCCCAGTGCTCTTCCTCTGCTCACGGAGGGGCACGGAGGTCAGGGTGGAGACACCAAAGAGGCTTTCCCCTGCTGCCCTAGCTGGGGAGCAGCCAGTGGGCGAGGCAGAGAGCTTAGGAGAAAGAACTGAGCGTCCTGTGATTGTCAAACAGGATTCAGACCCCAAAGGGCTTGCTGATATCACAGACAGGGTTATTACTCGTTTGCCACCCCTATCTTCATGTAGAAATCGAACACACAAGTGACGCTGCTGTACTGCACGGGAATGCCCCAAAGGCGGATTCACGGGAGCTGCTGAGTAACGGAGGGCCACCAGCCGTGCATTCATTGCCCCGCTGTCCTGCGGGTGTATTTGTGAGGTGACCCACGCTAAGTCCAGGACCTGGGTGAGGTACACAAACCCCTGCTAGCGCACCATTAATGAGGATTAGCTCCAGATTAGTTCGTTCTTGTACTGTAAGAAAGGCGATCCAAGAAAACTCTGGGCGGCTCCTTCCGTGACTGAACTTACTCAGGTCTGTCACAGTCGGAGAGACAAGAAACGGTAGTTTGGCTGCAATCCTTTGGAGGACTGAAAAGGAAAGTACAATCACTGCTTGCTCAAGGACCTTGCACAGGCCACGATCCAAGTGTTGAGACTTGAATTATAGCCACACTGTCTCGTTTGGTCAACTTTTATTTCCAAATCAACATTATAGAGTAAAAATGGGTCTTTGAGTGGACCTGGTAACGAGTCTTTCTTTTTTTTTAAAGAAAGAGGCACAAGTGAGAACTAGTATTCTTAAAGGTATTAATTCTTCCACACTCCTTAAAGAAATAATCTGAGTTTGTTATTATACACAACAATAATACGTTCTGATTTGGATATCACCAAATTTTGGATATTCCTTGAGGGAAGGATTGACTTTAAATGGAAACGTCCCAAAATGACAGCAAAGGAAATACGCCTGATGTTTCACATAGCAGGGGTCGGTGTGTGTGTGTAGTGACAGCGTCCCATGTCTAATGCCATAGCTGGCCTCTCTCTTCTTTGCTTCAGGTCCTGTCTACACGGTGTCTATGGAGAACAAAAACAATGTGACGGAGTTCATCCTCTGTGGACTGACACAAGATGAGACAGTAGCAAAAGTGTGCTTCTCACTATTCTTAGTCTTCTATGCCACTATCATTCTTGGAAACCTGCTTATCATCGTCACCATAAAGTCAAGCAAACAGCTGAACTCTCCCATGTACTTCTTCCTGAGCCACTTATCTTTTGTAGATGTCAGTTACTCTACTGTCACAGCTCCCAAACTCATTTATGACCTTCCTTTTGAGAAGAAGACCATCTCTTTTGTGGGCTGCATGGCTCAACTGTTTGCAGGCCATTTCTTTGGGTGCACTGAGATTTTCCTTCTCACAGTGATGGCCTACGACCGCTGCATTGCTATATGCAAGCCACTTCATTACACAAATATTGTGAACAAGCATGTCTGTGGCTGGCTGGTGGCAGCTTCTTGGGTGGGAGCCTTTGTACACTCGCTGGTGCAGACCCTGTTGGCCATTCAGCTACCGTTTTGTGGGCCCAATGAGATTGACCACTTTTTCTGTGATGTTCACCCTTTGCTGAAGCTGGCTTGCACTGACACCTACGTCATTGGTGTCATCGTGGCTGCCAACAGTGGCATGATTTCCCTGATCTGCTTTGTCATTCTTCTTGTGTCCTATGCTGTTATCTTGGTTTCTCTGAGGACACAGTCTTCTGAAGGCCGTCTCAAAGCGCTCTATACATGTAGTTCCCACATCACTGTTGTAGTTCTGTTCTTTGGGCCGTGCATTTTCATCTATATGCGTCCTTCCGCAACTTTCTCCGCGGACAAGATGGTCTCTGTGTTCTACACCATCACCACACCTATGCTCAATCCCTTGATCTACACCCTCCGAAATGAAGCCGTGAAAAATTCCATGAAAAAGTTGTGGAGCAGAAAAGTGAATAGCAGTGAGAAATGACACAGTGCAGGGCACGTTTGTAAGGTGCTGTGAGCTTAAGAAACCCTGGGGACGGAAAGAAAGTGTTCAGGAGAGACTTTCCAGTCGTGTCGCTCTGGTTTTAATGCAGCTGTTCAGAATAGGGCTGACACTAAATTCACGGTTTTCTGTAACTCGTCTTCTTTGGAAACTGTCAGTGAAAAGGATGTCAGCTACCAAACCTCAACATCGGGGGTGGTACTGTGGGATTTACCTTCAGGCACCTCACAGCTGTATCTAGTGTATTTGTCTAGTCTTCTCCCAGCTTTAGGAGAAACAACCAAGTATTTTGAGAGGTTGTTCTTTCCTACTAGCTCCTAAAATCTTTGGACAGTAGCATCTCCTTACATTTATGCACAAAGGAGGGATGGTGGTACCCAGCTTCCAAGAGTAAAGAACCCTTTCAGCAGGGCACAGCACTGGCAGTTTTGTCTGATACATTTGGACGTGCAAACTTGAGGTGTCCACTACGGAGCACGCCGCTGAGGAAAGCCAACAGCTTTTGGACAGATGGGACTCATTTCATGGTAAAATAGGACCATGAGAGAAGTAGGAGGTGATATTAGGTCTCTGTACGACAGGGAGAGATGGAAGAATGTACTGAGACACCAGCAAATCAATAAACATCAATATGTAAATATTAAAAATGTTTTCCAGGCAGAGCATCCTATTAGCTAGAGTGTGAACTTTCAGTCAGACGACCTGCAGCTACTCTGTAGCCCCTTCGGCTGGGAAATGGTGGCCCAAGGTGTTTGCAGAATTGATTGTTGCCTGCCGCTGGAAATAATTGTACCATTGGCATTCCCCTTCTGCTTGTGGTAAGTGCCTTGTTATGAATACCATGATGTCACACGCTGCACCCATGAGTTAGCTATTAAAAAGCTGGTACTAGGTGCAAATTTGGTCATTTGTTGATGCTGATACAGGAGGGGAATCTTCTCTCTATCCCCTGACAATGCCAGTAGCAGTAATTACAGCTCAGTGTCAGTACCGTGATTGAAAAGCTCACCAGGCTAATAGAATCATAGAATCACAGACTGGTTTGGGTGGGAAGGGACCTTAAAGCCCACCCAGTCCCACCCCCTGCCATGGGCAGGGACACCCTCCACTAGACCAGGTTGCTCCAAGCCTCATCCAGCCTGGCCTTGGACACTCCCAGGGATGGGGCACCCACAGCTTCCCTGGGCAACCTGTCCCAGTGCTCCCCACCCTCTCCAGGAAGAATTCCTTCCTGTTATCTAATCTCAATCTCCCTCTTTCTGTTTAAACCCGTTACCCCTTGTCCTGTCACTCCCTGCCCTTGTAAAAAGTGCCCCCCAGCTTTGTTGTATCCCCTTCAGGCACTGGAGGGGGCTCTAAGGCCTGAAGTCTAGAGCTAAAATCTTTCCTACAGTGGTGAGTCTGTTCCCATCTTTACATATTTGGTACTTGCTGCTGAATGTGCTACCTGCCTCAGTTTTGTTCTCCCTCCTGCCTTTGGTTTCTCACTCACTCACATCTAAGCTGCCCAGTGACAAGAAATGTAAGACATACCCAGGTCCAAAAAACCTCGCTGTGCTATAAAGCTAAAATTATGGCTATTGGTTGGATCTATTTAATTTAAAGGAGCCCTGCTGTCTAACTAACTCCTTCCCACGACCTTGATTTTGTGTCATAGATGGCTTTTATAATCTATCAAGGCAGCGATCTGAGCACGGTTCAGGACCATAGGCACAGACTGATCCACAGTCCAGTGGAATTATCAGGATACCTTTCATAGCTTTCTTTAGACATTGGGTGAAATTCCGTGTTTTGGCCAGTACTCTGGAGCTACTACACTAGTGTTACCTAAGGAATAGGCATCAGTGGAAATACGAGAATTAAATATTCCTCCATACAGAAGTACAACCAATTTCCCAGCTGAACATGGAAAACATTCTTCAACTTCTTAATAAGAATCTTATTGTTTGGTTGGCATTTCCTTTAGCCATTTCAAGTATGGAAAAATGCCCAGAAATGGCCCTAGAATCTCAGGACTTTGGGCAATTCTCTTCTATTGCAAATTGACTGGCTGCGGTCAAGGCATGAATTTTTTAAAAACTTCCATTGGCACTAATATTTTGGGAAGGGAAGTACAGGAACAGGATGTCCGTACAATAGTTGACAGCTCATTTGTCTCAAGGAAATGGATGACACATGGAGATGACACAGCAGTAAGTCCCTGTTCCCTTATGATGGCTGTAAAATTAGAAGTAAAACACCACTACTCGGACAAAGAATTTTTACGATTTCTCCATATTTCCAGACAGAATAGGAAGAGAAAGAAGTAGCAGTGACTGATAGAAGGGGAAGGTTTATCTTCCCTGCTGTTAGGGGTTAAAAACGTGTGTAGGCACCAAGATTTCCTTTCTAGATTGGCAGGTTCTTCCTCACTGGAAGAGGTTGCTCCTTCCTCCTCCTGAAGATGTAGCAGAAACGCCCGTAAAATTCACTGATCCCAATTCTACTTTTTCTAGGTCGCGTGCTTTCAGGGACTAGTTTCCCACCTTTACAGTTCATGCCATGTGGTGGGTCTACCTTGGCTAACTGCTGCTGGATGCCCACCCAGCCCCTCTCTCACACACTTTCTGCTACAGGACGGGAAGAAAAGGAGATGAAAAGGCTCGTGGGTTGAGATAAAGCTAGGAGGATCTCTTACTAATTTACATCACAGGCAGAACAAGCAGTTCAAGCTGATTTGAACTTGAGCCATAGCTCTCAGTCCCACATCACCACTGACATCTTTGCTCTGCCCAGACCTTCCTCTGTCCCAGGGAATGAACATTCACCTTAGTTGATCTTTGTGTCTCATCCCGATGAGGTTTTGATCCAGTCTATCCCTGAGCGACTGCGCTCTCCCCACCAATGCTGCCTGTCCTAGCTCTGCAGCTTCTCTGACCTCAAGCAACATTCTCTGCTGCCTGACACTGTCTCCAGGCGAGGTTCGGTAGTACAACCCTGCACTCATGTTTTTATTACTACAGACTTGCTTTTTTCATACAAAGGGCTTCTGAGTGCTTAGAAGTGCGTGGTGTGTTATCCTTTCTCTATCAGCCTTCGGGACTCCGCGCACAGAAGGTCACGGAGCGAATTGGTGTGCTGTTGCACGCCAAGGGACCCAGCCACCGAAACAGTTTAATAAGGCCCTCAGGTAGCTGCCTGGGGTTTGGTAATGACACAGTTCTCACAGGTCCAACTCCACCAGCAGGAAAACTATCTTTGGCCTATGTTTGGTACCCACTCTCTTACAGGAGTATTTATATGTTGTGCTGGGATGGGGTGACTTCAGGGAGAAGGAAGATGCAGGAAATACAGAGGTTAGTTCAGAAACCCTTGGAGGTGTTGCCTTGTTGGATCTTTTTGTCTAAACGATAGTCAGAAAAGGGGACATTGATTCCCTCACAGTAAAATTTGTCTGTGACCTGTCAGGCTAAGAAGAATCACTTGAAAACCTCCTGAAACGAATTTCTGTGCAACAAACCCAAGGATATGGCAATCACAGGCAGGAGGCAGCAGGGTGGAGCAATGCCCTGACCTGTTGGGTGAACTGGGAGCGAATGATTTAAAATGTTTTCGGTCGACAAATGCTGTAGCGTTCAGACTTGAAAGTTCATGTTGTATCAGCATTTAGTAACTGGGTACAGTAACAACCTTTTTTCCCTCTCCTTTGCTTATGTTGTTTGTATCGGCCATGGCATATTAAAACACGTGTGTGATTATGTTTACGTGAAAGGGAGAGAGAAACGCTTGGTGATCTGTTGAGAAAGATAGGGAAAATTTTAAATACTGCTGTGACATTCTGGTCATTTGGGTCCTTCAAGGCAGCTTCATTTAATGTTGATTGCGTTGTAGACATCTAGCACGGGTCAGGTACCTGCTCTCCTTTATACTCATGGACCGTCTTCTGCGGTAGGCGTCACCTCGCTGTAGCGCGGTGATCCAAACAAGGTAAACCGAGTCACGCCCTTAAGGTGTTCATTCCTCTCCATCGACTATACAGGGAGCCGGAGCTGTTAGGCTCAAACTGGGATGCGTGTTCTGCAGGTGCGATGTTCCCCAGTGCAATGCTGGGGATCGCTACAGCCAGCTCACCCCCTCTGCAGCTGAGCTAGCTCTGAAACACTACCAAGCCTTTGGGAGAGGCAGAGAGGAAAAAGTGGGATTATTTCTGAACTAGTGCTGTGATTTTACATACATATATTTACATATATTCTGAATTATGCAAGAAGCAAACCTGTTTGATGGGAAAGAAAAACAGTCTGAGGAGTACGGGAAAGTGGCAGCGAGTAGAGCAGGAGCTGGGGAAAGTGTCCAGGTGTTAGCAAAAGGCAACAGAAGCATATATGAAAAACAGACACTGCTTTCCTAGCAGTAATCCCCTGCTTGCTGACTTGTCAGCTCTTAGGCAGAAATGAGCAGCTAAAGAATTTCCTGGTGTGATTGTAAATGAAAATGAGCATTCCTCTGCTGGTCACATTTTAATGTCCACAAGACAGTGAGTGTATTTGTCTACTGAAGAACTTTAAAAATTACTCTGAGCGACAGAGGTAGAGAAACTGTGCAGCTTCTGCTATGTTAAAATCCATAATTTCTTCAGGAGGGCATGTTCTGTTGACAGCAGGCTTGAGAGCACTGAAGCTGCTAAACAGCTGCTTGCTCAAGGGAGAGGAAAAGCAGTGAAGAACCTCCCAGACCTGGTTTCTGTGCATGTATTTCTAGATTCAGGCTGGACAAGCTAACAGGAGAGTTCTTTTGTCAATTTAGGAGAATACAATAAGGAGTAGAACATGGATGAGCTCATGGTTGAGCCATATCTCATAGACAGGACGCTTGAGCGTGGCAAGCGTTTGCTTTCCATCACGGCACTTTAAGGTCCCAGTAGGTAAAAGGACAGAGTTGCATTTCTGCAGCATTCGTGGCTCTTGTCCTGTGGGAGAAGGATATGATTCCTCCCTGACAGAATGGGAGCACACACTTGATCACACCAACTACGATGCAGAAGAGCAGTGGTCAGGGTGAGTTCAGGGGTGAGGGTCAGTGTGGAGGGACCAGAAACCTGAAAAGGAAGAGGGAAGGCAGGAGGAGGGAGGTGGACTGCTCTTTGCAAACACAGCTCATCGTGATTTATGGTGTGACACTCTGCTTTCTGTAGCAGGCAGAACAGCAGTAAATGCATCCTGTTTTCATCATCTGTGAACCCTGGAGCTGTGGCACATCCCCTTCTCATCCTGGTCAGCCCATGGCTTCACCCCCCCACACCTCTGCTATGGGAGCCTGAGCCAAAGCCATGGCACTGGGAAACTTCTCGCGGGTGACTGAATTCATCCTCCTGGGGCTTTCCGATACAAGGGAGCTGCGAGTTCCCTTCTTCACCATCTTCTTCCTGGCCTATGCCATGGTCCTGCTGGGGAACCTTCTCATCATTGTGACAGTCAGGACTGACCCCAAGCTGTCCTCACCCATGTACTTTCTGCTCTGCAATTTGTCCTTCATAGATATCTGCTACACGTCCATCACCTGTCCCAGGATGCTGGTGGACCTGCTCTCCCAGAGGAAGGCCATTGCCTTTGAAGACTGTATGGCCCAGCTGTTTTTTCTGCACTTTGCTGGGGCATCAGAGATGTTCCTCCTGACAGTGATGGCGTATGACCGCTACACTGCCATCTGCAAGCCCCTGCACTACACAGCCATCATGAGCCGGCGTGTGTGCTGGGTCCTGGTGTCCGGCTGCTGGGCGGGGGGCTTCCTCCACTCCATTGTCCAGACGCTGCTCACAGTCCAGCTCCCGTTCTGCGGCCCTAACACAATTGACAACTACTTCTGTGATGTGCCCCCTGTCATTCGGCTTGCCTGCACAGACATCTACCTCACGGAGTGGCTCATGGCTTCCAACAGTGGCTTAATATCCCTGCTTTGCTTCCTGGTGCTGGTCACCTCCTACATGTTCATCCTGGTGACAGTCAGGGTCCGCCTCACTGCGGGGCACTGGAAGGCGCTCTCCACCTGTGCTTCACACGTGATGGTCGTCACCCTCTTCTTTGTACCCTGCATGTTCATCTACCTCCGTCCCTTTTCTACCTTCCCCTCCGACAAGCACGTCTGTGTGATCTACACTGTCTTCTCCCCAGTGATGAACCCCCTCATCTATACCCTGAGGAATACCGAGGTGAAGGTGTCCATGTGGAAGTTGTGGAAGCGCTTCCGAGTCTTCTGAGACCAGCTGGGTTTGCAGCAAACCTGGAGTTAACTTTCCTACAGACTCACGGCAGACTGGGGCAGGGCAACGGGGTTGGAATCCCACATGTAGGGCAACACCTGAAACCCAAAGGATGCTTAGTGCCAGTTAAGGAATTTACCTAACCCTGGTTTCTTCAGAGCCGCAGATTTCATTGGTTCTCTGACCTGTTCTGTGGGCTTTAGGTCCCCCCAGTCCCCCCGTGGATTTTTCACCGCTGCAGGACAGATGAGACAAGTTTAAGGTTTCTACTATTCACACAGCTTTGCAGTTACAATTGCAGATTCTGATGGCAATTAGGACACCCTCCTCTGCACCCTCAGAGAGAAGTCAGGAGGACCAACCCCTCGAGTACAGAGCGACGGCGTTACGCAGTGAGCTTCACGATGCAGTGACTGAGTTCGAAGTTTGGCGTGGGCAAAGCTCAGATGTTTCCGATGAAATTTTAAGGGAAAGGGAATTACGCTGCAGAATGCAGTAGAATCTAAACAACGACCATTTGAGCACTGGGTCTGCACGAGCGGGAAACGTTGAGCAGCCTCTGAACATCGCTGTGAACCACCATTACACAACAGAACTTGCACTAATGTTGCTGTTTATTAAGAAACAGAGGATTTTTTTTTTTTTAAGGTGTGGATGATTCTTTTCCCTGAACTAAAAATCAGAAAGATCTGAACAACCGTGGTCTTTGTCGGTGTCTTTTTTCCCTCTGTTGTCTTGTCTTTGCTTTTCTGTGCTTGTTTCAGTGACGTTCCTCTGTTTCTCGTAAAAACTGACGGACTCTTCCCATCACCACAGCCATTTCTCTGCCATGGCAAGTGACTGCAACCTGTTCCAAACCATTCCAGATCCCTTCTTAAGATACTGACATAACCACAGAAGTCTGGCTGGAAAGGAGCTCTGGAGCCTGAGTGACTCCTCTTTCCACACTGTTGGTTAAAGAAAACAATTTCCTCGACTCCAGCTCCGAAACCATCAGCTGTGCCATAAAAGACTGTGCTGTCCACAGCGAGTGGCTTTAGGCCTCTTAGTTCGCAGACCGCTTCTGACAGATGTTTTCTGAATTATCTGAAACAGCAGAGACAAAGTCAGTTTATATTTAAAACGGGGATTAAATTTAGCAAACCATCATTTCAGGACAATGTGGAACTAGAATATTACAGAGTAGGGATCCCAGGGTTGTCTTATTCCAGTTTCAGTAACTCCCAGCACTGTAAAAATAAAAAGCGGCTCCGAAAAGGCTTCCATCAGGTTACCAATGGAAGTTTTATGTGTATGCATAGACATGGGGAGTTCAAAGGTCTGCAGGGAAATCTAAGTAACCCAGTCCGTGCCAGAGCAGCCTCTGCTTGGGTCACACAAGAGCGGCTGAAACGCACACCGAGGGTATTTCCCAAATATTTCAGTTATTTCGGAAAGCGAGCAACTCCGCCCGTGTTGAAACCCGCTGTTGTAGCCGAATCGAACAGCAGCTGTGACAGAACGATCGGCCTTCTGGCATAAAGAAGAAACTAGAAATGGGAAACGTGTCTTTCACCCCTAATTTCTGAAGCCTGGCCCGAGTTCCATCCTAACCAGTGTGAATTCCCGCCCACAGGGAGCCAGAATTCGCTGGGTTTGGTTGGGGGTTTTTGACCTTAGTGTTGTATGTCACAGACCGTTCTGCCTTAGCCCAACAGCGTAGCATGGCTGTGCCTGACACCACTTCAGGATACGTGAGGGTGATGGGGTTATGCCTGCTGTCAGTCCCTCGGATCCCCAGTCGGAGGGACAAGGTGTGAGCTTTTGCTTTCCACGCTCGAGCTGCCGGTGACGTAAGGACGACGATCGGCGGAGCCTAGGGTGTGAACATGTCTGTCCCAGGAGAAGACAAACAGTGCCCGAGAAGTGCTTTTTTAATTTTTGACCAGGAAGGAAGCTTAGACTGGAGATCAGATGGACCCATTCTGGTGCAGATTTGGGTGAGAGAAACCCGTGTGCTATCCACATTTGGAATAACTTGGGACAGCCCGTTGCTGAAGCTTGTAGCTGGAATCACGCTCGGCTGTGTGAACCGGGTATGTCACGTCTTGCTGTCACCACATCAATATTGAATGCAACGGTATAGCGTTCAATAAAGTGTAACAAGATAATACCTTATCGACAACCAGCAGCAGTAAACTATATCGCAAAGTCAAGTATCTACAAAACAGAGGCTCTTCAAATTCTGGGTGTGTATAGAACTGATAATATTAAAAAGAAATGTTGAAAAACTAAAGCGTTCTAAACAGTTTCACTTGCGTGGGATGGTCATTTTCAAAGAAATAAATCCTGTACAAGAATTTTCCCCCTTCTGACGTGCTATTACTGTGCTTTGCCGGGAGATGGCAGAGGCACACACCTCAGTGTGAACGCAAGCTCCGGTGCTCGCGGGAGTTGGGGACGGTGGAGGTGTTGTAGGACTTTCTCTAGACATGCCAGGATGCGGTATTTTTGAACTTTTCAGACAATAGTCATAATCGTCTCAGGTGAATTATTCAAATCCTACAACGGACGATATGTAAAGGAAGAAGTGACACCATCCAGCATTATGTCTGGGGAGACAGCAACAGGGTTTGGGGAAGAAAGCTAAAGACAAGGCAACAGGGTTGTGTTCTGCGAACTGACATTTCCACCTTCCAGTAATTTTCTGTACTACTCCAGCAAACTTTATCCTTGATGAAGGTAGCAATTATATCTTCAAATCCACCAGAAGTTCAGCGTCTGCCGAGCGGAGAACGCTGCGTGCTTCTCGGTGCTCGAATTATTTAGGGTTGGTTTCAACCTACCTAAATGAGGGCACCCCACTGCAGCATCTCATTCTGGAGCCTTGGTGGTTCGAGGCCGCCCAGTAGAGAAGAAGATGCTTTAAAAGGGGAAAAACCAGAGAGGGTTGAGCGTGGAAAATGTTGTTGCCATCTGCCTTTAAGTGTTGTCTGAGTCTGATCTAGTCACCCAAGCTGCCTCCATAGTCAGTGGAGAGAGGCTCCTCCTGGGAATGATTCATCCCATCCTCAGGAAGACTCACGCTTTGAAGATACCAGTTGCTTTCCAATGCCGTAGAGAAAACCTGATTAAAGCTAAAGTCCAGTGAGGAAATCTCCCTGTATGTCTACCCCAAGTACCTGAAACTGTTCCTCACGGGCACTTAGGTATCGGTGTGGTGTGGAAAACGGCGTTATGGCACGGTACAACGCTGTGGGCTTGGAGGGTAAGGCAGGTGGGTTCCCAGGGCAGGTATTTTTACGCACATATTAGCCATTTCAAACGTGCCCTGCCCACGTCCGTTAAGTGCAGCACACCCCAGATACGGCTGGTTTACTGGGCACGGGACGATCCTCAGGGCAACAAGTGGTGCTGCTCGGTTTGATGTTTCAGAGCTGCAACGCATCTCCTGGGCAGAGCCGTGCGGTGGGTCCAGAGACACCAGGCTCACTGCATGTGTACAACACGCCTGTACAAGTAGGGTTCATCTCTCGGAACCTCAGCTATTTAAATATTAGGTGACTTGATCTAATCCAGTTGTCTAGGCTCCTTTCATAGAAGAGGAAAGAAACAGACCCTTTCAGAAGATAAATAATCACATCCCTCTTACAAACTCACATTAGGGGTCCTAAATTGTCCTCTGGATCTGCCTGTACGTAACCTTTCACTACAGAGAGAGACGATAAACTCGTTACTGTCAGGTGACGTGTTTTGCATCCTACATCTCCATCTTCGCCGCATCAAAACTCTTGGCTTGTGCTGCAGTGGTGGTCTGAGACCTTTCATCTGCGCAGGGAAAGCTCTGGAAACACCGTACAGAATGAGCTGAGCGGCCACAGCATCAGCTGCGTGTCTGCCTTTTGTAGCCGTCACTGCGGCATCTAAGTCCGGTTTACGACTCGGGCAATGACAACACGGGACGACCGTGACAGTTTTCCTTCGCAGCTTGTCCAGACGGTCCGCCTTCTCGCTCGGGAGGACGCAGATACCAGGACATTTGTTACGTCCCCAGGATAGAGGCACGGGGGAGACTAGACTGGGAATAAACTTCTGTCTTGATCCCAACCTTGTTTTCTGAGCAGGTGGGCTGCTGCAAGGAAGCGGGAGGCTTTCCGCAGTCTCTCCCCGGGTAGAGCGCTGTCCTAAATTAGCCCTCGCTCCCACACCAGTAGGAAGAGGAGGAAGATGAGAAACCCTGGTGAGTCATTGATCCTCCTGGTCAAAACGGATTTCCAAATATCTCCCAGCTTTGTACAAATGGTATTCCTTTTTAATGGTGAATTCCTGCTTCTGTAACCTTCCTTTGTGTTGGAGAGGAATGCTCACTGGGAAAAACGCCCCATCTGGTGCAAAACGCTGCATCTAAACCGAGGACAAAACCACATCTCCAGCTGGTAGGGCCCCGCGTAGCCCCTGCAGAGAGCGAGCAGCCAAGGGGTAGGTTAGAGGAAATCACCCCAAAACACACAGAGGGTGGTCCCCCAGCACTGGGCTAAATCTGCTGGATTCCACTGACGTTTCCCAGCGCTGGTAAACCACAACCACCTTTAATAAAATCCCGGCGCTAAATAGCACTCTGTTGCAGTAAATCTTCCTGAACTTCTTGTCTTGCAGAGTATTAACAGCTCCACTGGTGACAGTGGGGAAAAACATTGGTGGGAAAATTAACTTTTGCACAAGTGTGACCCATAAACCAAATCCTCAACCCAGTGTCAGCACAGCTCTGGGAAGCAGGTGGAAAAGCCTTCAGCTGCTGTACGTCCCTGCAAGTCCAATCAGAGCCAGCGGTCCGGTCATCCAGCTGATGTTGATTTGGCTTGCTTCCTTTGCTCAGCAGGTATAAATCAGGGGCATCCACACGTTGGGGCTGACTTAAGCTGCTGGAGGGAGCTGGGGGCTGCCTCCAGAGAAAGGGCAGAGTTTGTGCTGGCAGAGGATTGCAGGCAGAGTGTAAGTGAGCAATGTCACAGCGACAGCCCTGGGGCAAGGACCTTGAAGGTTGGGGGGGTGTGGGGGCTATGTACCCCAGGAATCCTGCCACAGCTGCCTGCATACAGCGGGTGCAAACCGGCAGTGGCTGTGTGTCAGCGCAGGGACCTACTTTCCCGTTTGCAGTGGCTCTGTGTCCCCAGAACAGCACGTCTCTCCCACTGCCGTTCTGCCTCTCGAGAAGCCTGTGGGGTTTAGCAGCTTGTGGGGGGTTAAAAGCGTTGCTTTGGGATCAGCACGTTCTGGGTTGGGCTGAATGGCCCCGTGTGCTCCTCCAGGTGAATGGGAGGAGACCAACAGCTTGGGCAGCAGGATCAGAGCAGACTGGCAGGGGAGAGAGGGTCCCTCTGCTCAGACAGGGTGTAACCAGCCATCTTCAGTGTTTCCGTTACTCGCTCTTATTCGTGAACCTGTTCACAAATCCAGGTGTGGATATTATGGGATATTTATTTAGTTTTACAGTCTTCTGCTGTACAGTGCCAGCCCCTGTTCCCTGTGCGCTCACGCTGAGAAGCACGGCAAATGCAAAAGGGGAAACAGTGAAAGTGATCGATCTATAAATAGTTCTGCGTGTGCCCGTCACGCCATGCTTTTAGCAGGCAAGATTTATCAAGGGAAAATAAGTGGGAATGTAGTTATCTCCCAGGGACAGCTCATGGGAAAGCTGTGCCTGTGTCTGCGTGGGGGTGGGGGCAGCCGGAAACTGCAGAGGTGGCTGCGCCAGAAAACTGGGGTGGCTCAGCCAGGCTGTGGCGAGAAGTCGCAGGGGGGCAATGGAGGTGAGTCTGGGAGCAGAACCATCCCGCTGTGCAACCCAAGGACACATCGATGAGTTTATCGTGGCCATTTCTGATCACCTCGCTGCCTGGAAGGAGGGATGTCTTGAGACTAGGTCATCCTGCCTGCTCTAACACACCTCAGGAGCGGCAAAGAGGAACCAAGGTGGGCAGGATTAACGTGTTGGGCCCAATAAGAGACCCTTTGGGCAGCGAGTGGGTGGTTTTTTGAGAAGTGTGAGCCCAAACTGAGTGAATTCTCTGCCTGACAGCGTTCCAGTCTTTGTTTTAGTTTCTCTGAGACCACTGAGAAGGTCCAAGGCTCAGTCTCGTCTCTCAGTCACACCCCACGGCACGAAGCTGCGGAGCGAAACCCATGGGTCTTTAAACCAGACGGAACCTTGCTGTCTGTGGGGCCTGGGTCTCCTGTGGGATGGAGATGACCCCTCAGTTATGTTACTGTGGGAGCTTTCTGAGGCAATCTGTGTCATAGCCTGTGTCAGTGATGGATGTCTTTGGTCAACACAGGACTCTTCAATTGCCTTTTTTCCTCTCTGCATTATGGTATGTGCCATTAAAAAGAAATGTTTGTGCTGGGGAGGCAGAAGGGAAAGTGTGTAAAATGGGCACACCAGGTTGAAAACTATTAGTAGATGACTAATAATTTTTGTCTGATTATAAAGTCCCCATCAGAACCAGAGCTGAATTTCAGCTGTTTCTGTATGGGTTCCATCTGTAATAGGAAAACTGTATTTTCCTACTTTCTTTAAGTTCCACATGTCCTCTCTGGGCAGTGCCGGCTATTTCCTTGGCTTTCTTATGAGGCACTGCAGATCACTGCATGTATTGATTTAAATGCTTTGGTTTTGACGAGGAAGCCAAGTGCAAATTCCATACGGTTTGTCTGGGAGCCTGTCTCAAGACAAGCAATTTAACATAATTGATTTGTCTCAGGACACAGCTCGGGATGATTTTAATAAGGCCTCAGTAGATGCTGTTAACAAGTTGGTGCCTGACAAATTGCAATGGTGCAACTCGGCAAGCGAGTTTGTAAGTGTGTAAATTGGCTCCGCTGTGCATCGTTAAACCTGAAGTTCTTTCTCTACTGGAAATTAGCAGCTCTCTGAGCTTACCCTGGGGTTTGATTGTTGCCCTGATGTAGGGGACAGTGGAAGACTGCCTCAGAGAAAAAAGTGCCCTTGGAAAACTGGCAGGATCTCTGTTAAATCCCAAGAAAGCAGGAGAGATCCTGGCCTAATCAATTTTATTTAGAGAGTGTGGGTCAGCAGAGCGATCTGCATTGCACTGGGGGCACGGCTTCAGAACTGTCTGGACCGGGCTTGCTTCAAATATCGCTCTTGTGTGGGGTGACACCCTGCAGACTCACGGATCCAGTCGTCACAGCAAGAACTACGCTCAGAAATGGTTCTTGGCAGCGATGGTGCTAACCCAGTGCTGTCCCAGGGCTCCTGCTCTGCAAACCTCTTCTGGTCGCTCCTTCCCGCCCCAACGTGGCAAATGGGGAACAAAGTTTTGAATAAAATCCCCAGTTTAACTGTAGAGGAAGGCATTGTCGGGGAATCTGACAGTGAGCCGGGAGCCCACCTGAGTTGCCGGGTGGGATTGTTGCCCTGTTAAGCACAGAGGCAGCAGAACTCTCTCAGATGAGTTTATCCTCGTGTCTAAAACACAAATGGCCACTAGAGAAAAGGGAGCGTTTTCGGCAGCCAGGTCTGTGATCAGCCTGGGCTCACAAGGAGGGTTCCAAGCTGGAGAGCTCAAGGCTTGACAAAGCTCAGCAATCCCACAGGTGATCAAAACCAAATCACTTTGGTTGTGTTACGCTGGGGATGGTCCCGGCTCAGGAAGATGGAAGGGCACAGTCCTGATTCTTCTCATAACTATGGATGAGAATGATCTCTTTATCGTGCCTTTTTCTGGAATCTGGTTCATTATGGAATTGTTAGCTCCATTCTTTGTTGCGAAACTTCGGGAAGCACGATGTCTGACGGTCCTAGGGCTAGCTGCAGGACACAGGATCTGGACCACGTGAATTTATTCCAGCCACAGGTCTACGCCACCATGGAGGGATAGGCCTGTGCTTTGTAACCCTTGGAGAACTCCAATTTATCTTCTGACACGTACACAGGAGTCTCAACTTTGCAAGAGTCACGCCCTGCAAACAGGCTTTAAGAATGATTGGCAAAGAGCATCCTTCACGGTAGCGGTGCAGGTTATGGGCAGGTGACGCAGGAACGGGAACAGGTCTGCCATGCCGTACGCTGGATGGGAAGTGGTGTTCCCATGAGTGAATGTATGATGCCTGGATGCTTTCTGGAACCAGAGAGGAATTTCTGTTGGCTCTTCAAAGTAGTCCTTGTAATTTATGTTCATTCTTACACCGAGGTGAACAGCTGCTTCACGTAGTGCACGGATGTTGCAAATGGTTTATCTTCTGTCCTTTCTGTCAGGGCTATTCAAAATTAAAAGGCTGCTCTTCTGCAAGAATTAGAGGTTACCAATCAAACTGGCATGGAAGGCACGCTGGCACGTGCTGCTGTGCTGGCTGTTACCACTGCCCTCGTCTCAGGTATGCTCTTCTGCAGAGCAGCTGTTGCCAGATTTATTGGGACCCCATGTGTGTACGTGACGGTCTTCAGGCTCCAGAGCAAGACAAATCGGTTTGAAAACAATCTGTGATTAAGTAGTTTTAAGGCTGTAGCTGGAGCTAAAGTAATCGGAACACTGGGCCCATGTGAGATGTGAAACTCGAGTAACCTGGAATGGCACCTGGTGGGCTGGCAGGACCGAGGGACAATGCTCCCAGGAAAAAGGAACAGGTAGTGTCAGGCTCGAGTATCAAACCACAGCCCTTTGAAAAGGTCCCACAATGTGAAAGCCATAGGAATCGAAGGATTGAGGGTGAAGAAAGTTTATCACATGTCTAGCTCCCCCTGACCCTTCAGCATTCTGGAAAAGCCTCATATACGCCGTAAAGGTACCATCCAAAAAAGCTTCGGAGGCACTCCTCCCCAGACACGTCCTTGTATGATTGTAAAACCTCATGGAAGAAGAGAGATGCTTACCCCTGCGGTCAAGCCATCGGTTTGCCAGTGCTTGCAGGGGTCTGTATGAATATTCCTACGCTGCCAAAGCTGGACCCATCACTCCCTTAACAGACTGATGCTCCTGAGCCTGCGGTGAAATCATTTTTCTGTCCTAGTCTAATTAGATATTCTGATCAGACGTAGGAAGAAGAAAAAGGATAGTCAGGTTTGCTGGAGATAGAGTTAATTTTATGTTACCAGTAATTAACTCTTTGTAGCAGTGAGTATTTCTGTGTTCCTGTCATACTTCACCTGAATAAGTTCCGTTCTAAGAACGAGTGACGCTGTGATTTAAAGCGCCGCGTGCCTTTTATTTCTGCTGACTAATATATCTCTTAGGGTAGTTTAAGCTCTGACTTCGGTCCCTCTGAAGCTGGCAGCCAACAGACGAGCCTGTCTCAGGTGGGCTGTCACAGTCGCCTATTTAATCTGTGCTGTCTGTAACCAACGGGAAGCATTCACCGCACCTCAGAGCTGTGCTCCGATCTGCGAGCCAGGAGGTGTTTGTGCCAAGCTTTGCTCCACCTCTCTGCGGGGCTACTACACAAACCATTGCTGTAAGTACCGAGCGACGTTCAGTGTAGCAGCGCAGGGTGGATGGAAAGGTCCTTTAACGACGAGTCTTCCTAGACTTCGGGTTGGGGAAGGTCTAAGAGGAGGATTCCAACTAGACCCTAAGAGCAGTAATACTGTTATGGAGGTTCATAGGGTAAAACTTATAGAAAGGAGCGAGATCTTTACTTGGATCCTAGATTATATCCCTCTTTATACCCCACTGGATACAGCTGAAAAACCAAAACGCATCTGGGGTGTACTATCTGCCTGTTGATTACCAGGGATTTAATTCTGTGACAGCATTGCTCGCTTAAAAAAACCTCAGTCTTTACCTTCAGCTAGTAATCTAGACCTAAATCTAAACAATATGTGCTGGAAGGATTTCTAGAGATGTGTACTCACACCACTTGCCCAGCGTGCAGCTCCCTCCAAAGCCCAGGCAGGCTGCTCGGGGCTGTGTCCCCCCAAGCCAGCCACCACAGAGGAGGTAGCTTTGTCTTCACCTTCCAGCTCTTCAGTTTGAGAAGAATTAGACACTTTTGATTAATCACTGTTAAGCTGAATACCTGTATTTTCCCTTTTACATCGGGTATGTGCGAGTAAAATTTGGATTGTGAGTGTGGCAGTGCGAACTTGCAAATGTGTTTGCAGAACCCAGACCCCAGAATCACACCCTTTAGAAGGCAGATGCAATTCTGACTCGGTTACAACTTCTTTCTTCCAGGTGTGCCTCTGCAGTCGCTCCTGCGATGAATGATGAAATGCAGAGTCTCTGAATTTGTCCTCGTAGGCCTTTCTGATGCCCTGGAAGTCCGTTTTCTTCTCTTTGTGCTGTTTTTGATCATTTATTTGGCCACCGTGGCAGGCAACATCACAATCCTTGTAGCCATTAGCACAGACACTCGTCTGCACAGCCCCACGTACTTCTCCTTGGCAACTTATCCTTACTGGACATCTTGTGTCCCACTATCACCGTGCCAAAGATGCTGGAGGCGTTGTTGTTTGAGAACAAGGTGATTTCATTTTCTGGCTGCATGTTCCAGCTGCTCTCCTTCATTGATGTCGTAGGAACCGAGATTTTTCTCTTGGCTGTGATGGCGTATGACCGTTACGTTGCGATGTCATCCGCTGCGGTACGTGAATATCGTAAGTCTGAAACTGTGTGCTCACCTCGCCGCTGGTGCCTGGGTAGTAGGACTTTTCAACTCGCTGTTGCACACCTCTTTGATTTTTACGCTCCCTTTTTGTGCCTCTAACGAAGTTGACGCCCGCTGCTGGCCCTCTCCTGCTCACCTGCTTACAGCAGGGAACTGGTCATTCTCACCGTTGCCGCGGTCCTGGGAAGCAGCGCCTTCGTGGTCACTCTCGTCTCGTACCTCTATATCCTCGTGGCCATCCTGTGCGTGAACTCTTCCGAGAGCAGGCACACAGCCTTCTCCACTTGCGGCTCTCACTTGACGGTAGTAAGCCTCTTCTACGGGACCACCATTTGCATGTATGTATGGCCTTCCTCCACCTACTCGCCTACTCAGGATAGGATTGTTTCCACGCTCTACGGAATCCTTACTCCCCTGCTGAACCCCGTAATTTACAGTCTGAGGAACAAAGAAGTCAAATGTGCCCTAAGGAGAGTGATCAGCCAGGTAACGAGACAAGGACATCCCTCTCCATCCCTGGCGTCCTCTGGGCCCTCAGCAGATGGATGGGCACTGCAGTTTGTGACTGATCTTCTCTAACTTTAGCCTTAGATGCTGCGATCAAAACCCCTTCTCTGGGCTCCCTTTACAGTTAAAAGGGAGAGGTGGCACCTCCAGAAGGCCAAGGGGATGGCACAGCTTTAGGGCATTATCACAGGAGGAGACGACTTCAGCTGCTCATGTTGCTCTCCACTGAGCACAGAGGAAGCTTAGGCGAGAGCCTCAGACACAGGCCTTGGCGCCTATGTTAGAGTGGGAACGCTGGGAACTGGTACTGAGGGCACACTTAGACAACATTCTTCTGGACTACAGCAGCCTGTGGGACCCGTGCCTCTTACTTGCTCCTGCAGAAACGTGAGCGCATCCTCTGTGGGACCGTGACAGGAAGGAGGGCGCCTTTGCCGTCATTTCAGGTCATCGCTCGGGGTGTGTTTGCAACCAGCACGCCAAGAACCCAACCGCAACGCTTGCGGCGCCACCAGGCACAGTCTGGCCAGTTTGCACCGTGTACCTCCCAGTCAGGGTGCAAATCGGCCCCCGTCAAGCGGAGGTGCCAACGGTGCCGATGCCCGCGCATCGGATTTCCCAGGCGGTGGTCGCCGCCGGACGGGAGCTTTGCAGTCTCGGGGTTTGTGACGTCCGCACCGGCGCACCCCGGCTCTTCTCAGCGCTGGCAGACGGAAGGAAGCTTTCGGAGCGCGTAGCGAAGAAGGGTCCTTCGTTCCAGGCGCAAAGTGAAGGCGTGGCTGACAAAAAGGTGGATCTGCAGAGGGGGGACGTGGTGTGCGCTCTCCGCTGCGTCCCGGCTGTAAACCTGTGTCTCTGAGCTACGGGGCTCTATGCCGGGGTGACAGACGCCGAGCTTGTGACCGACCTCGGGCTGCGCTGAAGTGCTGCGGCGTGTCCTTCCGGCCTTTGGGCCTGGTGTTAGGGAACCGGCGTGACTCTGCACGCTGCTCCTTACTAAACCCAAACGTCAGGGATGTTTTTCCTAGTGGCCTTTTTTTTTTTGTGGTTGCTGTCTTGGAGTAAAGGATAAGCTGGTGACTTTCCCGCAGGCGCTTGCGTCTCAGTGGTAACAAATGCATGTTCTTAATATTAAACCAGTGGAAATAATTTAAGTTTCATCCGTTTTCAGCTGTTGGCCATAACAAGGGGTTCAAGAGTCAGCTGTAATGACAAAAATGCTTTTCCCTAGGGTAATGCAGAAGCACCCGGCCGAACCATTCATAGGAAATTAACTCGGTCCCAACTAAAACCAGCACAAAGACAACACGAATTTTTCTGCAAAGAGAACATAAAGGCAGAGTAAAATCACAGCTCATGCAGCTGTGAGGAGCTGACCTTCAGCCAAGCTCCAGACCATGTCAAGGTTTTGCTCTACTCTGGTGCTACTTCTCTGTGCATCAGCCTCCTGAGTGCAGCTTTCGCCTCCTTCTCGGCCTGTAGAGCAGAGGGTTCAGCATACGATCACCAGAGTTTAGATCACAGCAGTCACTTGACTTCATCTAGAGACGAAGAGAAAGGAGAGCTGGGACGCACATAAATCACTCAGATGGTCCTGAAGAACAGGGTGGCCCCCGTGACGTGGGCAGTGCATGTGATGAAGGCCTTTGACGGGCCTGTGGCAGAGGGCGTGTAGATTTAGGAGGCGAGACAAGACTGCTGCTGAGGGAGCTGAGCACGAAGGAGAGGGTGAAAAGCACCAGCTTGCTGCTGTGTGTGCCTGAGCAGGTGAAAAACATCACTACAGAGAGAGCACAGAAAAGTGATGGATCATGCTGATGCATAAACAAAGTGCTGCCCTGTCCATGGGACCACAGAATGTCAGCGCCCAACGCCCCGGGCCAGGCCAACACTCCCAACCCAGGGGAGGGAGAGGAGGAGCTGCACAGCCAGCTGTCATCTTCCCACCCTCATCCCTCCCAGAGTCACTGCCATGCCTCCTCATCATTGCAGATGCACCGGGCAGCCAGGGCCCTTTGCCCTCTTGCCACTCTAGTGTCCAGAGGGTGATGGTCAGAGCCGGTGACTCTGGAGACGGAGGCAGCAAGTGGTGCCACTAAAGCCAGGCAAGTCTCATGGGGTGTGTGGGTGCAGCTGCAGGCCAGGACAGGGACTCTCAGAGTAGCCGAGTCCTGGTGTGGAGCAGCCCAGGTGGACCGTTCTTGGGTGTTGCCTGTGGCCCTGGTCCTCCATGGCTCAGGAAAACCCTGCCTGGAATGCAGGTGGTCCTGGTGCGCAGCAGCAGGATGCCCAAAGCCCCGGGGCCCTGCGTTGCCGGGTGGTACCCAGAGCAGGGGGGGTGCTGGGGTGACGCGGGACTGTGATGTCAGCGAGGTGTCCCCACCCAGGGGACTGTGACCTCACGCCAGCATCGGAATAAGACACGTGCCACCATCCCACAGCTCCCAGTTGGCCGAGCGGGCTCTGCACCATGAGCAGCAGCAGCTTTCTCCTTGGCCTGGGCATCCTGCTCCTGGCTGTCGAGGCCATCCTGTTCCTGGCTGCTGGGGCCATCGTGATCGACATCAGGCATCGCCTACAGGTGGGGGGTCGCACGGGGCTGGGGGGCTGCTTGGGGCCAGCACTGGTGGGGTTGGCACCGCCTGGGTGACTGTGCCACATCTCTGTGCCTGCAGGGTGATGGCTGGGGCTGGCGACACCGGAGACGGAGACAGCGAGTGGAGCCGCTAGAGCCACGCCAGGCCCCTGGCGTGTGCAGGTGCAATTGCAGGCCAGGCCAGGGGCTCTCAGGGCAGCCAAGTCCCTGTGTGGAGCAGCCCAGGTGGACTGTCCTTGGGTGTTCCCTGTGGCCCCAGCCCTCCGTGGCTCAGGAAAACCCTGCCTGGAATGCAGGTGGTCCTGTGAGCTGCACCCACTGCACCAAGACTTCCCAGGAGCTGCAGAAGCTGGAGGGGCCAGCACGGAGCGGGACCTCAGCCACGCTGGATGCTGGTATCTGGTGGGAGGCGTGGCAGGACCTGGAGGAGCTGGAGGAGTTGGAGCACGTGCCCTGCTATGGCTGCAGCGTAACTATAGATGGAGGAGCCCCCGTGGAGGTGTCTGCCCGCTGCCTGGGACCTGTGTGTGTCGGCAGAGCCTCACCAGCCCTGGAGGTGCCAGGGGCCTGGAAAGGATTAGAAATCCATCTGGAGGCCTTGCCCATGCCGGCGCAGCTGTCCCAGGAGGGACAGCAGGTGCCACACAGCTGGCACGATGCTAAGGAGGAGCCATCCATCACGCCACCGGCGCAGGAGCCCACCATCCAAGACCCCGTGCAGTGGGACGTGTTGCGCGAGAGCCTCCTTCGCCTGGAGGGGGCCGCATCGCCGTGGGATGAGGAGTGGCTGTGGTCTTCAGCTTTATCCACGTCCCCCCCTGCCCTTCCCAGCCAGCACAAGGCAGCAGGAGCGGTGTCAGGATTTGCTTCCATCCTTCCAAGGGATAACGTGAGACACCACAGCAACGTGCCCACCTGCACTGGGGGCCAGGCCGATGTCGAGGACGGGAGCTGGCCCTGCGCTGCAGCGCCTGAGGTCACCTCGAGGCTGGCGCTGAGCCAGGAGGCGCGCTGCAAGCTCCGGGTGCACACAGCAAGAAAATGCCTGGAGATAAAGCTGCAAAGGTTCCCGGCGGCAGTGCAGCACTCCAGGGAAATGCTGCGTGGGTCACTGCCCCATCCTGGCCAGGCTGGGGCTGGGCCCCTGGACAAGGCAGGACCTCTCCCCCTGCACTGAAACTAAAGCCCCTCGTCCAGCCGGACTGGGACACGCTGCAGCATCTTGGGCCACCCCTCGTCTGTCTTGTGGCCCCCACAACACGGATCAAAGAGGGCACCACCAGCGTGGGTGGCACCACCAGCGTGGGCGGCACCACCAGCGTGGGCAGCACCACCAGCAATGAGAGCGCCAACAGCACGGCGGGGACTGCAGCCCCCTGCCCCGCAGGACTGAGGCAGATGGGCAGAGGTGGTGGTCCTCTAGGAGACATTGCCCTGTCAGCTCAGAGAGCTCCCCGGGATGGAGGGCGTGTTCCCAGGGCACCTGGACTCCTTTTGGCCTCCCACAGGGAATACCACCCAAGCAGCCGTGCCACGTGTCCCCTCAATCCTCTCCAGCCCAGGAGACACCCCCAGCCAGCACAGCGCGTCCTTGCAGCAGCACTGCAGTGGCTCTGCCACCAGGCACATGCGCCCGTGCAACGTACACCCAGCCCGCGGCACCCCGGACGCCGCGGCGGCGATGGCTGGCGGCACCTAGGCTCCGTGCTGGAGAAGGTTTGCCAGTGGCAAAGGAAGCTGCGCTGCGGAGGGGCAGGGCCAGGCCTCCGGCAGCTCCTGCTCTTCAGAATCTTGGTGATGTTGTCAATAAATTGTCACTTGTTTCCAGAGACTGTGTGAGGGGCCTCCGGTGGGGGGAGGAGGGGAAAGATGCTGGGGGAAAGATGCCCCCCTTCCAGTGGGCCAGCTGCGTTCGGATGGGAAAGATGCTGGGGGGCTGCTTGGGGCCAGCACTAGTGGGGTTGGCACCACCTGGGTGACTGTGCCACATCTCTGTGCCTGCAGGGTGATGGCTGGGGCTGGCGACACCGGAGACGGAGACAGCGAGTGGAGCCACTAGAGCCACGCCAGGCCCCTGGGGTGCGCAGGTGCAATCGCAGGCCAGGCCAGGGGCTCTCAGGGCAGCCAAGTCCCTGTGTGGAGCAGCCCAGGTGGACTGTCCTTGGGTGTTCCCTGTGGCTCAGGAAAACCCTGCCTGGAATGCAGGTGGTCCTGTGAGCCCCAAGAAGGGGAAAAAAGCTGAAGAGGGAGGATTTGCAGCAGAGAGAGGGAGAGCAAGATGCAAGAGGAACAACTGAGCAGACAGGCAGGTCAGTGGAGGAGGACAGGCAGGAGGTGCTCCAACAGCCAGAGCGGGGATTCCCGCAGCCAGGGGTGGGCAGGCTGTGCCCTGCAGCCATGGAGGGTCAGGGTGGAGCAGGGATCTGCCTACAGCACGTGGAGGACCCAGGAGAGAGCAGGGGCAGAGGGCGAGAAGTCCTCCCTCCTTGCGGCAGAGGCACCGTCTGATGAAGTGACCACAACCCCCTGTCCCGGTCCCCTTGTGCTGCTCGGGGGGAGGGGGCAGAGAAGCGGGGAGCGAAGCTGAGTGCAGGAAGAAGGCCGGGGTGGGGGGATGTGGTTTAAGATTTGGTTTTAGTTCTCTTTCACTCTGGTTTGACTGGCCATAATTGGTTTTTTTGCCCCAAGTTGAGCCTGATTTGCTTGTAATGACAAACGGAAATTGCAGAGCAGTGGGCACCCAGGACCCTTCCCCTTCTTGCCACTCTGCTTCCCCAGAGCGAGGGAGGGGAAGGAGGAGGCACAGGGATGGGGTCTGCAGCAGGTCCCGCTGGGGAAAGCCGCCTGGGCCGTGGCCCTGGGCTGCAGGAGCCTGAGCAGGGGCGGTTGGACCAGGCTGGTCCTTGCCAGTCTCAGCCAGGCTGTGCTCCTGGGACTGGGATTCCTGACCCGCTCACAGGGCTGGGAAGCTGCTGGTGCGCAGCAGCAGGATGTGAACCGGCAGTGGCTGTGTGTCAGCGCAGGGACCTACTTTCCCGTTTGCAGTGGCTCTGTGTCCCCAGAACAGCACGTCTCTCCCACTGCCGTTCTGCCTCTCGAGAAGCCTGTGGGGTTTAGCAGCTTGTGGGGGGTTAAAAGCGTTGCTTTGGGATCAGCACGTTCTGGGTTGGGCTGAATGGCCCCGTGTGCTCCTCCAGGTGAATGTGAGGAGACCAACAGCTTGGGCAGCAGGATCAGAGCAGACTGGCAGGGGAGAGAGGGTCCCTCTGCTCAGACAGGGTGTAACCAGCCATCTTCAGTGTTTCCGTTACTCGCTCTTATTCGTGAACCTGTTCACAAATCCAGGTGTGGATATTATGGGATATTTATTTAGTTTTACAGTCTTCTGCTGTACAGTGCCAGCCCCTGTTCCCTGTGCGCTCACGCTGAGAAGCACGGCAAATGCAAAAGGGGAAACAGTGAAAGTGATCGATCTATAAATAGTTCTGCGTGTGCCCGTCACGCCATGCTTTTAGCAGGCAAGATTTATCAAGGGAAAATAAGTGGGAATGTAGTTATCTCCCAGGGACAGCTCATGGGAAAGCTGTGCCTGTGTCTGCGTGGGGGTGGGGGCAGCCGGAAACTGCAGAGGTGGCTGCGCCAGAAAACTGGGGTGGCTCAGCCAGGCTGTGGCGAGAAGTCGCAGCGGGGCAATGGAGGGGACTCAGGGAGACCTTATCACTCGGTAACTCCCTGATAGGAGGGTGCAGGGAGGTGCGGGTTGGTCTCTTCTCCCAAGGGACACGTGATGGGAGAATAGGAAATGGTCTCATCTTGCACCAGGGGAGGTTTAGCTTGGATATTAGAAGAAATTCCTTCTCTGAAAGGGCTGTCAGGCACGGAGGAGGCGCTCAGGGATGTGGTTTAGGATGGCCTTGGCAGTGCTTGGTTAACAGTTGGACTTGATGGTCTTAAAGTTCTTTTCCATCCTAAAAGATTCTATGATACTTCTGCCTGTCCTCCACCCTGAGCCAAGATCTCCCACACAGCCAAACCCACCTCACCCCGGCAGTTCACTTTCTTCACAAACAGCCCAGAGTCTTCCTCAGCCAGCGCCTTGTTCTGCCGGTTCAGCCCCATCTTGGCACGTGTTCCATCAGCACCAGCTGGCTGCTGCTGCTTCAGCCACCCGGTTCCTTCGCCTCCAGGCTCTGGAGCTGGTCTTGCAGCAACAGTCAGGTTGTCCTTGGCCCAATAACAGACCCTTTGGGCGGCGAGTGGGTGGATTTTTGAGAAGTGCGAGCCCAAACTGAGTGACTTCTCTGCTTGGCAGCGTTTCAGTCTTTGTTTTAGTTTCTGAGACCACTGGGAAGGTCCAAGGTTCAGTCCTCCCTCAGTCACACCCCACGGCACGAAGCTGCGGAGCGAAACCCAGTGTTGCAGTTGATCTTAAAACTAGACTGAACCTTGCCAATACTTGCTCTGATTTTTGACGAGGAAGCCAAGTGCAAATTCCATACGGTTTGTCTGGGAGCCTGTCTCAAGACAAGCAATTTAACATAATTGATTTGTCTCAGGACACAGCTCGGGATGATTTTAATAAGGCCTCAGTAGATGCTGTTAACAAGTTGGTGCCTGACAAATTGCAATGGTGCAACTCGGCAAGCGAGTTTGTAAGTGTGTAAATTGGCTCCGCTGTGCATCGTTAACCCTGAAGTTCTTTCTCTACTGGAAATTAGCAGCTCTCTGAGCTTACCCTGGGGTTTGATTGTTGCCCTGATGTAGGGGACAGTGGAAGACTGCCTCAGAGAAAAAAGTGCCCTTGGAAAACTGGCAGGATCTCTGTTAAATCCCAAGAAAGCAGGAGAGATCCTGGTCTAATCAATTTTATTTAGAGAGTCAGCAGAGCGATCTGCATTGCACTGGGGGCACGGCTTGGAAGGGACCTTAAAGATCACCCAGCCCCACCCCCTGCCATGGGCAGGGACACCTTCCATAGCCCAGGGTGCTCCCAACCTCATCCAGCCTGGCCTTGGACACTCCCAGGGATGGGGCACCCACAGCTTCTCTGGGAACCTGTCCCAGTGCCCCCCACCCTCTCCGGGAAGAATTCCTTCCTGATATCGGATCTAAATCTCCCTGCTGTCGGTTTAAATCTATTACCTCTTGTCCTGTCACTCCCTGCCCTTGTAAAAAGTCCCCCCCAGCTTCCTTGTAGCCCCCTTGAGGTACTGGAAGGCTGGGTAAGATCTCCCCAGAGCCTTCCCTTCTCCAGGCTGAACCCCCCAACTCCCCCAGCCTGTCCCCATGGCAGGGGGGCTCCAGCCCTCGGAGCATCTCCGTGGCCACCTCTGGACTCGTTCCAACTGGTCGATGTCCTTCGTAAGCTGAGGGCTCCACAGCGGGACACAGCACTCCAGGTGAGGTCTCACGAGACCAGAGTAGATGTGGCCAACCCTTCGGGTTTAAACTGCCAGGGACTTAGCCCTTGCCTGTTCTGTGCAGGCACAACGGCGCCGTTCCGGCTGCACTAAGGCAATTGGGAGTTTCACGTGTCAGAGCCAGGAGAGAGCCACGCTTGATGGGCCACGGACCAGCCTACGGAGGCAAAGGAGGAAGGAGCAACAACTTTGGTCCTACCCTGTTCTGTGTGGGAAGACTAGCTGGGCCCTGTTTGTTTTCATAGTGCACGAAGCCGGTTGCGATGGGTAGTTTTAAGAGCAACGAAAGAACACTGCTGCTGCAACGCTGGCGCTGCCAAGGGAAACTGCCAGCAGCACACTTCAGTCCTTGACAGTTCCGTGTGGGAACACTGGCATCTTTCTAGCTGGACTAAGGCAATGGTGAAGTTTAGGTGTTAAAGCCAGGAAAGAGACCTGCCTTGATGGGCCATGAAATAGGCCCTTAATTTTTTCTTGATCCTTTTTTTTTTGCCCCAAGTTGAGCCTGATTTGCTTGTAATGACAAACGGAAATTGCAGAGCAGTGGGCACACAGGACCCTTCCCCTTCTTGCCACTCTGCTTCCCCAGAGCGAGGGAGGGGAAGGAGGAGGCACAGGGATGGGGTCTGCAGCAGGTCCCACTGGGGAAAGCCGCCTGGGCCGTGGCCCTGGGCTGCAGGAGCCTGAGCAGGGGCGGTTGGACCAGGCTGGTCCTTGCCAGTCTCAGCCAGGCTGTGCTCCTGGGACTGGGATTCCTGACCCGCTCACAGGGCTGGGAAGCTGCTGGTGCGCAGCAGCAGGATGCCCAAAGCCCCGGGGCCCTGCGTTGCCGGGTGGTACCCAGAGCAGGGGGGGTGCTGGGGTGACGCGGGACTGTGACGTCAGCGAGGTGTCCCCACCCAGGGGACTGTGACCTCACGCCAGCATCGGAATAAGACACGTGCCACCATCCCACAGCTCCCAGTTGGCCGAGCGGGCTCTGCACCATGAGCAGCAGCAGCTTTCTCCTTGGCCTGGGCATCCTGCTCCTGGCTGTCGAGGCCATCCTGTTCCTGGCTGCTGGGGCCATCGTGATCGACATCAGGCATCGCCTACAGGTGGGGGGTCGCACGGGGCTGGGGGGCTGCTTGGGGCCAGCACTGGTGGGGTTGGCACCGCCTGGGTGACTGTGCCACATCTCTGTGCCTGCAGGGTGATGGCAGGAGGTGGAGGTGGAGGAGGAGGAGGAGGCGAACGAGGAGGATGAGAAGGAGGAGGAGGTGGAGAAGGTGGAGGCAGAGGAGGAGGAGGTGGAAGAAGAGGAGGAAGAGGAGGTGAACAAGGAGGAGAAGGTGGAGGAGGAGGAGGTGGAAGAAGAGGAGGAGGCGGCAGAGGAGGAAGAGGAGGTGGTGGAGGTGGAAGAAGAAGATGAAGAAGAGGTGGAGGATGAGGCAGACATGAAGGAGAAGATGGAGGAGGTGGAGGAAGAGGAGGTGGTGGAGGCGGAGGAAGAAGAGGAGGAGGAGGCGGATCAAGAGGAGGCAGAGGAGAAGGAGGAGGTGGAAGAAGAAGATGAAGAAGAGGTGGAGGATGAGGCAGACATGAAGGAGAAGATGGAGGAGGTGGAAGAAGAGGGGAAAGAGGAAGGGAAGGTGGAGGAGGAAGAGGAAAAGGAGCTGGAAGAGGAAGAGGTGTGGGGATGGGGTCTGCAGCAGGTCCCGCTGGGGAAAGCCGCCTGGGCCGTGGCCCTGGGCTGCAGGAGCCTGAGCAGGGGCGGTTGGACCAGGCTGGTCCTTGCCAGTCTCAGCCAGGCTGTGCTCCTGGGACTGGGATTCCTGACCCGCTCACAGGGCTGGGAAGCTGCTGGTGCGCAGCAGCAGGATGCCCAAAGCCCCGGGGCCCTGCGTTGCCGGGTGGTACCCAGAGCAGGGGGGGTGCTGGGGTGACGCGGGACTGTGACGTCAGCGAGGTGTCCCCACCCAGGGGACTGTGACCTCACGCCAGCATCGGAATAAGACACGTGCCACCATCCCACAGCTCCCAGTTGGCCGAGCGGGCTCTGCACCATGAGCAGCAGCAGCTTTCTCCTTGGCCTGGGCATCCTGCTCCTGGCTGTCGAGGCCATCCTGTTCCTGGCTGCTGGGGCCATCGTGATCGACATCAGGCACCGCCTACAGGTGGGGGGTCGCACGGGGCTGGGGGGCTGCTTGGGGCCAGCACTGGTGGGGTTGGCACCGCCTGGGTGACTGTGCCACATCTCTGTGCCTGCAGGGTGATGGCAGGAGGTGGAGGTGGAGGAGGAGGAGGAAGAAGAAGAGGAGGTGGAGGCGAATGAGGATGAAGAGGCGGAGAAGGAGGAGGAGGTGGAAGAAGAGGAGGAGGAGGAGGAGGAGGTGGAAGAAGAGGAGGAGGAGGAGGAGGAGGAGGAGGAGGAGGAGGAGGAGGAGGAGGAGGAGGAGGAGGAGGAGGAGGAGGAGGAGGAGGAGGAGGAGGTGGACAAGGAGGAGGAGATGGAGGAGGAGGTGGAAGAAGAGGAGGAGGAGGCAGAGAAGGAAGAGGAGGTGGTGGAGGTGGTGGAAGAAGAGGAGAAGGAGGAGGCAGAGGAGGAGGCGAATGAGGAGGAGGAGAAAGAGGAGGAGGAGTAGAAAGAGGAGGCGGCGGAGAAGGTGGAGGAGGAGGAGATGGAAAAAGAAGAGGAAGAGGATGTGAACAAGGAGGAGGAGGTGGAGGAGCTAAACGAGGAGGAGGAGAAGGAAGAGGCAGATGAGGAGGAGGTGGAAGAAGAAGAGGAAGAGGAGGTGAACAAGGAGGAGGAGGTGGTGGAGGCGGTGGAAGAAGAGGAGGAGGAGGCGGCGAATGAGGAGGTGGAGGTGGAGGAGGAGGAGGAAGAAGAGGAGGTGGAGGCGAATGAGGACAAAGAGGCGGAGAAGGAGGAGGAGGTGGAAGAAGAGGAGGAGGAGGAGGTGCACGAGGAGGAGGAGAAAGAGGAGGAGGCGGAGAAGGTGGAGGCAGAGGAGGATGAGGTGAACAAGGAGGAGGAGGTGGAGGAGGAGGAGGTGGAAGAAGAGGAGGAGGAGGTGGTGGAGGCGGTGAAAGAAAAGGAAGAGGAGGCGGCGAATGAGGAGGTGGAGGTGGA
>CM050663.1:2553354-2717792 GCA_027574665.1 Rhynochetos jubatus
CGACTCCAAGTAGCCTGCACGCAGGTTCATATACACCAGCCCCTGGGAACACACCGCGTAGCAGATCAAGGAAACAGTAACTCCACCCCACAGCAAGGAACCCACAGCCATTTAGTGACTGGCTGACGGTCACACACCACACTCAGGGTAAAGCTGGGGATTTCTGCTCCCCCCCATTCAAGCTTTTGCCACGAGACTGTGCTCCTCATCAATGGCTGTGGGTTGATTATGCAGGGGCAGGAGCGCAACGACTACTCCATCACCTCCGTTGCAGCCTTCAGCATCTGCTGGCAGACCTGCACAATCAGCAGAAGCGGGGTGTGTGTGTGTGTGTGTGTGTATTTCCTTCCAGAGCTTCCTTGGGAGCCCGCAGCAACAACAACATGCAGGATTTGGGTGGGCTTGCCGCCAGCATCCACAGGCACATAAGGGCTGAAAAGAAACCACAGAAAAGACACCAAGCCACGTGAAATGTAGCTCCAGCTCAACGCTGAAGCCTGACAAGCTGCTTTACAAATAAGCAAAGTCTCTGAGAGCAGTGGAGCGGTTGAGGTCCCTCTGAAAATACCTCAAGGTCAGGTGCACCTATACCTTCTTGAAATCCTTCAAATGATCCCCAATCCCTCTGGACATCCCTGGCAGAGGCAATGGGTAGATCCACATCTGGCCCTGGTGCCACACTTGACGTGGCCATCAAGCTCCAGAGACCCTGCCCTACCTCTTTGACTCAATTTAGGTGTTCCTCTGCACAGAACAACACCCACAGACAGGATTTCACCCTGTTCTTAAGCACCTGGTTTCTCCTGAGAGTACACTGAGAAAGAGACCACGTACAGCCCAAAATATCTGCAGCACGAGCTGGAAGAGTCACAGCTTGGGGCAAGTAAAATAGGGCAACATGAGCCTGCACGTGCCCTTCTAAATGAAGCATCCTTTTGTCTGCCATGACAATGCACCTCCATCACAGATCAAACCCCACACAACAACAAGGAAAGGTCACACACACTGAATTTAAAATATATGCATATATGAAAAAGGGACTTTGGAACTTTGAACTGTAACGGACTGCAATTACTGTAACGTAACTCCATTAGGGCAGCGTAAGCAACAGCCAGGCACGAAAGATGTTTTGGGCTACAGGAGAATCCCACACAATCTTCCTTTACTCTTTTCTAGTGGAAACCATCTTTGGTCCCAGAGCAGGTTCTCATCCCGCCAGATGATCTGCAAACAAAAAAGGGGGCTTATACACCAAAGTTCCACTTTGGAGCATTCCTTTCTTTTTTAACTTCAGTTGTCCCTGCCGACCATACAACACTCCAATCTTTATCTTCTGAAGCCACCAACTTTCCTAACACCTTGCAGCAATTAGGGCCCCAAGCTACAGCTGTCATGTTTTACCAAGCTTCTATATACGCCTTCCCATCTTCCTTCCCAGGGTCCAGCCATCTCCCACTGGCCTCTTAGACTTTGATCCTGCTGGCCAAGCGCATCTCTGCAATGCTGGGGAAGCACACACTGCAGATATTTAAACAAGAAACACAGCAGCATTCATTGGATTTATTCTTGGACTTTGTAAGGCTCATGCAAACAGTTTTGTATTTGGCCTGAAAAAAAAACCCCTAACCACCAAAGGCAAACTTTGAACTTCAAAGCAGACTTCTCCTGACAGCCCCGAGACCTGTGCGCGTGGAGTATGAACAAGGTGTAAGATTTTTTTTCAGGTTCCCAACAGAAGAGAGAGGACAGCCCAAGCTGAGCAGTCAGAGCCAAATGCTGAGTCCCAAAACCGAGATCTGACCTCAAAGGATCACCTTAAGGAAAGGGTAAAGCGTAGCATCCCAACATCACTCTGCAAATCCCCAGTTGCTGGGAGCATTTCATGCAATGACCCCTTGCCATCAGCAAACCAGTCCTACCTTTCATTCTATCGGTCACCACTGTGTCCAGCATTGGTCACCCACATCCACAAAATTTCTCTGTGGTGCCTTTTCTGACCATTCAAGTCTGCAAGAGTGTTTGCTGGAGTAATGCTAAATGTCACAAGGCTGTTTGGGGCTTTTTCTTTTCTCTGCCCTCTGCCCCCCACACCCCCAGTGGTTCGGAAAGCGCAAGCAGGATGACGGACAGGTGACATGAAACATCACTGTAGAAGATGATCCAGTCTAATCAGATGATGCAAACTTCCTGGCTCTTGTCACGACACGATCTGTCTTGTGAGCTTCGAGTTGGACTCAGGAATTACTCATAAGATATGGAAATGATCTCCCCCAAGGAAACAGTCACTAGGAACAACTACAGGAAATCTTCACTTCTGAACAAGCAGCTCTTTCAGATTTTTGGTGCGTGGTGTTTTGTTTGTTTGTTTTCTTAAAGGGAGCAGAGAATCACCAAAGTATCTGCAGTCAGAGGCTCTGTGGGTCCATTTCTCCTCAAACCCTTAGTAGGACAAAATTCTCCTTCCTTAGAAGAGTAAATTCAGAGATTAAGCTTGAGCTTAGTCTTGCCGGTACTGTGAAATGTCAAATGTGATCATGTGCTTTCGCAGGAGCCTGGCACAAGCCACTGGTGAGCTTTCGGAAAGGGATGATGTGCTGATAAAGCCTCCCTGGTTCATCTGACAGCAGCAGAGCTCACCAGTGCTGCTTCTCAGCGCTCCTAAGGCATGCACAGCAGTTTCTCACTCTTGGATGTTATTCACACCTACCTGGAAATACACTGCTACTTGATTTCCCCTTAAATCCTCTTATTTTCAGAAAGCAACTCCCTGAGGACCATGTGTGTCCTTACAATGAACCTTCAAGGCCAAGGCGTGGTGTAGCGGGTACGGTTCCTACACAGCCCTCATTGTTCCCACACAGGAACTTCAACTGAAAAAATTAAATTAAAAAAAGAAATCAAATGTTTTCAAAAAGCTTTTTAAAAAAAAAAAACCTCCATGGAAAACCCCAGCTTGCGTGTCAAAGCAGCCAACTTTAACCTGAAACACTACTTACACGAAGAGATGATGCAGTGTTTTGTAAGGAATATTAACATAGGAGGAAGATTCATACTCCAACAGCAAGGAAAACACTGAGCTCTGAAAGCTGGTGTTGTCAACTTACCCTCACAATCCACCTGTAAAAGCTTGGGGTAAAGGTTGTCTCATTCCAAATTAATTCCCTCCATCAAAGGTTGATTAAAGTCTAGGATCTGGACTCAAACCCCTACAAATCACAAATATTTTAGCACCTCATATAAAGATTTTTGCCTTTCACCTGCACACCTAAGATAGCACAGAGAGGGTGTAAGACCTGCAGTGAAGAAAATGAGTTTGAAGTTCGTGTTTCTTACCCAAATGGAGATCTACCCTAAAAGCTGTTCCAAGTGGTGGCTGCCATTCCACAGGCTTCATTTGCCCTTACTTCCAGATATTTTTCATCAAACTCAGGACATACTAGGTCGACTCAAACAGGAAATCTGACTTAAGCTAACAGTCAAAACCCTGATCAGATACAAAAATTCATGTAGCTGGCCTTCCCTCTCAAAAAAAAGACTTCATGACTGCAGTGGAAGAAGACACCAAAACGATCAGCCAAGATCACTGTTAAACACACAGCTGATGGCCCAGGTTGAGTTTTATGGCATGACGACTCCTCCACACCACTTTAAGCAAGCGCTTCTTTTATTCTACAGCACCAAAGGAATCGCTTCTCTTGAAGAGTACGAAAAAATCAGCGAGTTCAAGGAAACACGATGAACCACAGACAGGTTTACTCAAAATTTTGCCGCTGTACCTAAAGGTGGTGTGCTCTCCAGGTTTAAACCAGGCACCTTTTTTTTGAACCTGTACTAAAATGGATGGAATTTACCCTTTGAAGGAGCCAATTTTCATCCAGTAGCTCAGGATAATGTGTGTGAGTATCTCCATGAGCTGTGTCCGTGCCTGGCACAGCCGTGACAAGTGCACTTCACACAGCCCTCGAGATAACGCTGCCTTAGCTGAACGAGGCGGAGAAAAAGATGTTTATTTGGAAGGCACCAAGTTGGGGCTCCTCTGACAACATCCCGTGGTGTGAACTTTGCTGCTCTTGCACAATCCAGGTGACAACACAAAGGAGCGAGGCAGCTCGAGCATCTCCCAGCCACCACCAAGAGTGTGGGAATGCACCAGGGAAGAAGGACCACGCCGCCCGGCTGGGCTGGCAGACACTTTGGCCAGACCAGGCTCGCAGGTCAGGTACCTGCAGTGCTACGTATCGCCTCTGCCTTGCCCACAGCAGCCACAAGCTCCCACCATCTCTCCAAAGCTGAATTTGCAGAAACACGTTGCTTCTTAAGGAAAAAAAACCACAATGTGCTCGTTTCAAAGTAGCCGGCTGGTGAGGAACAACAACAGCAAGAAGGAAACAAAACCACCTAGCACCACTTCCCCTTCTTTCTCTCACGCAGACTCGAGAAGCTTATATTAATTGCAAGCTTATATTAATTGCAAAGCATGAGAATCTGAACAAACACCCTCCTTGGGCAACCGGGGCCAACCCCAGGAAAATATTTGCATCTATGGGATGTGCAAGTTGTGCAACCAGCAAATTATCAATCCAGATAAAGCAAGGACCTTTCACTAGGCTCTACGGAGACACGCTCACAACTGCATGATGCTGACTCAGGCTAAGACAAGTTGCTTTAATTTTCTCTCCCTCACTTTAGCCTTCACAGGGGAAATAATACCAGGCAGCTTCATATGCGTTCTGGAGCCACTAGACACCATGGGCAGGGTTGAATCAGAAACTAAAGCAGCTTTTGGTGGAGTGCGGGATGGAACTGGGGTTCCCTGCAGTGGGATTCATCTTCTCACCCTAAAGGCAAAATCTTAAGGAAGTTCTTGGTGCAACAAGGTTAGTGCTGTCCTGGACACATTATGTAACTTAATCCTGTATTTCCCATGCCTAAGGCTTCATATAGCCCAAGGGTTCATATAGCCTTGTCTGTCTGATTTAGTTATGCATATATGTTATTAGGCTATTAGGGAAATTAGTTAGCAAGGTCGTATGGTTACAAAACCTCTGTGAAAGGGACTGAGAGATCCTGGTTTCTTGCACCAGCTTTCAAACACCCATACACGAGCCTGTTCAACCAGGAGAGCAAACAGCCGAGTGACGCCACGGCACGTCGCCCAAGAGACCTATGAACCGTCCCCTGTTGACAAGGCAGCAAGCATACCATCGGTGGCAAAAATTAACAAGTGAAAAGCACTGTTTTGCTGGAGCGAACCCAACCAGCAGCAGGTTGACCACAGCAAAAAGCTCACACTAGAGCAATAGGGCTCCTGCAGAACGGGCTCCGGGTTTTGCACGTGAGTAAAAGTGCACAGTACCATTTGCAAATTTAACATCCCTCCCTGTCTGACTTATTTTTGCCACGTGAAAGGAGTAACAGAAGGAGTCGCCTTGGGTGAGAAGGCAAAAGGGGCAGGCGCAGTTGGGTGCCGCTGACATACACTCGTGGACCAGGCAAGAGGCTACGAGCAGCAACGCTGAGAAGCTGCAAGGACCCAGTGCTGTGCCAGAGGCCTCTCTGCTGGGATGCTCTTCAAACATGGATACTGTTTACTGTACCCAAGTCCAGAAGGGAAGGAGAACAAGGAAAGCATCAGAGCAAAATGTACGCTGCGGGTCTTAACTACAAGACCCTGATAATCCTTCCTTCCTGAATTAATAAAGCCTCCCAAAGGTTTTCACGTGCTCTCCCTCTCTGTCCCCTAAAAGCATGAGTTGCAAAGTAGAAGTTCTTGTGGTGGACATGTGTAGCCAGAAGAGAGCAGGGAGAGATCAGATGCATTGTGAAGCGAGGAAAAGACGCTACATAATGGAATACAGGGGTTTTTTTGCCTTTTTCTGCAGCATGGTCTGTGTGCTTCCCACCGAGCATCACCCAGAAATTCTTCCTCTAATAAATGCCCTGCTATCGCAGGCCCTGTGATGGCAGTTCACACCATGGACTTCCAGAGACTATCCAGAGCTAACCACCATTGTACGGGCGTCTGAACTGACGGGAATTACAGCACGAACCTCAGTAACAAACAAGTGGGCTACAAAACGGACTCCAGTTTTCTTTGGTGTCCTAGGATTTGATGCTGACAGGAGTGAGATGGAGGGTAGAGCCGGGCACGACACCCTCTCCTGCCAAGCAGGCTCGCAACCAGCTGCCAGAGCAGGGACTCAAAGGCTGAGTTCAAGTTCTGCAGGCTCTTGCTGCAGAAACGCCCGGTGCATCACATTTCTGCCACTGGGCTAATTCTTCCCCAACAAAAGGCATGATGGAACAAGTGCTCCCAAACAAAGGGGAAAACTCAGCTAGTCAAGAAAATCCTCCCCAGGCTACCAGGCTTTATTCCTTCCATTTGGCTCAGGTTTTTTTCCAGTTCTTTCAAGAACGGCTCTACGTCCCCTCCAACCTGCTCCCTGTGGACCACATCAGGGTCTTCAGAGCAACTGTGAAGTTGGGATACAAAGTGCCTAAGTGGGATACAAAACTACAGAAACTGGCTCCATCACCTCCAAAGCCCCGTTACTGTATTTAACAGGCTTAAGCGTTAGGAAAAAGCGCTCTCTCCTAACAGAAAGGGTTTTACCCACCAAGCCTGGAACACCCAGATATGCAGCCTTTGTAAAGGCACCACACGGCTGCTGCTGCTATCACCTCTTAATCCAGAATCTGAAGTCCCCACGCCCTTGTCTCGCCTCCAAATTTAGAGGTTTCATGTCTTTCCCCACTGTAACAGCACAGGACTGCTGTTCAGGCACATGCCCAGTATGAAAGGATGAAACAGGGACAAAACTGCCCCATTCCCCACCTACACTTTATGCCTTTGCTTGGTTAAAATACTCCTTGGTCCAGAGCTGGGATGGGTTTGGAGCTGTCTTAGCACCTTTGCTAGGAGCACCTCTGCCCTCCCGTTGCTGTCTGGAGACATCCCTCCAGCTCCCAGCAAGGAACCAAAACACAGGGTAGCTCATTGAACAAAGGAAGAGGCATAGCTTTACCAAGTGAGACAGCATGCAGCTAGGAGAAGGACAGACTACATTCAACACTGCCTTGCTCTCTTTTCCTGTTACCCCAACCCGCTCGGTGTCACTAGTCAAGGTGGGATTCATCTCACCTACAACACAGGTGTCTCCATGAGAGCCCATGAGGCTCACCCAGAGCCTCTTCATCAGCCACAAGAACAGACAGGCACAATCTGTCTCACCTATTTCAGATACCTACCTGCATTAGCATGAGACAGAAGTGCTCTGCTGCCTACATAAGGGGGGCCAAGAGTAAGCAGCTGGGATGTTAGATGTCAGCATCTGGACAGGTTAACTGCACCCTGACATTCCCCATCTTGCACTTTGTCTCTCCCTTAAAAGCTTACGAGCTACCTCACACGGCACCTGACATGAAAGCACCTCCAGTCCCCAAGGCTCGAAGGCAACGCTACACCTCAAGTGGCAGACCAGAGGCCTGTACTCTGTAGTATCCACCAGCAAGAAAATTTCACAATATTTTCCCTGTAACAATATTCCAAGTGGATACAAGTCATTTTGGAGGGTGGTTAAAGAGAAGCCAGAGCTGCAGGTCTTGACCTGCTTCTGTGTCAGCAGGAAAAGAACGGGCAATGTCCCAGGCACCAGACACTGTGCCGTGAGAACGTGTGCCCGGAGAGCCTGCAAGACTCACTTCATCCCCATCAAGGGACGCTCCAGGACAGGCAGGGAGGGATGCTCACATGCACACAGCAGGGCTGGGGCAAGGACGCAGGAGAGGAAAAGACAGAGCACCCAGAGTGCACATTTCTAGTGGAGAAACTTGGGAATTACAGACCAACCTCAGCGATCCTTCGCTTTTTCATGACTTCTGATACACGATCCTTTGGGACAGGCCACACCGGAGCTTGATGCAGACAAATGCAAAGTATTGAGTCTAGGGGCAGGAAGCCAAAGCAGACAGCACACATTAAATGGAGCTGTCGTGCTGCTAGGCTGGCCAGGGGACAGACTGAGGATTCTAAGATTTGTGAAGCCATCAGCCCTCGTGCTACAGAAAATAAGAAAATTTAACTCAGACAGGGATTGTGGGCAGAATAACTTCATTCATCCCATTGTCAAGGAGGAATAACTTGTAACAAAGGGCCCTCAAATCAAACAGGAGGGGAAAAAAAAAAGAAAGCATGGAAGAGACAGCACGACATATAACCCACAGCGGGGCTAAACTGCAGGGTCCAGAAGAAAACAAGAAGTTCAAATTAGCTCCCTGAAAGGGGGATGTATTGATGGCAGAGCTTTTTCTTCCACCCCAGTGTACAGCTGTCACAGAGTTTGCAGGCTCCTGCCTCAGATTTTAAATGTTATCTCTTTGCATCCCAATCCCAACCAGTACTTGTTCCCATTGTCCCTGCAGAGCAAGCCACGCTGAGAAAGTGTGACTGGTGGTTGTCCACCTCCATGCATTGGCTGCCTGTCACATCCCAGATACACAGCACAAGCTGTTTGATTATTTTTATCTGTTTTATTGGTGGCTGGATGTTTGGGGGTTTTTCCCCTTTCTGTCCTCCCCTAGAATTTATTCTGAAGTTGCTGTAAGCCGTGAATTGAAGCAGCTCATTCTGGATGCCGACTTTGGAATAAGAGAGATGAAAACTGACCCAAGAGATGCTGTCCTGTCGGCCAGCCCCTGGTCACTGCAGTCAATGTAGTTCAATCAGCTTTGGCAGGATTTGAACAAGTCCTCATAACCCTGTTGCAATGCAACTGCAGGGTTTGCGAAAAAACATGTACTTACTAGCATGCTCTGACAAAGCTCAGCCCTCGGCACTCAGCTTCCCACCTCTTCACAAGGAGCACACTTCACACAATGCTCTTCTTCAGAGGCCCAAGCAGAGCTACAGAAGCAAATCCATACCTCTTTCTTTTCAAATTCTATGCCTTCCTCTAAAACTCAGGCAGGGTTTCCTTCACCCTCTCAAGAGCATCCTGCAATTGCCTTGTTTTCTCTTTAAAATAGTATAGATGGCAGGCCAGCTTCACACAGCTCTCGGTGCACCCACGGATTAGTGACTACAATATCTAGGAGCTAGCTGGCCTGGGATTACATGCTGTAATCCTTCATCTTTTCTTCAGCATCCACTTCATCCCTAAAGCTGGCCAGTACCAGAGGGTCTTCCCTACCACCTGCCTGGGAGAATCACCACCACCACCACCACCTCCCCTGCTGCCACAGCAAGGACTCAGCAACAAGTGCCCTGTTCAGAAGATGTGATGCAGCACCCAGGCTATAGCTCCACTGGAGTCAAAGGAGGCAGAAAATGAACGTAAACTCCAGGAACTGTACTTCTGCACGGGCATCTTCCATCAGCGGTTTCATCTGAGCAGCCTCCCTTTACTCACCTCCCATCCTGGACGGGTTTATCACCCGCTCCACAGTTGCTTTGAATTACCTCAGAGGTGACCGTATTTCAGCACCAAATTAAACTGTCACAATACATTCCTTTCTACACTCTTTTTTAAAATATCCAAGCCCTGGCTGCCAGAGAATTGTTTTGGAAAGATTAGATTAGGTGCCTCGGAAACTGATTTGAGGAAAAGCAAAGGGTTTTTTTGCTTCTTGAAGAAAATCTTTTTTTTTTCCCCCTTCTCCTGGGAGTTTTTTTTTTTTATCCTCAAAGACTTGGTCAATTAACTGCATCTTGTTTATCATATCTTTCCACAAAAAGCGCCTTGGTGCTGCTGACCACAAGAGATGGTTCATTTTGCAATCATCTGCCACCAACACAAATCAGGGTCCTAAAGCCCCCTGTTTTTAAAATCAATTCCCATCTAGAGGGCTACAACATCACTTTTCAATTGTCAAAACTTTCTTACTTATTTTTCTAACCCGCATAAGCCAAGACACTCAGTTTTACCACAGGATATCTATCCATTTTTGAAGACATGAGCCCCACACTTAACAGCCTGGAAGACTTACAGGGAAGGACCGCTATTCCAGCCCTCCACTCACATCACTTGTAAGACTGGACACCTAAAATATTAAAACAACAGACAAGACAACCTTGCCTGAAATAAAAAGTAACAAAATTCCACCTTCTCAGGGTTCGCTGTGATGCGATAGCATTTCACTCATCAGAAAAATCAAATTATCAACTTGTCAACGGTTGGATGCTGAATCTTTAGACGCTCATCAGTTACCAAAGGAAGGGGAAAGCTGATCTTGCTGTCAGTGCACCACACTAGGCCAACAACTTATGTTCTCAACTCTCCTCCAGGCTCTTCCTGTTAACATGGATTTCCATTCCTCAGCTCCCCAGCTGTAAAACAAGAGCTCATACCACCAGCTCTCCTCTACCTGCTCACTGTCTGCCCTGGCTATAGGCTCTGGTAGATATTTCGCATAGGAACATACTACCCAAAGCAGTAAGAATGATCATACCTACCAGCAAAACGCTGGGAAGGAACAACAACAAAGAGAAGCTCCTGGATTAACTCTCTTTCCAGACCAGAACTTGGCCCTTGGAGTGCAGTTTTTCACTTTCTAGCAGACATGAGGAGCAGCCAGGCCTGGACCCTTCTCAGGTTGGAAGAAGAGTCCCACAGAAGCAGCACACCCAGCAGAAGAGGAGGAACAGCAAAGGTGCAAACTGATGTGCAGGAAGTCTTATTTCTTAACCCACACAGATTAATAAGTTTATTGTGAAAGGAACATGGAACAGAGGGGACATCTCGTCTCACCCCTGATAACCGGTTGACTAGTTATTATGCAAATGTTATTCAGGGTCTGAAAGCCTGAGCTTTCCTCCTTGCAGGGCAACTGCCCAAATTCTTGCCTGGGATGGCAGATAGGAAATTATCTCAGGAATAAAACCTTGACCCTAGTTGCTGCAATCAGAAAGAAGGGCCACTTTCCTCCTATTCGTATCCTCCTTGTGCCTGCTACAAAATAGCAAGAGAACCACTCTCACCCCCCTGAGGGTGGTTAATGCAACCAACTGGTGGACTTCCCAGTCTCACGTCAAGTGACAGTCTCTATCACCGCTTCTGCTCAACAGCCCCCTGAAGTTCATCATCTGCACACTGAACCCAGGCTGTGCTCTACATCCCTGCACAGCCTACAGCTCCGTCTTCTTGCTTTCCTTGAGTCTTGGTCAACGTTACCAGAGTTTGTGGAATGACTTTGGTCTCTGAATGAACAAGTGAGATACATAAAGGCACAGTACTTCAGAAGACAATGCTTTTCACACTTGAAAACATCTCTAATTAGGTACCTGATGTCTTCAGCCACTTCAATACTGGACATATTGCAGGGACGGGAACACAGAACTTATCTGGCACTGGACAACATGTCTGTGTTGACTTTGCCAGCTGTGCTCAGAAACATCTCCTGATGTTGTCTCTGGTGGCTTTCTGAGATGAATACTGTCGTTTTTGTCCCTCCTGCACAAGGAATCGTGGTGCAATTGTACCAGCTGTACTGGATGCCTCTTGCACAGGGATCAGCCAAAAGATTTCCACCCTCATCCGTCTATCTCCCTGCTCTACCACAGACCCGGTGCACATACCCCTGTGACTATGAGCCACACCAGCACGTAGCCTCCTTCTGCAGGAAAGCAGGAGCAGAATCACTTTTCCAGATCTGGGTTTGATTCTCTCAAGACTCTGTCTCCCACCTTCATCATGGTCATCGAGGTCATCTCTTTCCAGCACATGCATATTTTGAGAATGAATACCTTGACGTTGGGAATTCATTGGGGCCATCAGAATAGCCACAGAGTTGCCACATGCAGCTGACTACAGCAGGATGGAGGACATACATCTGTACTCCTAGGAGTAGAGAGAGCAGATCCAACTCTCACAGACAAGTACAAGTCACAGCCCATAGAAGACGAGGCAGTAAGCAGAGCAGGGCTTTGTGTGTACTTCCTCATCCATCAGCAGCTACACTGACTGCCAGATGGGAGGTCACACCACCAACACTGCAATGTGCCCCCCCCGCCTAGCCCCTCAGCACTTATCCTCATACTCCCGCCCACACCAGCAGAGCAAAAAGCCAGCACTGACCTGTCGAAGCAGGTCAGGGAGCAGACCACTTGCCCAAGGCTGCCTGCATGGAAAATGGAACAACCTCTCCAGAAAAAGCTGGCTGGCCTCGTACAATATCATGCAAATCAGGAAAAGGCCAGGGGAAACAAGACTGGGAGAAACCTTGCATGACCAAGGTTATATTATACGGTTATATATATATTCAGCCTCCGCACACAAGCCGAGGAGGCAAGGGGTGTGCGTGCACACAGGCAGGAGATACCGCCCGATTTCACCAGCATTTGCTGGGTCTGTGTGCTACGGAGAGTTGTGCTGTTCATGGCAGGACCCAAAATGAGCCATTTCATCAACAGACACAGATCCAAGAGGAGACAATGGAAAAGTTACAGGATTAGCACGCATACAAGGTGGGCTCTGTCCAGTATTTACCTCCAAGAAGCAGTGATGTTTTATTTGCTTATCATACTCAACTACTGTTTTATCTATTTATCACACCAACCAAAGCCTGGTTTCTCAAGCCCAGCCTTCTCCTTTATGTAGAGGATGAATTCCAGTCCTTCACATAACACTAAGCTCCCTGACATCTCATTCTTGCTCCACCAAAGCCAGCTGTAGGGAAGGAACATGGATGCTACGGTCACTACAGAAATAAAGGAGCTAGTGCTGCACCAGGAGAGCTGCTCTGGCTGCTGCAGTGGCTGCTGGGATAGGACAAGGGATGAAATGCATCATTTGCAGACCGTGATTTCATACATTCGGGCTTGTTCTATATGCACGGTTTGGATCTGGCTGTGGAGCATCACAGCAGACTCAGCACCAGTACTAGAGCAAGCCTACACGACGCAGCCTGTGAGCCAACAAACCACTGACAAATGGAGCTCACATCTCAGCAAGCCTCTAAGCAAGACCCCGACTTGCCTGGGGTGCAAACACTTGCTAGCCAGGCTCTCCTTCAGAGATTTTTCACCGGTTCACTTTCCTCAGGGTAGATGATCCCATGCACATCTGCTGCCAGTCAGCTACACTCCGATTCAGCCTGGACCAGTAGGCTAGCCAACGCTCCAGCCTGCACAGTGGCAGCCTCCGCACTGCCTTGTCCACCAATGACCTCCTCGCTTCTCTTCCTATGGAGTCTCACACAGCGAGAACAGGGCAGCCGGGAGCAGACCTTGCTGTGCACACCTGCATCCCTCGTGTGCTCCCACTCCCTGGCTGTTCAGATCTCCCTCCTCTCCTCCTCCTATTAAAAGAGAACATCCTCCTCTTCATTTTACAGCTTCTCCCTCATGTCTGCTGTTCTCCTAAGGATGCTAAACAAGCAGAAGACATACAGGCACCCTCCCAGAGACATTGCAGCAATGTCTCTTTTTTTGTATTCGTCAAGTTATTGCTCCCACACACACACATCTAAACTCAGCTCCACCAGCTCTTGAATTTAACATGCATAACAACAGTCTGATCTGTAATGGGTTTAGCTATGCAAAAGCAAAAATAGTTTGGCCCACAGCACTGTATTACACAAGTAGGTGGCCTGCCACTGCCTCCGCATTAGCAGAGTGCCCCTCACCCAGGACATCCCACCCTTTTAGCAGATAGGCTGGATAGCTGCTGGGGTGGTATCACTCCCAAAGAAGAGAACCTGGTGAGATAAGGCAACCAGCTCAGCCAAGACCAGAGAAGGGGTCAGGGTTCACAGTCCTGCACTTTAACCACAAAGCCACCTTTCAGCAGAGAGATGAACTGTTCCAAGTGCCCACATTACCATCAGACAGACACCACAAGCAGGTCGTGCAGTAACACAGCAAGCACAGAAAGCCTATTCCCTCTGTAGGCATTCAGGCTGTTCTGCATGACACAACAAGCTGTAAAACCATATTCCAGCAGTGAGAAGTCGACAGAGTTTTGCTTTTACTGAACTGGTCATTAAATAGTCACAGTCTCACATTACAGAGACCAAGAAATACATGGCAACACAGAAAAAAACAAAGGCTGAGAGAATTGGGCTTGTTCAGCCTGGAGAAGAGAAGGCTCTGGGGAGACCTTATAGCACCTTCCAGTACCTCAAGGGGACCTACAAGGAAGCTGGGGGGGTGCTTTTTACAAGGGCCTATAGTGACAGGACAAGGGGTAATGGGTTTAAACTGAAAGCAGGGAGATTTAGATTAGATATAAGGAAGAAATTGTTCACAGAGAGGGTGGTGAGGCACTGGGACAGGTTGCCCAAAGAAGCTGTGGATGCCCCATCCCTGGAAGTGTCCAAGGCCAGGCTGGATGAGGCTTGGAGCACCCTGGGCTATGGAAGGTGTCCCTGCCCATGGCAGGGGGGTTGGAACTAGATGATCTTTAAGGTCCCTTCCAACCCAAACCATTCTATAATTCTACGATATCATATTGAAACATTTTCCTCTGGATAACTGTAATTATAAATCAAACATCACCAGCTTCTCTCTCTCCCTGCAGTAAATAATTAACTGCCAGAGAATATTCCTCTTGGCCCCATCCTCCCCAATCAATTTTGCTTCATAACAACACACCACCTGGATTGCTCGCTGTGTCAGTGCACCGAGTGTTATCCAAAACATTGCACATGACATAGAGGAGCAGTGTAGCTGTTCACTTCCGTACAGCATAGATCTTTCCTTACGGGTACAAGAGGGCATCATCACGTAACTCCCAGTACTTAAAGCAGACAGCTATGACATACGCAGCTTAGCTCATTCACTGCAGCAACATCACCGCAACCATCAGCAGAGGCGAATCACGCACTCTGAGCGCTCTCATTACACTGCTCTGGACCACCTGAGCTTTAATGTCAAGGCACAGCCAATTTCCTCCCCTGAAAGACAAAGTTATCTATTCCTTTCACTGTTTTTGAGACTATATCCCCCCCCCCCAATAGGTTTCATCCAGGGAAAAAAACCAAAACAAAGTCTTCTCCATAACAGTACTTTCATTTTTAACAGACTTTAAAGTTAAATATTGTGACTGCTCAGTCATGCACAATAACCCATTTGCCTCTTGCTACTTACCCACATCAACATGACACTCTGAGACTCCAAAGGTAATAGATACACCAGAAAACTTTCAGAGCACTCATTCCTCTTGCCCTACTGAAAGATATCTCCTGGGCATAACCGCAGAGGAGAGGAAGGACAATGCCAGGAAGAAAGCAGGACTGCCCAGCGGGGAGGCTAGGCTTGGTCAGGCAGCAGATGGAAGCAGGTTGCACAGAGACACACAACCAGTGAACAACACAAGGTCTGCCATTTGATCCTAGTTGTTTTCTTAGGATACAAAGTCAAATTCACCTTAAAAAACAGGCATAAGGAGAACATGAGCAAAAAGGAGAGCTGGGTAAGCCTTCAGAATTGCAGGAACATACTGCCCACAACAGCCAGAAAACTCAGGGACAGGCAGGGAAGGATTGCAACTGAGCAAGCATCTTCATACTCACACACAGTTTGGGTTTAGTGTTACACCTTTACGTGTTTAAACTCACACCAGGTTTAGCTGAGGTGGCTATGAAGCATTCAATAACATCTCCACCAGGAAGGTGGAGAAAAAGAGCGGAATTGGCTAATTTAGACTCAAAATGCATGGAAAGAGAGGTTGAAGAAAGAGGCAGAAGAAAGAATGAAAGGAAAACCATGACACAAAAGAAATAAAGAATACAAGGAAAGGAAAAATGAAATGAAACGGATCCTGAGGACCTCTCAGGAAAAGATAAACCATGAAAAAGTGGAATGAAGACTGGAAGGGAAAGATAAGAGAAAGAGGAACATGTCATGGCAGAGCAGTTGAACAGCAGTTGGCAAATAGATCATTTGTTTAATCTCATCCGTATTTGTAAAATAATTTATTTGATTAATACTCTTTTGTGGCCTTCAACCAGCTGATCAAATATCATTTCATAAATATATTATTAGATTAGTACAGGTAAAATTCAAATACGTTCAGCATTTTTATCTGCTGCTTAATAAGCTCTGGTTGTAGTTTACACTTCAGAAATGTTGAAATAGAAAGCTGATAATAAATTACAATTAGATAGAGTGCTTGGAGCACAATCATTTTGCTTTATCTAGACTGGCAAAAAGTACAGTGGCATAACTCATCCCTAAAGGCAGGAGGCGAGACATTTCTACCTCTTCCCGTCATCACCCTCCCACAAGGAACCCCTGTCTACAGACAGTACTTTTTGTCTCCGGTTTCATTTTGTTGAATATTTCCCCCACATTCAATTTTTTTACTCCATAAAGATTATTTTACCCCAAGAAAACCTGGGCAGCTCTAGGTGCCCTAGTAGAAAGGTAAATTTGGGGTGCACCAGCAGCAGGAGGGACAGGGGTGGGGGGTGCTGTCTCCATCCTGGAAGCAAACATTCATGTTTGTGAGCTGAGCTTTGCTCCTCTTAAAGGAAAGGGAAGTTAGATGAAAGAGGGCCACGTGGACAAGGATGCCTCAGGACCTCTGCTCTCACAGGGAAAAGCTTCCCAAGTACTAGCAGCCTTTCCAAAACTCCATAGGAGAACAAGGGGGTGAAAAAGCCAGTTGGCAATCTTTCAGCTTGTTTTTCCCCCTCTCTGGCCCAACACAATAGCATGGGAGTCCCCTTGAGAGTTCTCAGACCACAGGGTAACGGCCACCAAGGCAGACCATCCCCACGCACGTGGTGGCAGGTCTACCAGGGAAGCAGCACCGGACTCAGTGAAGAAACCATGGCCATCTCTTTCTAGGCCAACGTCAGAGAAACCCAAGGTTACTCCCACTGCTGCTGTTCATTCACCACTGATGGCAGCCAAGAACCAAACTCGCCACAGGAGAGAACCACACCAAGGGTAACTCCTCGGCGTCAGAAAAGTGTCCCTCAGGTCATAAGTCCTGTTTAAATATTACAGCGATATCCCAAACGGAGATAATTACTGCTAATTACAAGATCACTTTTATTTAAGCATAAAGGGTATTACCATGCATACTCCATCTCTTCTAATTAGAAGAAATAAGAGGTTCACTGAGACCAAAAAAAGAGGTGCTGACAGCTCCCACCCCAAAGCAGAGTTTCCAGCAGTGACAACACCCATCAGCCTCCAGACCCACCAAGGAGACTGAACAGGGAATTCAATCAGCATCAGCTTCCCCAGCACTGAAATGAAGCAGTTGACATGTTATTAATCACAGAGGGAAAACGATTGAGGAGGAGAAGGAAAGGACCAGACACACAGAGCGGGGACACGCATGGATTCAAAGTCATGGCTGTGTTGGGAAAATCATGCAAATCACTACCTGCAAAATAAAAACACTTTGGGGCTCTGCAAGGATAAACACAGCAGCAATTCTGACCTGGAGAAACCAACATCCACCAAACCCCCTAGCAACTCTTTAGCTGAACCTGCACAAAGCCTCGTGCTTTTCTCCATTCAAAGCCAGTTCCTGCTCCCACACGCACAACCTGGGAGGTTCTGTGCCAACCAGTCTAGGGCACAAAGCCGCACCAGGAGTTTATACCCCTTCTGCACCTCAAAAACCTACCCAGGCACAACTTTGCATGGTGCAGGCTAAAGAGACATCACTCAGGTCATTGCAATAGCCAATGGCTTGACCCAAGTCAAGCTGTACCATCCTGCTGCTTCCAGCCATCCTAAGCATTTCTCCAGCCACTCCAGAGTTTACCAGTCTTCTCCAATTTCCCATCAGCTTTTTTGTCTCTGGGCACGCTCCACTGCTCCAGGCAATTAAAGCGCATCCCCAACCAGGACCCATATGAGCTGAGTGAGCCACCAGATGAACCTGCTCGCACTTGGGGGCAGGGGTTGCACCCCAGGCCCCACGACAGGGCACAAGCAGCCTCCGCACGCCGCAGAGCCCGGACAAGCATCCCTGGGAGGAAGGGAGGTGCCACCAGCTCCGCAGAGCCGCAGGAACGGGGGACCTCGCTTGCTTTTCCTGCAGATGCACGTACCTGCACGCACCCTCCGCGCCTCACTCCCGGCCTACCGATGCCTGGAGCTGACGGTAAGCTGGTCTCTCCTGGGGGGTGCCACTCTGATGGGGTGGGCCGCTGGAGACCAGCGAGCACCTGCTCTGGCATAGCGTGGGGGGTCCCCCTTGGGAGCATCACGGGAGCAGTGTGGGAGATGCAAGGGGATGAGGGAAGGTGGGCGCAGGGAGCTGCAAATGGGGGTGCAGGGATGAGGAGGGAGAGGGTGAGCAGAGGGCTGCAGTCTGGAGACGTGGAGAGCAAGGAGGGGGAAGGAAAAGGGGCTGAAGCTGGGCAGGATCCGTGCAAAGGGGGTGCAGGAGGAAATGGCAAAGGGGGTGCAGAGGCGGTGGCTCGGGGGTACCCTGTGCCTCCCCAACCTGGGGTCGGCAGGCAGCGCCAGGGCAGCAGAGTCATGGCGCGGCCAGGAGAGCAGGTGGGTCCCCGCCAACGCCTCCGACCCCCCCACGCCCCGGGCCCCGCCACCGCCCACCGAGCCGGGGGTCCCGCCCTCCCCATCGCCTCCCCCGGGGCACGGCGGGGGGGCAGCCCCAGCACATTGGGGGTACGAACTTCCCACAGGGGTGCAGTCAACCCGCTAACAGGTGGCGGCGGCGCTGCCGGCCCGTCCCCTCCAAGCCGGTGGGTGCTGCCCCCCCACCCCCCCGCACCCGCGACGGCGTGTCCCACACCCCCCCCCGGCCGTCACTCACCGGCTCGTCCACCCCGCCAGGCGGGATGCGCGTCCTGGAGAGCGGGGCGCGGAAGTTTAAAGCGGGATAATAATAATACGATTTGTTTTTTTCTTCCAAAGGAGGAAAATGAAACAAGACGAGGCGTCCCCCAGGCGGGAGAGCGCCCCCCCCCCACCCCCACCGCTTCGCCCGGCCCGGCCCCACCGGGGGTTTCAGCCTCGCGTCGGCCCGGCGGCGAGGTGAAGTTTCCACCGCGGTGGTGGAGGCGCCCGCGGTATACCGCGCCCGCCCTGCATTGGCACCGGGCGCCGGGGCGCTCTGCCGCCGCCGCCGCCACCGCCCGGACAATGTGCGTGCGGGGGGGGGGGGGAACGGAGCGGAGCGGGAGCGCGCCCCGCCGGCGGCCGCGGCACACGCCCAAGTCCCGCGCCCCGCCCACCCGCCGCTCAACAGCCGCCCGCCGTCCCTGATAGGCGGGTCCCGCTGCCACCGCCCTCCGGGTGGGCCGCGGCGCCTGTCAATCAGGCGCCATCGCCCGCCCGCCCGCCGCGGCCTGGCCGTGGGGTGGTCCCTGGGGCGGAGGCGGGTGGTTGTGAGGGGGAGGGGGTTGCGCCGCCGCCTCGCCCCGGAGGTTGACCCCTTCAGCCGTCCCCGCGACCGTTCTCCCGGGAGCTGCCGTCGTCCCTCCTCGGGCCAGTGTATCTGCTTCCCGCCCTGCGACGGCCCCCGCTCAGGGGTGAGGGGAAGGCCTGGCGGCCGCTGCGCTGCAGACACCAGCCGCGGCCCGCCCGCCCTCCTCAGCCCTTCCCCACGGCTGCGGGGGTGCTCTACCCGCGGGGGGCACCGAGAGGCGCCGCGGTTTTCCCGGTAGCCAGCGGCCTGGCAGCAGAAGGAACCCTGACACGGCGTGGGAGATCACCTTAACCCTCCGGTTGTCCCTGGGCCTGCCAGCCCGCTGCTCGCCTGCCTCCGGCCGGCCGCACGGACAGGGCTGCTGGCGGCGAAAGGGCACGGCCCTCCAGGTAACGCGGCAGGGAGAGCCCTCGCCCTGCCCTCGACCCACAGCCAAGGCCACACCACAGGGGCTGAGCTACCTTCTTCGGCTCCCAAACAGCGCGTTTTGGGGAGGAAAACCAGAGACTGGTGCAACTAGCGTTTATTAACGGTCAGTCCCTAGCAGATAACCCGTAAGCTAAACCCAGCTCACAGGGCACTTTTATCTGGCCCCTGGAAACGCCTAGAAAAACAGCCGACTCCAAATTACTCAGGAGTGGTGTAGACAAGCAACAAAAGACAAGACACCTGACTTGGCTCTCTGTAAGACAGCTGGGGTCCAATTAGGCTTAGCAGAGATACACCCCGCATGAACAGATTTACTCCAATTACAAAGGTCTAAGCGTGGCGAGAGGCTCTGTTTGATCCTGTTGGGTCCCACAAGGAGCGTGGCTAAATTGGAGCTAGTAAACCTTGACAGACTCAAGCGTCGTTCCATGAATACAGATCTGTCAATGCTGCACTTCCCATCCTGTCACAGTATGCCTGTGTTCCCAGGTATTTTCTACTATTAGGCACTCTGATTCCCCTATTACTTTGGAAAGTGAAGAGTGGATTGCATAGTCACCTTGTTATCCAGCACCATGCAGAAGTGATCAAGCTTCGATGCAGAATATGGTGCCAAATAACGTATGCATTCCTGGTTACTGGAAAAGCAAAGTTCACTCTGATGTACATTTCAAGCACACTGCTACAATTTATTGTTTCCATTAGAAAAGTATCTAGTAATCTGAAAATGGATCTAGAAACCATTGTTCTAGATACTATGCTTGACACGTAATAAAAAGAAAGCTCATACCCTGCAGAGGTTGTAGCGAAAGTAGATTAAGTGAATTCTAAGTATACACATTGAGAAAGTTGTGCAGGTTTTTTCAGGTCTCAGATGCGTTGCACCAGCACAAACAAACCTGCCAGAGCACTTTCTAAAAGCCAGCATGCAGACAGGTCCAAACAAAAAGGCTGAACCTTTAACCTACCTTGAAACTCCTTGCTTGCTTCTAACAAGCCCTCCTGATTCTGAACAACCTCTCTGTTCTCCACAGAAGCAAGGACCACAGCTCGCAGAAACACAGCATCTCTCCGGAGCAAGCCAACGGCAGGAGCAGCAGCACACGCAAAGGTGATGGGTTACTTCGCATGCAGACACATATACACACGGCGCACCGCCTCTCTGTGCTACCTGTCTCGTCTTGTTTTAGCTGTTTCTGGTGAGCAAGCAGGGTACTGGAGCATGCAGAAATCTTGCTTTTTGAAGTGCCCTGAAAGTGGGCTTATATTTTCTAGTACCTAGGTGGCCCAGAAGAACTTAGCTGGGAGCAAGAACCAAATGGGTAGTGTAATAGACACAGCTATGGGTGAACATCAGTTTCATGCTTCTTGGGCTTCTCAGCGACCTACAAGAACCAAGAAACACCAGAAGATGAGACTGAAACTGCCTCTTTCTTGCTCATTCTTCAGTGCCAGATCACATCAGGATATAAGATATCTGAGGATTACTTGTTGTTTGCAGACTGCTGGAAGATAGAGGCGTAATCACATATTGGTGAGTCATAACCACACTTAGAATCATAGAATGGTTTGGGTTGGAAGGGACCTTAAAGCCCACCCAGTGCCACCCCCTGCCATGGGCAGGGACACCTTCTACTAGACCAGGTTGCTCCAGGCCTCAACCAGCCTGGCCTTGGACACTGCCAGGGACGGGGCATCCACAGCTTCTCTGGGCAACCTGTCCCAGGGCCTCCCTACCCTCTCCAGGAAAAACTTTTTCCTGATGTCCAATCTAAACCTCCCTTCTTTCAGTTTAAACCCATTACCCCTTGTCCTGACACTCCCTGCCCTTGTAAAAAGTCCCCCCCAGCTTTCTTGTAGCCCCCCCAAGCACTGGAAGGTGCTAAAAGGTCTCCCCAGAGCCTTCCCTTCTCCAGGCTGAGAAAAGAAGGGATTGCGGGGTGGGGGGAGCAGCACCGGCTTGGCGGGGACACAATCACATAAGGGTGATAACACAAACTTGTGAGGACACAGAGGGTGATGTAGCTTGTCTTCTCCCCCTTTCTCTTTTTGGATTAAAAAAGCAAAATACTGGGACAAGATCCTCAGTTGTGGCAAAGTAGCACAGCTCCATTGCTTTTGGCATAGCTGGGCAGATTTACACTTGCTGAGGTTGTAGCCCGTTTTGTTTCTCTTTTTTAAACATGGGATGTGCAGTGCCATAGCAACAGCAGTGCAAATGCCACTGAAAGAAGGTCAGTCTACTAACTACTCTGCTAACGCATCCCATGGCGTCTTCAGCTGGACTGGTAACAAACTCCTCCAGCTATCCACCAGGCACCAGGGCAGCTCCTCTGCTCTACGGCAGACCTCAAGGCAGGCAGTAAGAAACGTGCAGCTCTCTAGAAATCCTTCAGTGCTACTCACTGTTTCAAGCCTTGCTTGACAGGAGGGGATATCTAGTCAAATATCTGGCTCGCTTAGCATGTGGAGCAATAAAAAGGAAACGGAGAGAATCTCAGAAGATCCTTACTGCCACAGTAATAGTTACAACCCAAAATCTGCAATGGGGTTGAAAAACTGTTCTGTCATTCCCATGCCTTCAGTTTTTCCTGATCGTCTTCACCAACTATGTAGCTTGCAGGTGGGAGGCCATGAGTCATGGACATGTATATCCCATCATGACTTGTTGTAACAGCACTCTAAATTCAGTCTGGAAATATACATCACTGATTTTTGTAGGTGCTGTGACCCAAAAATAATTCTGTGACATTGTCATTCCCTCTTTAACCTCTGCAAGAGGGGAGTCATAGACGAGGCGTGAGCTTAGCTCTCTTCTGTGCCTCGAACAAACTTATGCCAAGAGCTTAAGTAGCAACTGAACTTGCTTGTCAGCTACAGATCAAGGCTATCCCCAATATTTTTGAAACTTTAATCTGTTTTAGCATTATTTCTAGTAAAAAAATCCAGGCAATGGTCAAGTTGACCTATTCTTTCTTTCCCACTTAAAAAAAAAAAACCACCCAAAACCATGAAAACTTCTTGTGATTATCAAAATCATCATCAAAGAACAATAATTTTTTAGCTTTACAAGGATATGTACTTGAATGCATCCAGATATATGTCATATTTTTTGATATACTGAAGGGTGTATTAATTCTCAGCAGACACAGAGGGTAGATTAGTGATGTCAGTTGCTGTTGTTCTGAGTCTCCCATTACTTGGCCATATCTACAAGCTCACCCGACTTTTAATTATGCAGACGGCATCCTGGTTCTTCCATGGCTTTTGAGCTCTCCCTGCAGTCAGTTAGTCCATTTTTCTGAGTGCATAGTTTTTTCTATGTAACTCAAACTTTCTTGAAGTGTTTGGAAGGAAACCTGTCACGGTGCTCTCCTTAACATTGTCTCTGAGAGCATACTGACAGAAGCAGATGGGTTTTGCTTCCCCACAGCACCATGTTCTTCCTGGCTTTTAATTTATCCCTCCTGCAGATACACCGGACTCAAGAAGCCTAGTGTATCTTTTCCCATACTGGTATGTTTTTGCTTGTATCTCCCTAAGCTTAGAGAATGAGAAGTGTCATGGCTGAAAGCAGACCAATACACAATCGACTTTTAAAAATTTGAGTTTTCTAGAGAACGCAAATTGTTTCCTTTCATTATCTGACAATGCAACACAAGTAACTTGCCATGGCAACCAGCTTATGAAACAGGAAAAAAAAATTACCATCACAAGGTGCTTTGTTGCTATAGCAAGGCAAGAAGCTGAGACCTTATCCTTTTTGGTCACTGGTGGGCTGTGCATCATCTGGGTAGCAGAATCTGCCGGTAGAAGTTCAGGTTTTTGGTGCCAGTCAGCTGCCTCATGGGACTATCTGATTCTTGAATCAAAACTGAAGTGCAGTCAGAAGGAAAGAAGGAAGTGTTCAGAAGAATTGAAACAAGTCTGGATTCTCAGAAATACAAGGCCAAATCCATTTCCGCAGCAAGCTGACGCAACTCTGCCAATGCCAGTAAGGAATGAACCAGTTTCTTCTCAAATTAATTTGGCTTCTATTCTCTGACAGTCTCCATTCTTTCCTCACCACCTCCTCTTTTTTTTGAAGTGGAATAAATCTCTGTAGATCTGGGAGTATGTTTGTGTTACCCGGGGCAGAGGATGGAACAGGCTTGCAGCGTCTGTCTTCAAACCCATTCTCTTTACAGGGATGCTTCCGGGAAGGGCAGACTCATTGCTACACAGCTTATTTGTGCTGGTGGGAGAACTTGGAAGTGGCTAAGGGAATTGGCTAAGGGCAGAGAGGGGAAGCCCTCATAATTATCACTGTGGGAGGAAATAAAAACTGAGCTTTGTTAGCTCAGAGGAGGACAGTTTTGAAAACTGTTATATGTGCAAGAACTGTTATATGTCACAGGAGCTGGTGGTTAAGATAGGCTCATTTGTAAATCTGGAGTGGGTCTAGGGTATACATAAAATGTTTGCTTTACTCCCAAGCTGGAAAGGATGCCTTCTGCAGGACAGCCTTGAAAAGTGAAGGAAAAATTGCAAGTTTCTTAATCCCTAGACACTCCAATTGTGTGATGGAATGAAGTGTATGCTCCCCGTTCTATTTTAAAAACACTCTCTGCCAGTTAAAGTTGAGGCTGGTGATATGGTAGGATCAGGCTTGAGAAACAGTGGCCAGCTTTCTGAGCTGCCTGAGGGCTTAGCTAATTTACAGGTAAAATTATTGTGACTCATGGACAATCCTTTTCCTGGTGAGGCTGTGGAGAAAATACTGCTAGATCGCATGCCCCAACAATAGCATGACGTGGGAAGCAGCCTTTGAGGGACGCTCTTAAGGCTTTGGATAAATCTATATAGAGGTGCAAGGCTAGAGCTTACTCCTGACAATGAATTGTTATACTGTGAGCGACTGACAATAAGACTATGGGGAAAATCTGGGTCTTCTGCAGCACAAAGAAACCATGAGATAAATGAAAGTCATCGATTACAAAGAAACCATGCTAAAACTATTAAACACTATAACACGGTTTCCTAGAGACTGAGAAAAGTCTGTGGGCTAATCCTTACTGCAGATCACACCAAGAGAGACATCACAGCTGTAAAATTCTGCAAGCATCGACCATTATCCCAAGGGCCTGGGACTGTCAGAGATGTCTAAGACTTGGAAGCAGAAGTCCAGCTGAGAGACCACACAGAGGAAAAAAGAAAACTGGTCAGTCCTGATTTCAAAGGGTCTTTTAAGACGGACACTGACCTGGAGAGATCTCCTGCAGCAATCAATTATCAAAATAATATCCTAAATTAATTAATCAACAGAATCATCCTCTGTATCATCTCCAAAAACATCACATTGCTTCAGATGACCCAGCCAGTGAGTGGCCCCAACCAGTGACTGTGACTACTTTGTGTTTCATCCACAGAATAATGACAGTAAGATTGGAATAATTCTACTAAATAGAGTGCTCAGGCCTCTTTGAACCAAACCATTTGAAACATTGCAGAAGATTCTGGGTGGACAAAGCAAAATCATCAGTCCCAGAGGGTTATCTGATCCAGGACAGGATCTTTCTCATTTTTCCCTTTTGAAGTAAGCACAGAAACCAGGCAGTGCCTTGCCAGGTGCCTGGCCCAAGCTCCACCAAAGCTAGACAGAGGAAAGATTCCTGTTGTCTGAAATGGATTTTGCTACCAGTTGGATGTGATCAATTATGAACTGAAAATAGAAACTTGCAGAGAGGCATCACAAAAGTGAAAGGCTTTGTAATCAGAGCTTGGAAGTGGAAGGAGGTCTGTGTTCCAGGGTTTAAAAATACAGACAACTGCTGATTTCTTTTTTCTTTTTAAAAAAACCCAACCCAAACACACAACGACGTAATTCAAGGACTGGTCATTTCCACTGAGTCTCCCTTTCAGTCTCCTTGTAGAGGCACTGTCGGCATGAACAACAATTGTACCTCCCTACACATGATATGCAGTAGTTAGTAATGTGAAGCCCTCACCCGAGTGCAGGGTGGGGTGTTTGGACTTCAGATTTTGCTGGGGAAGGGGGGAGAGGATGAGAGATAGGTTAGATCTCTGGGAATGTGTTTGCAAGCAGTGTCGCTTTCTACAACTGCCTGCTAGTTTCAGTCCGATGTGAAGCACACTGCCCTCTACAGAAATTGTCCCTTTTGTTCCTGTGGGTGTTTGCTTAAGTCCCCAACAAATGTTCTTGACTTTTTATACTATTTTCCTGGGAATTATAACTGATCACGTGGTGAGTCTAGAGTCTGAGTTACGTAGAAATGACACCAATTCCTTCATGAAATGCCCCCACCTGACCAATAGTGACCGGAGTTGGTGAGGTCCCATGTCTCCTTCCACTCTTTGCTGGGCCTGCCAGTGTAGATCAGCAAGGGTCACGTAGACTGGGAGGTCTGGTAATGCAGAAATCTGCAAGCTGGGAGCCACGCTGACTTCCCTGAGAGTGGTTTGCTGGCATACGTACAGCAGCTTTTGCTAGCTGTCAACTTGAAGTGAACATCATCATTCCCTTGGAGTCTGGTCCTCTGCACTCTGAGGGAGGCTTTTGCCTTTGTCTTCATACATCAGGAATTCAGGTCTTTGGAAGCTGAAAGACTTATTTTTTGTCAACAAGCCCTCGTGATATTTAGGCTCTGTGTGATTTTCATTTTTAAACTCTACAGAAAAGTTTGAACACTTTGCACTTTACACACTACCAGTTTCCTTATGGGACAGTTTGGATCACTTGCCATGCTCTGGGTCATCTGTGTCACTTGTTCTGGCAGGAGACAGATTTCCAGGAGTGGAAACCGGATGAGTTGCTAAGCAATGTCTCGCGCTCTGTGTCATTTCTGCATTCACTGATGTGCAACAGATTTATCTGTGTAATTCAAGGCCTCTCTGTACCAGATGAGTTTATACTGAAATCTCAGACCATCCCTCAAGTTCTCTTGGAGGAGACACTAATTCTTATTCTTATTCTTATTCTTATTCTTATTCTTATTCTTATTCTTATTTATTCTTATTCTTATTCTTTTTAAAGGAATCTTCTCACTTCTTCATCAGCTAACGCTGATTTTCTTCCCCTTTGCACTGAGGAACAATTGCTAACTACATCTGTTTCTCGCAGAAATTTCAAAGCAGTGTTGTGCAGCATGATTCAGGCATGCACACATGGCAGAACTAGATAGAATTAAAGACATTTGTGTTTATCCCATTAAACTACTGGTTTATTTTCCTTTGATTGCTTTTTAATGTACTGGCTGCACTCTGTCTCTTTTCCTGCCACGCAGCCCTCCTCATCAAACTCAAGCTGCTGAGCCTTCTCTTCTGTCAAGTCCTTCACTAAATTCTGGCTTTCCTTCTTCTGTAAGGTGCTTCCCTGGACCTTGGTTCCCACCTTTGCGCGTGAGTAAATTTGATGCAAAGCAGTACTCATATAAAATGTAGCTACCCTGTAGACTGAGCAGGAGGATGGAATCCAGCCTTCTCACCATCTCTCTGCTTCTTGCTGCTCTTGAGTCTTCAGGGTATGCTCTACTCCTGTACCCCAACCTTAGTAAAGCTTGCCTTTCCGTTATGGACAGCTGTTTTCCTCTGTGGCAGCCTCTTCCTGATGCTCATGTGGAGCATTTGCAGCTCATCCTTCAACCCTTTCAGTGATTACTTCAAGTCTGCACTGCTGCAGTAACGAAGTCCATTGGTGACCTCAGCCTTCATGTTATCCATAGCAAAGGTAGACTGTCCTGCAGTGCAGCTGCTTGCCATCAGAGCTAGAGATCCTGAGTTATACAGCTCCCTGTGAACTTACAGTGGCAGCGGTATGCCCACGTCAAGTGAGAGTCAGGCTAGGTGTCGGAAGGTCTCCTTAACAGCGAGACTGCGCTCTTGTGTCACTCCTATCTAGGCTGTCCTGAGAGACCCCTAGTATCGGTGAGGGCATAGTCCTCCCATGCAAACACCTTCAGGAGCAGCGCAGGGGTAGAAATCATGCCTTCAGTCAGAGAGGTGGCATAGTTGATCTCTCCAGAGAGAGACTTCTACACCTATTTCACACAGATTCTCCTTTTGCTGAAGGTTCCCCCTTTCGTTATTAAAGATCTTGTCCACACTGAAGCTGTAAAGTGGACCACCAGCATAACTTCTTGTCTGCAGTTCAGTCGTCCCCCTTCTTCTGCTGTGTATCCATTAGGGAAGGTGAAACGCAGAAGAGGAGCTGCAGGCACTTGAATCTTGCAGGACTGGTGCGGGGCCATTGCACGTTTCTGGCTGAGTTTTTCAGCCAGGTGTTCATTAGCTCAGCAGTGGTGTAAGTGTATGTGTGTGCAAATCAGATACTGTCTGATGGCTTTCAGGGAGCCAGTGATAAACCTTGCTGAAGTTACACCTCCTGCAAGATTCCTAAGCTGAGATGGTCAAATCTCCATGTGGCAAATTTCTTCTCTGGCCTCAGACTCTTGGCTTTGCCTTTTCCACCTCCAGTCAGTGGACTCCGGTTGGGGAAATACTGAGGCTAATGTACCGAAACGCGGATCAGAAATGTTACATGAATCCAAGATATTGATGGAATTTCAGCCATTCACTATGAAAACATGAGTGAGCTAACGTTAACGTACAGATGTTGTATTAACACTGAGTGATTTCCCAGTCCTCATTAGCAATACGCTTTGATAAGCGTAGAAGGTGTTAGCTATAGTTTCCCTTCAGTAAGCTGTTTAATCATCGGAGCTTACTGGCTGTGGGATTTGGGAGACTTACACGATCACATAGTGAATTAAGAGTAATACAATACCCTCCCTCTGGCTTCTCTGGGATAGCGCACAGGAGAGGGAATGGGGTCAGAGCTGCTCTGCTCCCCCACTTCAGCAGCACTGGTGTGCTCCAGTGCGGACTAAGCAGGAAGCTGCGGCCTCTGTAGTCAAGATCTTCCTTGTTTTCGGGAGCACACTTATACCAGCCCTCCTGCAGTGATCAGCACATGCCGGTGAACTTGTTATGGCATGTTCTCGCTGTCTCACTGAGGTCAATCCGAAGCTTACTGCAGGTACGGGCAAGATTCCTGGCCTTCAGTGGCCTTTGGGCTACGCTGTGGAGGCAAAACTACGAGAGCGATAGATGCACGGGTGAGAGGACTCCACCACCACATTTCACTCTGAAGGGATGGCAAAAGAGATTCTGCAGCCCAATCCTCTGCATCCCGGAGCAGTACAATCAGTATGAATCCTACTTCATAAGTAATGCAGAAGCACTTTCTGGTTTGTGAATCATCTGCATCCCAGCGTTTCTGGGGATCTTGGGTAATGAGACAAGAACACTGCAGCCTCTGTGGTCATCTCTACCTGCTCACGGGGCTGACAGCCTGCTCTGGCACCGATTTCCAGCTGCGCTTTAAAAATGCTGGCTGCCACTGAGCAGTTCTCATCGGGAGATCTCAGACATGAAGTAATTAATCCTCCTAGCTTTTCTAGAAGAAAGCCAGCTACCATTAAACCTGTTTTACAGGTAGGTAGGCTGAGCTCCAGTCTGCCTGAGATCACAAAGCGTTATTTAGAGCCAAACTGCCTGGGCTGACATGTTCCCGCAGCAGGGATGACTGTCTAGGAGGAATATTAAGCTCCTTCCTTAGAGGAAAGGAGTGCCTAGGCAGAGGGGAGGGCTGGCCACGCAGGCTCTGTTATGTTCGTGCTTCGCACATGACTACAAAGCGAAGAAACCTCGCTAGCTCCATGGCTTGAATCCAGGTGTCCCTCCAATGAACAGGGTAAATCGAAACGCCATGCTCAGCCCTATGTGCTGAGCCATCTGGCAGGTGGGAATGTAAAACTGCCTGCTTGCTTATTCCTGAGTCACCTCCTTTAGCATTTGTTATTGCATAGCGTGTTAGCATGCTGCCTGCTGGATAATAAATGACTTCATTCACTGCGGCAGCGAGGGCACTATTAAAAATTAACCCTGGCAAATGGTTCTGCATATTTTTTTCAGGCAGAGCCAGACCAGGGGGAAGAGGAGTGCTTTTGAAATCCGATTTGCAGAAAAGGCAAGTGGTGAGTTTTTATTAATGGGGATCGTTCAGGCTTCAGTTTAATCACTGCAGTTGTTGGGAATCGATGATCAAAATTCAGAGGGCTTATGGCACTTGATAAAGTTAAAAGCGGTGCAAGTAGAGAAGACTCAGTGGACATATTGTAGGGGAGGTCAAAGAATGGGATAAATGGGGATTGCTGTGCTGACATGTCATTTATTACCTGCTTGCAGAAATAAATGAATTTATCACATGGATGTCATTATCACACATAAGGAACATCATTGTCTGTAGATGAAACACTCTTTGATTTTCTCACTTATAACCATCCCCATTTAGCAGCATGCAGAGTATATTTACAGAAATGAAGAGTTTGCATTAAAAATCTGAGGAAATAGATCAGCTGACAGGCACATCCCTCATTTTCTTGGCTTATCTTGCCTCCAGCACCCACACAGTATCCATCAAATTGTCTCTAGCCAAACCCTTGCAGGCTGCATTTGAAGCTTGGGCAAGGAGCCAGGCAGGCTTAGAGAGCAGAGGCCTTTCTGTCTGCACGCACTTCTCACTGTCTGTACGCTGCACACCAGAGCAGGGGAGCTCAGCTTTAGGCTTCACAAAAAATGCGTCCTTCCTCCCTTTTCATCACTCCATCCAAGGGAATCGTTCCAAAGCCTGATGACACTCAAATTAACGGTCCCATTGTTGACACAAAAATTGCATCTTGTTCTGAAGCATCATTCCGCTGGCTTTGGTACAGTAGCAAGCAGCACACCTCATCCCACGGCCACGGTTCCTCAGGGCTGTCCCAGACCCTTGAGCAGCTCCATCTGTAGATGGGTTGACACCTGTAGATAGGCTAGATGGTAACATAAACTGTAATGCAAAGTGCAGTGACTGTGCAAGCAGATCTACCCTCTGGCTGGCATGCTTCTTTCCAGAAGCATATCATAACTGTTGATTTCACAAGCTGTACTAGGATATGACGGCACCTATCAAAGGGCCAAGCTGAGGTCTGCATGTTTGTACTGAGTCACCTGCCCGTTTCCATGGGGCAGAGATATTTTAAAATGTCAGGCTTAAGCAGATATTATGCTGCAGCAGGGAAGATCTAAAGTTCCTGCATAAACAGCATTACGAATTTGCTGGATGAAAGGCATTCAGATGTCACTGTGTCCAAGTGGGAGACGTTTCCTACTCTAAGATATTTTCTTACCTGTGGTATTTCAGGGACCATGGTTGAAATATTCCTCAGATTAACTCTTGCTTTTTATATATTTTCTCTCCTTTATCTCTCCATCCAGACAGAGCTTTGCCATTAGCCTTAGTCCCTGGCTATCTTGATCAGCCATGTGAGCCCCCAAGGTCCAAGTCCCTTCTGCTCCCTGCTCCTGCCCATTGCATCCGCAGGGGGTGTGCCTCTGGAACAAGCAGCCCTGGTTCCCATGTATCTCGAACATGCAGCATGCCACACAGCAGGCAGGCTTCCAGACTTATCAGCAGAGTATAGTGGTCCCAGAGACCTCTGTTTCTCACCAGCTGTTTGCCTCACATCCTGGTTAAAAAATGGGCATACCGGAAAGTTGTGCTTGCAAGTAGTGGGATACTCCCTATACATATTTCCTAGGTTAGCTGCTGTATGAATGTTGAGGAAATAATTTAAGCATTTGATCACAAACATGGTGTGTGGTGTGGTATGGGATCTGCCCTTGCTGGGATGTTGGCTGTGAGAAACAAGGTTTTTTGCTCTAAGATCCTGTGCTCATTGCAGGCAACAGGCAACAGCTTCATTGAACTCTTGCTGCAGCCAAGCGTGCTGCTGGAACAAGGAATTCATTCTAATGATCACTGGCCATGAGTTATCCCAATGGTTGTCAGTCAACAGAGCAACATTTTATAAATATGATCTTTGTGGAGGTGGTAGTTTTGGGAAACCCAATAGCCTAAAGTTAGTTTGGCACCTCTTTGTAGGCTAGATGGTGGATGTGATCTGAAATCACTTCCCTTAACTTCAACAGGTTTGGGATCACCCCCGTGGTTTGGATACTTATTTATTCATTTACTTATTTCTTTATTTACTTCTCCCTGGTCTTTATAATTCGGTCTCCCGGTTGCTAAGGGCTGGATGTGTTGCGGCAAGTATCTCAAAGAGAAAGAAGTGTCCTGTGCAAGCAGCCAAAGGCATACCTCCAGCTTCTCAATTCTCTAGAAAAGAAAGCTGTGAGCTGTTCACTGATGCTGAGCCAGAAGCAAGCACATATCGCCTAGTAGACCACAGAGCTGAAACACCCTTGGAAATACCAGGAATGGGCAATGGCACTTGAGGCAAAAGAAGCACTTTGGCTCTTTGCATTAGGGCAGAGCCACGTCTTTTAGGCTGTAGACGCTGGCCCTAGGGTTACATTGGTGTGCACGGGGATGCATAGGGTATGCAGCGTTCGTTCCAGTATGCAGAACTGACTGACCCCTTTTCTACCTGCTGATCTACTGCAGACTGTGCCCCAGCCACTTTATTTTCTACCGTTTAGGACAGGGATTTGAGAAAGACTTTTGCCAGAGCTGCTGTCTGTAGCATGGCTCGCATCGGTGTTGTTGCAGTGATGGCTGAAAGCTTTGGTGTACATGAGTGGCATTCAGAGTAAGCTTAGAACGGTGCAAAGTGCATGCAAACTAGTGGTGTAATGGCATGCAGACTGGTGCTTTGCCCTGATTCATTTTTTTTTAAAGCCCCAACCTCTCCACTACTTCACACCATATAGTATAACTTACACTGATGGGAAGTGATTATAAATCGACATCTTTCTGATTTGATAACATTTTGGGGTGGCTTTGCATTGGCACAGAAACCAAATACACATTGCAAAGCTGCTGGTTCCCCTGCCTGAAGACAGCTAGATGAATTCCACAGCTAACGCCTGCTTGGCAAAACTGACCTAAAAGCACAGTGAGGCCAGAGGTTTCTTTACACTGCAAAGAACAAGTGATGTTCTTGAAAAACTATGGTAAAACAGTCCTTAACCTTAACTTCTTTCCAGCACAAATTAATTTTTCTCTTAATGTTAAAAACAATGTTGTAACTCAATCATTGACTGTGAAATTCATCCCAGAAGAAATGTAAGGACCCCAGTGTGGACCAGGTGTGAATCATAAAGAGCATCAGCAAGAGGCCTTTTGTATCCCAGGGGCATTAATCCCACACCAACATTATTCCTTTTATATTTTTCTTTTTAAGCCTGCCATATTTAAGCCCTCTCAGCGAGGCATTCTCTTGCTGAGGATTTCTATCCCACCAGACACTGTGACGCCCCCAAACTGAATGAAACCCCTAGTACTATAGTTGTAACAGCGTTGGCTTTTGTACCTACCAGTTCTTTAGTGAAACTTGCCATCTGGCAGCTGTAGGGCAGCTTCAGACTTGTGCCATACCATGGGACAGGGTGCCATCCCCTCGAAGAGCAGATAGCTTTCCAAAACCAGGAAACAGTTTGACCCAAAACAAACTGAGAAAGGTAGATGGCCTTGAAGAGAGACACGAAACAATAATCTTTATTTTATACACAGGCATTTCAAGTTACCATTGATCTTAAGTCAGGAATTATATAAACAAGGGAGTGCAAGCATGCATTTCTGGCTCTCAATATTATTTTTTTGTCAGATAAGAAAGCTTTTGTTTCCTTTTTCCTGTAAAAATGGGAAGGGAGGGTAATCTTATATATATTTGTTTATTACTTCATTAATTTATTTACAACTCTTCATTAAAACTAAGGCAGAAATAGGAGATAAGCCCTTCTGGAATGAAGAAATCCTGGCTCGGTGGCTCAAATATTAATACAGTGCCCTGTCTCACCTTTGCCACCTCATGTCTTTCATCTCAATCATCTTGACTGCACTGTAGTGCAACCGCTTCTGTGTAGAATCATTGTTGCGAGCCAAAACCTGCCTTTCTAAAGCAATAGTATGAGGGAAGAGCCCTGTGGTGGGGCATCTGAACACAGGTGGGAGTCCACCAGTCCCTCCCTCCCATCAGGGCTGAATCTGATCAGGGCTTAAGCTAATGAGCTATCCCAACACATTTGAAGCCTGCCTTAAGCTTGCCTTTGCTCTAAGAGACCCTTCACCGTGAGCAGGTGCCATTTGATGGTTTTATTGCCTTCTGAAAATGTACCCCAAAGCTCCACCAAGCCAAGGAGGGTGTTCGTTTTCCCAGAGCGAGCATACAGCAGTAAAGAAGGCAGGCTTTGTCATTCAGGGCCGAGCTTAGGAACTTGAGTGTGTGGTCACCTTCAGACACTATGCATGGTTTCTGTACGACTTTGGGGACATCAGTAGTTTGGTTTACTTGTTCACAGAAGGAAGGACAAAGGAGAACCATGATCTTCCATCTTTCAGTGTGAGTTAAAATACTCCACAAAACGGTTAGTGAAAGTTTTTCTAGGTCTAGTTCAGCTGGAAAAGATACAGCTTTGTACAAAATGCCATATGTTGCTTGACAAAGCTTTCCTTTCAGATTGCAGTTTATGAAAAGGAGCAAAAACAAATGCCCAGATTCAGTGAGTCAAAGAAAATGTTTTTTTAATTGGATCCTCTCATTGCACTTTCTTTTCATGCCAGGTGCAGTGACAGCAAAATAAATTCAATTGACAGACTCCTGTCATCCTTCAGATCTTTGGATCAATGTAGTGGTACCCAGTGAAGGGTCATGTGCAAAAACCTTTTACTACAGTGAGGACTTCCATTCCACTTGCCTTTGCAACCGGGGAGGACAAAGGAAAGAGAGGAACCCCATCTTAATAGTCAGTGATTATAAGTGACCAGTTTGATATGACATTGATAATGTGACCCCAGGATACACCAGACATTTACAGTGCATAGAGTATTTATTCCACTACACAAGACATCTGGAGTAAATTACACTGTTCTGGTCACCCGTCTTCAAGAAAGAAAAGCTGTAGAAGAAAACCCAGGATGATAAAAAGAATTGCAAGTCTGTCTTTAATGTCAGGAGATTTTGAGCGTGGCTTGTATGACTTAGTAAATAAACATCTAGAGGAGATGGCAGTAGGCACTATAAATACATCAGGAATGTGAACATCAGAGGGGAAGAGTTATTTTAAGCTGAAAAATAGTTTGGCAAAAGAACAAGTAGGTGTAACTTGGCAATAAATAATTTTAGCCTATAAATTAGGAGGTCTGTAACCTTCAGAGAGAGGCTTTGGGGCAATCTTTCAGAAGGAGGAAGAGGCTGAGGGGTATCTAAAAGACTCTGATGTGGTTACCTGCAGTAGCAGGAAACTGGTTCCTCTGAACATAAAACCCCTTCTAGTCCTGTGTTTCTAAGTGGTAGCACAAGGAAATTCTGAAATATTAATCATGCAAGTGGCAACAGCAATTAGCTATTAATCAATAATATTAATTAGTGACTGGGATGACTGGGTGTTGCGTGTAAAACCAGGAGGACAGACGTATCTCTTCTTTGTAAGGTAATACCCGGAAGGAAAAGCGTGTCCATCTAGGCTTGGTTTGCAGAGAAAACGTCACCTTATTCCTGTTCATTTGGGTAGCACCAATGTAATTAATCCAGACTAATGTGTTTTGTGGAGTTCCTGTGATGGTCAGATGGGAATCAGGTCCAGCATCTCCATGTAGGTCCAGGATATGCAAATTGTTGCTACTGAGATTTAAAACTGTTAAAGAAAACTGGAACATCACTTTCCTCTCCTATACAGCTTCAAGAATGTACGACATGATTCCTGGATAGAGATCACGTCAGCTCCACAGTTACTAATTTACAGGTTTCTCACTGACCTTAGCTCAGCTCTGGGAATGGCGCCAGCACAATTACAGGAACTGAACAGGGCAGACATAAAGCTCCTGTATTTACCCTGAAATTGTGCCAGATTTCTCTCTTGCTCGATGATGGAAAGATGCATTTCTTCTTTGATTGGATTCAAATAGTTCAGGCTGGGTTGGCTGTAACAAGATTATTTCCGGATGAAGAAGGAAAAGTAGTAAACTACCGTGCAGATGAGTGCATACACAGTACGCTTGCTGCATAGATAACCTTCAGGAAGTGTGTCCCAGGAAGAGGTGTGGGGGGAAACTGAGTCAAGGTGACTTGAGCTAGTTACCTGGAAGATAAATGGCAGAATTGGGAATACGATTCAAGGGGCAGATGCTTGATTCAGTGTTGTTTTCACTGAATCACACCACTTTCCTGGATCCCATTAAGGCCCATTGCCTTCCTTCCTGTGAAGATGGGCAGCTGGATGGCAATGACACCAGATGGAGCTAAATGCGCTCATCACCTTGGAAAATCAGGCCCCTGGTGATCTCTGACGTTGACTGACCGTCAGACCCTGCAAGAGGAGAGACAACACATTTCCTGACCTATGGTCTAAGATATTATTTTCCAAACCCCAGAGTAAATTGAACATTGTTGGAGGGGAAATGCTGATGCAATCCACCAGCAGCCGCTGCTCTCCAGCATCCTTGCAAAGGTACAGGATATATCTGGGGTGTGAGGGGGTGTGTGCGTGCAAGTAGGGTATTCAACACCTCAGCCTCTTCTAAATGACAGGCAGAACTCTGCGTCTTCCCTCCAGACTTCCTACCTTCCTGCCCCGGGGAGAAACGCTGCTAAAGGCTGCTCCCAGGAAAACACTGGGTACCATCCTGAAAGTAAAACCCTGAAAAAACAAGCTTTTTATGTGGGACCAGTGAGGGTGTGACCACATCTTCCGAGGTGCCTGATTTCTGAACCCTATATCTAAAGTGTGGAGGTGTGAATTCCTCCTAAGTGCGAGGGAGAATGGTAAGAGCAATGTTCTGAATAAATACATTGTGATGTGTCTAAAAGATCAGGTAATCCGTGTGTTTGAACAGGGAAATGTAATTTACGGACAGATGAGTCTGGATGATTGAATTAACCTGGCTTAATGAATTACTGCCTCTCAGTGGAGCTGTGAAAACTGAGTCCATTGTGCTTTAGTCCCTTGCTTTTTTAAATAAATCATATTAAGGGGGAGCAACCGTGTTTGGTTCAGAGGGCGGAAGGGCTATTAACGGGGTCAGTTAAGACAGCTCTGCAGATGCACGGTAACTCGTTAAACCACAGGAAGTTAATCCTGTCTGCGCGCTAGGTGCGCACTGATGGCGCTGGGATTTTCTGGTGTCCCAGGAAATGACCCCCTAGAAATTAGTAAGTATTCTGTATTCATATCCGTGTTGAACAGAGAAAAAGGAATACGATGGTGCCGTGGCAATCTCCAACCAGGAGATGATGAATGGGTAAGGAATAGCACATTGCTGCTCACAGGGCAGCACTCTTGCGCCAACGCAGCTGTTTGGCCGTGTCACCAACAAAAGTTGAACCACATCCGTTGGATCCGGATCGTGACAAACTTCATTCTGCCATGTCCAATCTTTGACCCCTCTGGTCTGGAAATGTAGTCTTTTCATCTGTTTGTTTCTTGGGTTGGTTTTTATTTTTTTTTAAATGCAAAATGATTTGGTGAAACCAGCCTTGTTATGCATCACAAGTCGTGTTTTCCGGTCCTCAGCACAGCCACTCACCGCTCCAGCTGATGGAGGTGTGGGTGTGGAATCACCTTTGTGCACGATGGGATTAGTTATCCCTCAGCCCTCAAAGAAGGTTTCAGGTGCTGTTGGGAACAGAGATGCCCTCAACACCTCTCCTACTGTCACCCCAACTCCTTCAGCTCTGTCGTAACCTGCCACCCAAATCTCAGGAGGGGTCCTGCTGCATTTCCCGTCCCGTTCCTGTCCGTAGCGCCGTGCCCACCCCTGCTCTCCCCCTGCTCTCCCCACTTTGCTCCTGCTGTTTACATTTCCACTCATCCCCCAGCAAGCATCCTCTGCTCATTCCAGCCAGGATCCCTTCCTGCCTGGGAAGGATCCCCAAGCTCTATCCCTCCTCCTCGCCCACACCGGATGGGCTGTATCTCTCCACAGCACCCTGCAGGACATCGCTATCCCGGCCGCAGCCCGCAGGCGGGCGCGGAGGGATGCGGAGGCTGGATGGGCGGGCGCGGGAGTGGGCGGAGCGTCTGGGCCCGGGGGCGGAGCCACGAGCGCCAGGTCAGGAGCCGGGGCCGCGAGCCGTCGCGCCGGTCGTTGCCTGGAGACGGGTGACTTCCGAGCAGCGCGCCAACCCCGGCCCAGCGCGGTACGCAGGTAGGAGCTTGCCTCCCCCCGCCACCAGCAGGCAGGGCCGCGGGGAGGGTGCTGCTGCAGCTGCTGCTCGTCCGTGGGGGGGAACGGGGTAGTGGGGGTGGCAGCCTGGAGGTGGCTTTGTGCGTGGGGACTGGAGGAAGGGGCGATTTCCCCTTGTTACCCGCTGTTTGCACACGTATGTTTAAGGGCCTTATAACAAGGTCTTTGGGGTGCCCACGTTCGCTGGTATGACGCGCGTCCCAGGGCTCGAACACCCCAAGAGCATGTGTAGCAGGACCTACGTGGGGGTGGAAGCACCTGAAGGTTTCTGTTTATGTCAGGGCTGACAGTGAATCTGGTAGGTTTAACAGTGTGTTTAAATTTTATGCTTTGGTAGAGCTCTGAGTAGAAAAGTGGTGGTGAATAAGCAGTCTGGTGCACTTTCAAGCTGTAGAAGCATCCCTGGGTATTTTGTGTTGGGAGAACTGTGGCTGGTCCATAATGCCTCCTCGGCCTCTCGGGATGGCTGAAGAGACTGGCCAGTGTTGGGTTTGCAGGCTTTGAGCATTGCAGAAAGGGCTCAGGTATGTCCCTATCAACTTACAAGTCCTTTGGGGTGTGGAGAATGGTTTGGGGATGAGCCTGCTATTGGCAAAAGACTCATGATACTCACCTGTAGTTTTTAGAAGGCAGTGATTAATTAATTGGGTATCTTAAGCTCTCCCTTAGGCTCATCTGTGAGGCCTGTGCTATCCTGGCTCTGCACCCACCTTCTACAGTAGTTGTTTCCTGATATGTTATTTTCCATTCTGACTCCTTTTACAAGGCAAAATTTTCTAATGAGTGATACAATGAAAATGATTTCATGTTGACTTCAGCCTTTTACCCTGTGCTAGCCTGATCTAACACAGGTTCAACTTACTCCTACAGCCTAGAAAATGAGTGTTCTTTGAGTAAATAATCGTTCAGCGAATAACTTTTTTTTAAAAACTAGGTAAACTCTTCTTTACCAAATCCTGCACCTTCTCATGATCTCCTTGGGAAACTCTTTCCAGTTACACTTTCATTAAACTCTGCTAGGCTGTACTGCTTCACATCCTGTTACATGTTGAAGACCTATTGAGTATGGACTTCTGCTGCCACAGTGGATGAAGTTCTCTCTTATTATTAATTGTGGAATGCTCAGAGTCTTTGGGTTTGTTGTTTTGTTTTTGTTTTCTTTTCCTCTTGAAGACTGTGTCCTTACTGTTGTTTTAGCAGGATATAGAGCAATCAAACAAGAAATTGCACTATGAACATCTGTGTCATTCAAGATAAATGGAGATGAACAGCTGTGACTAGTAAATGAAAATCTCTGTAGGAGAGGGATGGGAAATGAAAGACACAGAACAGCATTGGAAGACGAGGTAAAATAATATCAAATGTACAAAAGATTGAAAATGTTTTGGAACTCTCTTAAAATTACACTCCCATTTCATTTCTCTGCTTTGTGTTGTTTTGTCTGAAATGAATCTGCCTGAAAGACTGATTGAAAATGCAGCCTTCAGGCATGTCAGTTGCTGCCATTAGCAGGTTTTGTTGAAGGATGTTGTGGGTTTTTTCTGGCCTTTGTGTTCTCCCTCTTGGCTCCAACACTGAGAATTACTGTGGTCCTGTATGTCTGACCTCTCAAGCGACTGATACGTGGATACGTCCACCTATGGGCAGTTTAATTGTACGCTACTCTCAGCGGACGAGTGAACAGGCTCTGCCCATGGCTTGGGGTGCCATCAGCCTGTTACACAACCCAAGGAACCTGTTCCTGTATAAGAGCGGGATTCAGATTCAATGTGAGACCAGATGTGAGTTTAGCTCTGGACTGGAGAGATGATATTATTATTTATGATGATGCCTGTGCTTATCTAACTGAAGCTCCTTAGGGGACATAGTTAAAAAAAGCCACATTTATTCTGTGAGCTTCAAGTAGTGTAAAATTTAGTAAAATAATAACATTATGTAATATACCATAAATTTGGGATTGCTTCATCTGTCACTAATAGGAAGGCTTAATGTTTATTTGGGAGGAATTATGAAGAGGTTATTTTGTAAATGAGAAAATTTGTGAGCTTTCCACAGAAATTAACTTTGGTACATCTGTACAATTTTAATTTTCTAGTAAGACAGTTGGTGTTTTTATACCTTCTGTGGATTCATGTGTTGGCAACTGGGAGCAAAACCTATTTTACGCAAGTGCTTGCTATAATACAAATCAGAAGACTAGATTTGCTATGGTAGATGTAATAAAGGCTAATGCGTCTGTATTAAAAGGAAAAGATTGTGGATCCTGGCCAGTTCAAAGAAGCATTACCAGATATTTAAGAAAAAGAAGGTTTCAGAAAGCACTTGTTCCTTTGATTGCAGTGTCTCCCATGGGGAAGCAGTATTTGAAGTGTAGCATAACACTGGCTGTTTATCTTGCATGTTTTGCATCTTGAGCTTTGATTTAATTTTTTAGAGTTGAATTCTATTACTACTTTGGTTTCTCTCTCTTTTGAATGTTACTAGCATAAGTAGTGTTTGGGCATGGTTTTGTTTTAATAGAGTGTCCACCCAAGTTCAAAGTGATGAACATGGGGGAAAGAAACATGTATAGAATGAGGGCTTTGGGTAAATTATTGCTGCTTGAGAAAGAGCATTAAGCTACTGTGGTAGTTCTCTGAAAATAACATTTTGCTGCTAGTCAAAAAGACTAAAGGTGTTAAAACTTCCAAGAAGAGGAATTGAAAATGGTGTAAATTCCCGTACTGTCTCTGTGGTCATATCTTGAATTTTATGTGCAGTTCTGATCATCCTGGAGGGTAAATGGCAGAACTGAAATTGTTTCCATGAAATACAACAAAGAGGAGAAATGAAAACCAGACAAAATAAATGAGACTTTTCAGCTAGAAGAGAGGATGGAAAAGGAGGTGATGCAAAAGAAAGCTATAAATTAATTAATGGTATGGACAGGTGGATGAATCCTCCATAATTCTGTCTAACTGCTTTTGACTTCACTTATAATCTTAGCCTCCACGACCACCTATACTTGTGTCTTCCACAATTTAAACAAATATGATGCAAAAATGCACTTTCTTCTTTTTAAAAAACTGCTTCCTGATAAAATTACTGTTGTTTCTTTGGTCATTGGGTGACTATTTATCTTGAGACAAGGCAAAAAATTGCTTCCCTATATAACTCCCCAGGTGTTGAACACAACACACCTTTTGGCCTGGGAAGTTACGGAGCAGCTGATAGGCAGAAATTTAAAAAGTTATGTCAGGGGAAGGATTGCTCTGGACTACCTCTGCTTCTGATCCTGTTTTTTAAGCATCTGTTTCTGACTTCAGTAGCTAGCTGGACATCTACCTTGATCTGGCAGGACACTTATAATGCGACCTCATTAGCAGCCTAAATTGATTTCACAAAGTTCTTTTCACTGTTAGTTTTGTGCCCTTGCTAGAATTTTGGGAGTGTTTGTTAGTAAATAAGCTCCTGCGCCCTCTTCCACTGATGTTTTCCTACGAGTTCAGCTAGAATTCATCTCTCTTCATGCAATGTATCCCATGTGAGCAACACATTGGAAAGCAGAAACATCCCAGCATTGAAAATGACTTTTCAAATGGCTTTGCAGGCCATGGGATTTCTTCCTTCAATCAGCTTAATTACCTAATGAAACGGACTGGAAATTGTTTGGGGGCAACAGAGTGCTTTGAAGCTCTGAAATGCCATATATGATGCATTTTAATGCTGCACAGAAGTTTGGATTTTGAAGGGCCCATAAATGCAATGCAACAGTAGCTGGAAAAAAGTCTGGTTTTATTATCCTTTTCTTAGCTGGAATCTGGAAATGCTTCTAAATGGTGGGTACAAAAAATGCTTTGAAAACCAAAAACTTGAGGTTTTACTTCTCTGCAGCTTTGTATTGTCACTTAGTCCTGAGTCCGTATGTTAGAGCAGCCCATGAATGAGCAGCGCGGTCGTAAGCTTGGTCTGAGACTGCGCTAACCTGGGCAGGGAGACACGGCATCCTTTTGTGTCTCGGAAAACTGAGCTGCCCCTTATTATCCTAATGACTGGGGAGAGCCTGAAGACCTTTGGGCATGTGGGGGAAATTGGGGAAGGTGCTGGAGAGAGACCAGTATACAGGTGACTTACCCAGCTGCTTTGTAACGAAGTGGGCGAGTGCCAACTGATGTGAAAGCCTCTTGCCTCAAGCCCCAGGTAAGGTCATCAAGGCTAGGTTAAAAGCAGTGCAGGGTGAGAGGGTTTTTAATGTGACAGGAAGGGATGATGAGGGCAACACTAAAGCAAAACAAAGTTTGCAGTGAGAGGGGGAACTTTTTTTTACGTTGTCTCATCTTTGCAACAGTTGGCACTGCTTTGCATATAAAACTTTTCAAGTGAGTGAAATTTTGAGTCTACGTGGTTTAGTGATGGACTTGGCAGCGCTGGGTTTACGGTTGGACTCGGGGATCTTAAAGGTCCTTTCCAACCTAAACAATTCTATGATATTTCAGCATGCTCATAAAAGCTTTTCTTTAGTGGGGCACACGAGTGGGATGTTTGTGAATGCTCTTTATAGTGTTCACACGATCCCTTGTCCTTAAAGTAGCGTTACTGAGGTAGTCGTTACCTCCTTCTGCTTAACAGAAACAGAAGATTGAAACAAGATGGTTTAGTCTTATATGGAAAAGAAAGGTTCCCACTGATATCAGCTCAGATGTTTCGTTTTTCAACCTTTAAGAAGTTGCACCTGCTAAAAGAGTGGTGTGTAGAGGATGATTTATATCGCATACATGTAGCAGGAACTGGTTTTGCCATTAGGGCTGGATTAGTGTAACAGTAGTTTCCTGTGACATCATAGTGAATTCCAGTTTCCCAGTTATTTTCCAGAAGAGGTTATCTGTTGTGCCCTTGCACAAAATTACACTTAAAAGGGAACTCATAGTTCCCTTGGGACTTACAAACCAAACCTTTTGTCAAATCCTTAGTAAACACAGAATTCTTTGTTTTCATTCTGGGCAATGGTAACAGTATGGGCATGACTGTAATTTGTGATTCTGGATTAAACAAATAAAAATTACCTTATGCAGGGCAGGAGAGATGGAATTCTGCAGTGTAAGCTTCCTGTCATGACAGGATAGATAGCACAATGGTTCTCAAATGTGTTTTTCTAGAGAATTTTTAGAATGGTGACATAAAGATAAGGGTGTACAGCTTGCGGTGCCCTACCTGAAATGCCGCTCCTCCCTGTCCAGTGAAGCTTTTTGGATGTATGGGTAGCCACAGAGCAGGAGATGATGCTGTTTGAGAAGCTGGCTTAAGGGAGTAGAGATTCAGTTTTGTATGGGATCTTAATGTATAGAGGTACATGTCCTTCCTAGAGTAAATCTGGATTGATTACTGCTGTTAGGGTTTTTTTGTTTTTAAATGGTAGGCTAACTGCTTGGACAAGCTCTTTAGGTAATGTCTTGAAGGCTGCATTAGAAATTATCACGCGTAGTCACACAATTCAGAGGGTCTTTCCACATTTAAGAAGCCATAATTAGTATGGAGTCAAACATTTCTGGAAATCACTGTATTTGAGTGCGTATTAATATATATTTAATGAAGACTACACGGTCGTATCATTGACTCTTCAATAAATCTTGTAGCGGAAAAATCAAATCTTGGAGTTTTACCAGTTTGTCGGACACTAAGAACAGCAAATGACTATTCTCTGCCAATTTTTCACAGGATCACAGAATGGTGAGGGTTGGAAGGGACCTTTGGAGATCATCTAGTCCACCTCCCCTGCCAAGGCAGGTTCACCTAGAGCAGGTTGGACAGAGACGTATCCAGGCGGATTTTGAGTATCTCCAGAGCAGGAGACTCCACACGCTCTCTGGGCAGCCCGTTCCAGAGCTCTGGCACCCTCAGAGTGAAGAAACCAAAAACAAACTAGCTTTGTTTGCTGATAATAACTCACTTTGATCTCAGACAATTTGTAATGAAAATACTTTTTCTCCTTGCTAATCCAACGTTACAATAATTACAAGCAGCAAATCAATAGCTGGAAGTATAGAATTGGAAGTGTTGCATTGGATATTAAGCCACAAATTGATCTCCCTGTCAGACCTTAAGTAAGTGCTGTATCAACACATATTTCAAGGATTGAAGGACATTCTGAAATGTAATAGTGATGGACGGAAGAAAGGAGGACAATAATGTGTTTTTTGCAAGTGTATTAACTCCTTACGGCCCGAATCTACGCAATCCTGCTGTTATCTCATTACGATGTGCACTCACGCGTTACAACAGTGATTTCTGACTGTTTATCTGAACCAAGTGGAGCATGTATGGGGTTGTGTCTGGACAACTGACAAGGTATTCCAGCAGATATTATATGGCAGATATTCTAATTCAAGTCAGTTATTCACCAAAATCATTATTTCTTAGGAAAATAAAGACACCAGAAGACCTGCCTATCACATAAGGTCCTTGAATTTCCTTGGACAACTGACTGTTGCAACTCGGTGTACTGAGTAAATCATAGTGTTCTAAAGAAAGTAGAGGAAAAAATCTGAGAAATTCTGGAGTTCCTTGGCAAAAAAACAGATAATAAAAATTTGTGGCTCGTGGTTTTTCTTCCAGAAACTAAGCCGCATAGTGTTTTTCGAGATTGCTTTTCCCTCTTAATGGGCAGAAGGTGAAAGTTGTCCTTATGCTACTGTGGGCACACAGAGGTTTTTGAATTGAGCAGTGATGTTGGAAGCTTCTGTCTATGGTGTTTCTTTCATAAGCCATTAAGAAAATTGAAAGGAGTAATGTGTCTCTGAAGAATTATTTCTTGAGTGAGTTCTTTAAGCGTTGGACATTGTTGTGGCTCAGGTGTGCACGCTTGAGAAGTCGGCATCATCCCTAAGAATGCTTGCCAGCTATGTGCAGTGGTCTGGGAAAACCAGGCTTTGTTTTCTGCCAATTGCCTCTTCCCTGATAAGTGTGTGGAAGGAGCACTTAGGAGAGTGAGGCTTTGGTTCCTCTCTTTCTAATGCCAGGAGATCCTGCAGGGAGAGGTTTGGTGGACTGTTAATTTTTGTTGTTGTTCTTCAGATAAGGGCTGCCATTTTTTTTGACACTGCTGACTCTCTTGAATTTCTTTTGCTAGTGCAGAGATGAAGACTTTTGACTGTACACGAGTAGTCAGAGCAAGAAGTCTCTGGTTTAAACCTCTCTCACCTCCTAACCGGTCAGTCTGCTCGAGCGGAGATGTCTTGCTGAGCAGTCAGAACGTCTGTTTGTCCTAACAGAAATCACTTCTGTGTTTAACTGTTTGTTAGTATGAGGGGAAAGAAGGTGGTAATTCTCAAGCCTTGGCCACCACCAAAGCCTTGTCAGCCAGTTATGATTAGCTTGATTATTTAATTACTTTTCCAGCACTAAGAGTAAGTATTGCTTCACAGTGGAGAACAGAGGAAAACTGCGGGTGTCCCTTCAGCAGGGGGAGAAGGCTTTTCTCTAGTCTAGCCTTTTGTTGTTACAGCAATGCTTCCAGCTGTGATGATACCTCCTTGCTGCCAAGCCGTAGTAAATAGCTGTATAAATCATAGTAATGCTTATACCATTCAGGTACAGCGGATTTTTTTTACTCTAACAGGTGTACATATGTTTGTCCTCATAGTTCAAAGATAATTGTTAAGCTCTTCCTATTCAGAACTATTTAGAAATTGAATAATAGACACTTTCGAGGTGCTTCATCTTCAAACTTTGGATTTCATTCCTCACTTGAATGAACAAAACTGAAAACAGTTTTGTTTAAATTGGATTTTAATTTTATTTTCTCCAAGACTCTCTTCAGAACTAGAAGTCAGTAGCCACGGCCCACGGGACTCAGAGAGCAGTCCGTAACAGTGCATGTACGTTTAATTTAGGACAGCAAATGCAGACCGCTGCTGTCTGTGCTACCTACAGGCAGACCTCAAAATGCTGTTTAGGGGTGGTGACATGTCTTGGTGCTGGCACTTGCGGCCTGGAGCCTAGCAGAGTTTTGCTGAGTGCTGTTCACCTTTCTCGAGAGGGGATGGGTAGGTAGGAAGCCCACATGGATGGGAAGTTCATTGCCACCAGAGAAGGGTGAGTGGAGTAGTGAGAAGACTGGAAAGAATGAGTGTCCTAAGTTGGTTGTTCTTGACTACCTTCTTTCTACAGACCTATAGGTATGCCTGGCTGTTCCTATAACTGCAAACGATAGTCTGCTGTAAAAGCTTATTCTCAAAGCCAAATGAGGTGTGGGACTAGGATAGTTCTTGAGGTTGAAGAAAATGAAGAATATGTGTTACATGATACATTGCTTTGGGTTCTTTCTGATTAGAGAAACCTCTATCTCCATAGGTACTTGCTGATTTGCAATGGGAATCAAAATAGATTTTGCTAAAGGGAAAATAATAAATATGGGGGGAAGAATCAGACCTCCTGTTATCCTTTTGTTCAAAGCATATTGAGATGGACCTGAAGTGGAATCCTGGCAGACTTTCTCATCCAGCCTCAGCTGCAGTCCAGGTGACTGATTTGAGTTGGCGAGGCATCCTAAATCCCAGTCCCCTGATTAAAGATGACGGAGAACTACTTCTGGATGAATACCTTTCCCCCAGGAAACTGGTGAGTAGACATCCAACTTTTTAATGAAGTAGAAGAGGCAAACTGGCATATACAGAGCTCTATTAGCTTGACCTCCCAGCTGCTCCTGTGATGATTGCAGATTGTTGCATCTCTGACAGTTAGGCTTCTGCCTAAAGTAGATTGTCTTATGGAAATTATCAAATGTTTGTCCTCCTTTCACCTTATTTCATATCAGAAATATTCCCAACATGAATGCTGCTGTCTTTATTGCCAGGTTTCTTGAAGCACCGTGAAGAAAATTGCAGGTAGCATAATTATAATTCAAACAGCTCTCATTAATGCCATCTCAAGTACCTTGAGTCATAGCATTAGAAAAAGCTTTTCAAATTCTAGAGATTGGAAATAAAACTTTAAAAGCACAACTTTATTTCTGAGTTAGTGAAATCCTCTGTCTTGCTAAGAAGCCAGTGAAAATATTCTGCAAGTACTTTCTGCATGTATCAAAGTATGTGAAATTTCAAAGCACATTTGAAAGCCATGTTCCTTTTTGACTGGGGAAAAGATTTTGGCCGGCAGCCTGTTGAAAGAGAGTAACATGCTGAAATGTCTCATGAAGGAATAGTTGGTTGCGTATTGTGCTGTATTTGCTCAGGACTAATTAAGGGTGAAATCCCTTGGGACATGTAGGAGCTGAGAAAATAACCTCACTCATCCCTGCTAAAGGAAGGGAGGGCTGAGAGCAGAAGTTAAAGCGAGGAGCTGCAGCTTTCTGTGTTGCAGAGCTGGGTAGAAATTAGTGAAAGACAGATGGGACCAAGGCTGTGGTTCGGATGCTCCCAGCAGGCAGGGTGGTGATCACGGTGTCCCTAATCCTCTGTACATCCACTGCAGCGGTGGAGAGACGCTAGCTTCTGCAGGAGGCATGGTCCACCTGTAGGTTTACACCACTCCATAACCATATACAAGTCACAATTTTGGCCGTGCACTGTTGATTAGGTGACAGGTTGTTCTCAGAACTACTCTTCCCTTAGTAGAGAAGTCTTTTAGTGTTCATAAAATGTTTGGAGATGCAAAAATCACTTTCCACGTAGTGTGTATCTTAAGCTTTCTGGAGAAAAATTGATATATGATCTTATGATCTATGCCACTCACTTTCCTTTTGGCTCTTGTGAACCTCTGACCTTGGTCTTTTTTAATCTGGCATAGACTTAGCCCAGTTTAATGTGCTTGTGGCCTACAGTACCCTGTATAAATCCAATGGGAACCTCTCAGATTAGTTTGTTTTCTTAGGGCATGAACCAAAGCCCATTAGAGGAACCAAACCAGCTGCCCTCTGACTTCAATAAAGTCTGAATTAAACCCTTAGGAAGTTCTTTTGTTGGCATGAAATTCTTCTCTTTCTGAAGCTCTGCTGCTTTTAGTCCACAGTAAACTGTAAGCACAAAGGTGTATATAAGGCTCTTAGGGATGTTACCCACATCCCATGAAGTTGCTGTTCATTGTTTTGTAATATTTTTATATATAAACCAGGAGATAAATTCTCCCACAATTCTAGGCTATTCTTTAAAATGTGAAAAAACTCCGCTTTTATTATTTATATACACAGTCTTGAACTGAATTGAGACTTGCCTCTTTAAGATTGTATGTATTGGCATTTGTAAAGAATTCCATTTCAAAGACTCTTTTAAATGGATGCATACTGCCCTACTAATTTTTCTGGACACATTTATTTCCTGGCCCTGGAACCCGACATTTGTGTTGGCATAGCTGTGATACTTCCTGCTCAGAGGAAAAATTATATGACATTGTCAAGGAAACATTAACAATGTTTATGGCTTGTTTTAACAACAGAACCGATATATCTATTCTTTGACCTTTTTGTTGATCCAATGGACACTGCTGCTTCCATAAATCTACTTCCTCTGGATTTGCAAATGTTGGAGTAAACATTTGAACAGTGTCTCTATTTTTACAAGTTTTCACGCGCTTTTTTTTTTTAAGGAAACACCTGCCATTGACAACCAAATGGTTTGAAAGGTTGTTTTGCTTAAATCAATGCACTTAAGACATCTTCTTGATTGTCTTCTAGTTGTGAATATTTTAGGAGTTATTGATTGTATTCACTGAAGTGCTCCGAGAAGGAAACGAATAGATTTTTAAAATACCTGCTCATTAAAGTGAAATTGTTTTACGTTCAAAAAGGACGTAGGCCCCAGCACTGCAGTGTTGTGTAGGCAGATTTCTGGACACCTGGTCGAGCTTCCTGAGGAAGGTTTTTGTTCCAAGATACGCACTCAGCTTTACTCCTTGCCCTTGCAGTGTTCTACCTTGCACCGGTTCAGTTTGAGCTCGGGGAGGTTGGAAGGTCTAGTTCTGCATAATCTCTGAAGATTGGGTGCCTTGGACTGCAGTCTCATCTCTACCTGCACGTTTTACTCCTTTTGTCCTTTTTTTGTTTCAAGGGGGAGAGCAGTCTAATTCGTAGTGGAAACATTAGCAGTCTCCATTAGCAGCCCTCATTATTAAAGACTCTCTAAAAGGTGTGATACTTGTATTCCTTCTCTTTTTTTTCCAGGTGCTGGGTTCTTTTCCTCCAAAGAGAGGGAAGTTTGGCTTAAATGGATTCTTTTTCTGTTTGAGTGTTCATTTTTCCCTTTCCTTTTTGCCTCCTTGGGCCCTGGAGGACATAGACAACTTCTACAAAAACCATTAGTCCCTTGCCCGTTCTCCTCCTCTCCATAGCGGATCCCCACCTCACTGATGAAATCTTATGCTCGCTCAGTGAAGGGTTTGTGGTCTTCTGCGGCTTTCTTTCAGCATAATGTTCACTTTAAAATCCTGTGGGATTCCATATCCCCGTTATGTTAATCACATCTTCTGCAGTTTCTGCTTGCTGCCGTCTCTCTGGCTGCAGTCATACAACGCCGCTGTATGTCTGGATACTCTTCATCCAAGCTACAGGCCAAAAGCTTTGGATGCCAGGGTTGGTATCGTTAGATTTCTTGTTATTCTTTCTGCTCATATCAACGTCAATTTTCTGTTGCACTGTTTAACCTTCATCTGTATGAAGAGGCATTCTTGCTTTTCCCTTTGTACCTGGACTAATATTTGCAGCTTCCTGCTCTGCCTGCACTTGTGTTGTTGTCGGATGTTGTGGAATACCAGAATGAGCAAATTCCCCGTTCTCCTTTTGTTCTGAAAACTGGCTGTTACTGGGCAATACGTTACAATTAAGCTTTAATTTCATTAGGGCTGTGGCACAGATTTCTCATTGTGTGGAGGAACTGAAATTAAGGGCTCCACCTGTCTTGAACCAGATTTTATTTTGTTCTATTAACCCCCATCCCCTCCCCGCTGTTTGCGAACGATATTTTACTGACTTCCACAAAAAGCAGTCCACTTCTCGGAATAAACTCATTTTACAAGGTCAAATGATCTTCCAGATGTTGTCACGTTATCAAAACTAATCACATTTGTGCATGATCTTTAGGGAAGAAAGGAAGTATTCTTGTTTTGCTATTTATTGATCCTGCTCCAATTAATCATGTTTTCTAAACTTAGGAACATGTGTTCGGAAGTGGTGGTTAGTTTTGTTGCCCAGGAGGTTAGGGTGTATTTCATATGGCATGCACTCATCCTCATGGGGAGAAGAAAATCCTGGAGGCTCCTGGAACAACAAATTGGATTCTTGCTGGAATGAGTCAATCGTTTCCTTTATTTCCTTGTCAGAAAGTTTTCCTCTCGGTTGTAAGCTAAGTGGATTTGGGGAGAAAAGCTGGAGATCAAGGAAGCAAGTGCAAAATCTTGATAAATTAAGTAGAGTCAAGGAGGTGGAAGTAACTGAATTTGCATCTGCTGAATCCTTCATTGGAATTGTATAATCAGTTAAAAAGTAATAATTAAATGAAAAAAAAAGGTTTGAAGGGGCCTCACGAGGGCTTCCAGTTCAACCTCCTGCTCAAAGCACAGCTTGTTTCAAAGTTAAACCAGATTGCTGAAGGTAGCAGATAGTAGTAAATATAATAGTGTGGACAGGACATAAATGACAAAGCCTCACTACTTTCAGAGCTCTCCTTCCAGATGTTCTTACGCTAACACTAATTTCTTCACCACTGTTAAGGCTTGTAGTTGTGTTAGTGTTCATCCTGCTACTTAGGCATCTGATGTTTTACATGCACACTGTCACATCAGGAACTTTTGTATTTATATGCATACACGCACATACACCTGCCTTTATGAGAAACAAACCCCGGATCTTAATTTGCCCACAGTCACGGCTGCTTCGCTGACGTGAAGTGGCAGATTAGTCTTGAGTTTTGCATGTTCAGTGACACGGCATTGAGCAATGATTTAACTCCTTATTATGCACCTAATTGCTAGATAGGAAAGATAATTAATATTGGAGTATGACTTTTTTATACCTATGTGAGGGAAAGTAAATCTGTAAAAACAAATCTAAAGCCAACATTGATATTCTTACATTTACTACCCTGTCCACTCCTGACCCACATGTTAATTCAGCGCATAGTCAAACCTGAGCTAGTTCCCTCCTAGATAAATTATACAGGCTGTTTCTGTGAGGTCAGCAAACCTCCCGTATAGTTTCTGGCGCCCCACATGCCTTTTGAATTTGTGATAGTTAAATCTCCCAGCGACTTGCGGCATCAGACCCTTAATACTGATTTATAAAGAGAAGGTGTCGGTGCTGTGAATCCCCAACACGGGTCAGTGGGGAGCTGAACTGGACGTGGCAAGGCTCAGTAGGGGTTGATCCGTGTAGATCCATTGGCGTGACTCAGAGGCTTCAGCACAAGAATAAAGACATTTTACTAATGCATCCACCACCACTTAAATTTCATAATTATTGTCCTCATCTGCACTTTTCCTACAAGCCAAGAAGGTCTCTTTCTCACACCCTGAATGCCTAGCTAATCTCTTCATCTGAGCTGAGAGAGGAATGTGTTTGTATGTATATGCAAAAGCAGTGAAATACAGCTAAATATAGTAATTCTGGACATCTGCAACATGTAGCCGTTTTGAAGGGAAGATTGCGTATAGGACCACGGGGAAGTTCTGTTCCTTCTCATTGAAAATCCCTTGACTTAGAATCACTTAAAACCTTGTTAACATTCTAGTAATTTTCTTCTTAATAGAAATATTTTGTCATCCTTCTAGCAATATTGGTTTGGGGTTTTTTTTTTAAGTGCTGGGAGGGATTATACTTAAATTGGGAATTTGAAATCCCTGCAAAAGCAATGAGCACATGAATGGACATGAATCTAATATTTGCATACAGGTGTAGTATTAAAAGAAAATAAACTCACCGCTCAGGAATTCTGGTCTTAGCCAAATTAACCAGGATCAGCAAAATAAATGCACAGCTGGAAATGCTTCTCTGACAGCTGCACGCAACATGCTCTTCAGCAACATATCTGCTTTTCTTAGAGTATGTGAAAAATCTAGAGAAGACAGATGAAATCAGTTGTATACACCAGCTTTAATCGAACAGGTATTATTTGCCAATTAAGGAATTTACAGAAGGTTGCAAGTGAGGCTTGAACTGGATTTCCCGGCATCCCCAGGTGACTGTTTTGCCAGTTGGGAAGCTCTGCAAGCACAGAAGTATTTTTTTCACTTGCAATTTTTTACAGAATACTTATTGGCTCTTCTTGTCAGTCAGAGGAAAAGCTTTCCAAACTAGTTCATGCTCTCCAGTTAGCTATTAGGCAGATATTTTGCATGATGCGAATGATTTGTGAGCCATCACGGAGTTGCTTCTTAAAATACTGGCCAAATTATTTACCAATAACTTCTGCATCATCTCATGGAAAATAGTTTTATTCCTGTTTTGAAGGAGATGCAAAAATGTAAAGCGAGCTTGGTCTGTTTTACTTGTCATTTATTCAATTGTGCAGTGCTTTACCATGGACATTTATCCTTTCAACTAAACACATTTAGGGTGGAGTATAACGCTTGCTGCCCAGAATCAAGCCATCAGGCTACCTTCTTCAACATCACGTGCCAGAAAGATTTTGATGTTTGATTCTTCAGCACGTGTTCTCTTTCTCTAACTGATACCTACCTCATTGGGCAGTAGATGGATGGCGAGCGGAACTGTTTCTGGACACCAACAACCAGACTGGAATTATAGTTGTTTTTTCAAGGTATCTTGATGTAAAATTACTGAGTATATCCCATTCCTTGCCTAAAACAGGTCTTTGGTCCCTTCTTGTCTGCTCTACGTTGAGGCTGAGCAGTTGTAAACAGGAAAAGAAATCCTTTGATGATATAGCACCTTCATGACTGTAAGCATTTCTGGGGCACAGACAGAGACACCTTCTGTCCCTGGCTGTCAAAACAGCCCTCTGAGCTGTGGGCAGGCAGTCTTTACCTGGAGGCTCAGTGGGACAACTTTGAATTAGGGCAGGAGCCTGTCCCCGACCCTAGGAATGAAGAGATGCGGAGTGCTTTAGCATCACTTCTGCCTGCGTGGTGCCAGACATCTACCTATCCAAGCTGATGATCCTTTCAGTGTGTTTGGCCACAATTATCTTTTTTTTTTTTCTTTTGCTACCCCATAGAAGCAAAATTCTTCCTAAATACCCCTCCTTTCAGATTTGGATGTAGGTTCCTGTGGTTTGACTTTAAACAACATAAAAGGGACATCCTGCTACATATGTGTCATCTTTATTTTAAATGTTTCCATGTGCTTCGCTAAATCTCCCCCATTCCTGGTGCCAGAATTTTAGCTGTGACGCATGAGATGTATCACGCTTCCAGCTGCACCAGTATGCCAAGAAAGGTGTCTGGGGAGTAGGAGTGTCCTAACTATCTTCCACTGGAACCGTTCACCATGTAAACTTATCTTGAACTGCCGCCCTGGCCTTTCGCTTGCGAACTAGTTTGCTTTCACACCTGGGGTCTCAGTGCTTCTAGTGCATTTAAATGACCTCATATCCTCAACCCGGGAGCATTTCTTGTTTCCTTCTTGTAGTATGATAGCTTTTGAATCCCATGGCAAATCGGTTCCAAACTCTCCAAGCATCTCCTCGGCATCAGAAGGCAGAAGGACAGTGACTTTTCACAGGGAGTCTTGGAAAAGCAGAACAGGAAAGTGGGGACCGAGAACACACAGAGTCTGTCGCATCTGGTTAGCACATGCTTCAAGGCAGCTATCTATAGTTCAAAGAGCTGGGGATGGCAGCCAATAAACCTTTCCAGCGCTGGAGCCACAGCTCTGCCCTTCGCAGCACGAAATATGGATGTGCTAAGCAGCTCATCGCTGAGACAGGGGAATAAGTACAAATGGTGGATCTGGAAGAGGAAAAGCAGAGTAAAGAAGCACACTGGTAATCCCTGGTGTATGGAAAAGGAATAGGGAACCCTAGAAGAGGAGAGAATATAGCTATATGCAGATGTTACGCTTGGATTTTGAGAGAGGAGGCTGTCTAGAATACACCAGGGGAAGGACAATGTGCAGGGAACTTGCAGACAGCAAAGGAGAAAGGCAAAGCTTCCTTGTGGTGCCAAGACCTTCTGCTACTCTACTGACAAAGTATATAACCCTAAGTTTATTAGTTGTTCTGAGACCTCTTCCTGTTCTGTCTTCTAGTGATGTAGGCTAGAAATTTTAGCAGCTGTATCACTATGCATAACATCAAGCCTTTCAGGCAGTGATAGAGACAAAAGCCCTGTGTCTCATCTCTCAAGGAGTGTTTCAGACCCCTCCATGAACCACTCACTGATCAGGAAGAAAGGATACTGTTCCCTCCTGGTCTGTTTTGTTGAATTTGTGTGTGGAAGGATCCACTAATCACCCAAATCTGATGTAAAGGAGATGGTAGGACATGTAACATGGATGATGGAAGCTGAGGAGAGAGGAGCTAGGTAACGTGGAAAGTAACATGAGATTACTTCAACTGCTTGTGGAGTTGCAGCCTGACATCTCAGGACCTCACAGCCTTGGTGTTCTTTTCACTGGCTGTCCTAGAGCTTCCCTCTCTCCTCTGCATATAGCTTCTGCTCATTTCTGTACTCCTGCTTACCTCTACCAAGGAAAAATCTACATGTATGTGTCACCACAGGCTTTTGGATATTGGGAAAGATCCTGCATTCATGCACACCACCTCACTTAATGCAGTGATCCTATTATTTTTTTCAAGATTTTGCAAAAATGGTGAAAGATTTTGGAGGCTTCTCTTTGCATTGCCTGGATCTTTTCAAAAGAATTTGTAATTCTTGTAATTAGTGTTGTCTTCCTTCAGAAAAGCGATCTGCCTAAGCAACAGCATGTTTCCTTTTCATAGTTTTGGGTTAAAAGGCTAAACAGCGTGTTTTGTTGAATTTTACTACCTAGTGCCTTTTTGATTACAGGTGGCACTTAAGGGTAGCCCTTTCTATCTGCTGAGGATTAGTACAAGACATGCAGATCTTAAAGCGTGGACACGCTGTTTAAATGAAGTTAATTGGTGTGTCTGTCAGTTGCTGATTTGCAGCTTGGATGTAACAATCAGCCTTGACTCTTTAAGCAATGTAGGAGTTATGTAAGACTGGAATAATTCAGTGCTACGAGAAAGAATGATCTTTGAATACTAAATTTATTTCAGTGTGGTCACACATCTAGCCATGGTGACCTGGAGTAAACGTTAACAAAGCACTGGTTGAAAGCCTTTCTACACCTTTTTGATTCTGTGTCATCTGGCTTATTGCATGAGAGTGAACGTGTATTTCTGCTTATTTTTACAGAAAGTTCTGACAGGAGTAGATGATTTGCAGCGAGTGAAGGCCCTAGAGATGCAAGTAGATACAAGAGAGAACAGCTTGGGGAACTTTGGTAAGAAAACACTTTATCTTCAGCTCACCATCTCAAATTTTCCTTGATTGTTTCTTGAAGCAGGACTGGGGACTCAGAAACCAACAGCCAGTGTAAAGTAGTGTTCTGCTCGAGAGTTGTTGAAACATGATCTCCTTGGTACCTCTCAATCCTTGATGTCTTTTTTTCTTCCATGAGGCTCTAAGTAGCACTGAAAACTATGGCAGTGGGATGAGTGACACCACTTCTGTCTAAAGCAAATTAGTTTGAACAAATTCCTCTTTAATTACGTGTCTCTAGGCCCTAAATGAACATTTGCTGATTACCTTGCTCTCTAGAGGTCTTGGCGCTACTCTAACGAAATAGAATAGCCAAAGTTCAGTTTCTTCCCACTGTAAGATTCCCCTGTGGCTGAGAAATCACTAGTGATATCAGGCTGCTCATTCTGCCAGCAGCCTGTCTTAGTGTCCTGTACTGCTTCGTTGAGCTGTGCTGGATAATGTGCTTGAGGAACATCCTATAGATATGTCATTTTGATGAGCCTCAAACAGCTCTAATACCTGTGATTCGTTTCTCTGTCATCATCGCTGCACTGGGGAAGTATGCAAGTACCAAAGGAATTCTCTCTGTAGCAGAGTTAACACTGAGAATATGACACCTTCCTTTTTTCCAGTACTGGCAGTCATTTCTGCCAGCAACATGTGGATTCCAAACACAATCAAGTTCATCTTCTGCTATGTTGAAGCAGAGTAACTACTGAAGAGTAATATTTTCTGTGCCAAAAGGAATCAAGTCCCAAAAACGGGTGCTGGTATTTTAAGCCAAGCAGTTCAATTTCCTGTGCAAGTGACTATAATATGGCAGCTGATTAGCTTTAGTGGGTCTTTTGATATCAATTTGTCAAGAATGTTTAAGCAAGTACAGTGAAAGGGGCTTTTCTCTTGAGTATCAGGAACAGCGTGGCCAGCAGGACCAGGGCAGGGATCATCCCCCTGTGCTGGGCACTGGTGAGGCCGCATCTCAAATCCTGGGGTCAGTTTGGGCCCCTCACTGCAAGAGACACTGAGATGCTGGAGTGTGTCTGGAGAAGGGAACGGAGCTGGGGAAGGGTCTGGAGCACAATTCCTGTGGGGAGCGGCTGAGGGAGCTGGGGGGGCTCAGCCTGGAGAAGAGGAGGCTCAGGGAGACGTTATTGGTCTCTACAACTCCCTGAAAGGAGGGTGCAGAGAGGTGAGGGTTGGTCTCTCCTCCCAAGTGACAAGTGGGGAGTTTAGTGGTGGACTTGGCAGTGCTGGGTTTATGGTTGGACTCGATGATCTTAAAGGTCTTTTTCAGCCTAAATGATTTTATGATTATGTAGCTGCTTTGGTTATGCTGTGTATTTCATAAGTAGGTATCTTTCTGATAGGCATTTGATAATTTAAGGTAAATTACATCCGTTTCTTTCAGAGATCATAATCTATTCAGTCATGTTTCCTCCAGTTGATAAGAAAATCTCATTATGTCTTTTTTTACAGTGCTTGAAATCGGTGCTCCCATTCCTATGCCATTTTCCATCAGCTGTGACAGGCTAGCAAAATGTTTCAGCTTTTTCACTCTGGAGCTCCCTTTCCATTACTGGAACAAATCCCTTTCTGCTCCCTGTGGTTAGGCTTTTGCAACTTTTACAGAATACAGAGCACTATTCCCATGTTGCAAACAATTTCCATCTTGTTTATGTCCCACCATTTGCACCAAGGGTTGACTCTTGAGGGCTATAAAAACCAGCAGCTGCAGGTCCCCACCGCTTTGGAGAATAACATCAAGACCATCCTAAATTTCCTTCCACTTTTTTTTTTTTTTAAGTGCATTTCTGATTTTCCTCCCTGTGAAAATCTCTGGACTTGTCAGCAGGTGGCTGGGGCAGCAAGTTTGTAAGGAGTAGGACCTAAATTTGTAAGTTTGTAAGGAATAACCTAAATTTTTAGAGTATCGCAGGGCAATTTGCACCATCAATGTGAATGGTTAAGCAAAGCTGCTGTTGAAGGTGTTGGGCTCAGTCATGCTCCTCGCTGGATGCCTGCCCCTGAAACTGTGCTGTGACCCCTGGTCACAGGGGCCTGGATAAATAGTCTGAGGGAAGGAGCAGGGCAAGAACCAGACAGCTGGATTGACAGAAGTTGCAGTGTGACAGCAGGAAAAGCTTTTCCACCATTAGGGCAGTCAAGCGATAGGGGTACCCAGAGAGGTTTGGAATCTCCATGCTTGGAGCTTTTCAAATCCCGTCCGGGTGAAGCCCTGAGCACCCTGGTCTGAGCTCACAGAAGACCTGACTCTGAGAGGGAGGTTGGGCCTGAGACTTCTGGCTGTCCCCTCTGCAATTTGGGGTTCCTGTTTACCTGGCTGATTAGCTTTCTTTATAGCCGTATTAAGTCACTTCACTTTGTTCTCACTTCATTCCTCCGTTGCAGGAGGTGGGTAAAAGCATCTTGAGCATCAAGCAATTATTTGTTTGGATTATCAGTTTGCTCTGAGAAAACAATATTGATTTGTTTCTATGTGTAAAGGTAAAATAGGCTGTGCAAGCTCTTAAATGTCCAGGTAAGACTTGCAGGTTACTAGACTGCACATAACTCCAGGTCACCTGGAATCTTGTAGCACCTGAAACCCAGATTTACACCACAATTTCCACTTGAGAAACGTTTCCATGTTCACAGCCATACACAGACTGTAACACAAGCACCGAGAGCCTGTATCTCCTTTAGCAAGATTTCCAGAGTGATTTAAAACACGTTGCTTGAGTTTTTCTTACGGTCATTCCACTTTGGGATGTGCTAAACCATAAAGCATTATCCTGCTGACCTTTCCCAGTTTGTCAGGTCAGCCTCTACACAATGGCATGTCACGGTGGGGGGGAACAGTTACGTTTCATAGGGACAGAGTGTGGGCTAAAACATTAAAAGATTGATATTAAAACATTTTCATGTACTCAGTTTTAAAATTAAGGAAAGGCTTTGTGCCAGAGCTTGAGTCTGAGTCTTAGCGGGGCTCGGGGTAATTGCTGAAATCTCTAGCTGTTTTCTGTGCACCTTGCTGCCTGAAACACTGAACCTCCCTGGCAGGTCTTGTATCCAGATTTGCACATCTTGGGCTTGAATTCTGTGCTCTTCAACTGCGTGTAGGCTTCAGGTCATACTCAAACAGATGGACTGTTTCCTTTTCATTAGCTTTCCCTTCGGTTTTGATTGCTGACAGATCAGGGACCATATTCACGACCGGCTCGGAGAAATCCCTGTTGATAGTGGGATGGAGTCATTTAAGACACTACATAGTTCTCCTATTTCTAAGTGATTTTAATAGCTACAAATCAAGTTACCCACAGTGCTGTTCTCTGGTGCTTATTGAATTGTTGCCTGCTGGTGGCCAGGCTAAGTCGATTATGTGTCTGGAGACTGCCACTTCCCTTGCGTGCGTTTTATCAAGGAAAACCTCTGCTAAAGGTTCAGAAGGAGGCACACGCTATTTTTCACACAGGGTCCTCATCCCTCTTTCCTCTTTTTGTTGGCATTCCTGTTGCGAAGCTGGGGGATGTTTGTTGGCAGAGCATCGTGGTGGCTGATGCTTGCACGGTCAGGGGGCCAGTGCAGAGGCTGTAGGTGTGTGTCCCTGCCCACAGGTCTTGTTTTAGCTGGTACTGCCACAGCTGGCTTGGGCAGGCTCTCCAGCAGTCACCAGAACATACTGGGGCAGCGAGCTTATGTTAGACCCTGAACTGATGTGTTTTTGTGTAAGATTCACCTCAGGTAGGTACACTCCAGCTAGCTTGGGTTTACCAGCAAGTGCTGAGGTCTTATGTCCAGCTGCCTAATTCACTCCAGAAATGTGCAAAATTCACACATTTAGAACATGGGTAGAAATAACATCAATGTGATGTATCTGACTTGATCAAACACAGCTTAAGGGAATTAAATGGCTTGTTTAATTTGCGTATCAGGTTGCTCTTGCTAGAAGAGTCCAGCCTGTGTTCACACACCTGTTTTGTAGTGCAAGACCAACAAAACATCACTGCCTGATGCCAGTGCAAGCATTTGTCAGTCGTATCTTTTGAGTATGTTTTTCACTGGTCCTTATTCCAGAAGGCGTAAGAACTCAAGCCACAAGAGTTTTTGTTAACAACAGAAAATCACAATACGTAAAGATACATAAAGAGTACATCATAATGTAAACAGCAAGTGTTATAAATCTGGTTTAGCTTGTAGAATATAATAAAACCAGCATCTTGCCTGTTTTCTCCTTACTCCTAGTTATCTAAATGTCACCTGCTGTACTAAGGCAGCTCAGAAAGACATCTGCGTTGCTACCCTGCTTGTGAAGTGCAGCACTTAAGGCCGTGTTGTTGAACGTGCATGTATCTCTCTTATTCAGCGATGGAGTTGGTAATCTGAAAAATGCAGTCTGGCTCTAAATATAGCAGCTCCAAGGAAGGGGTCTGCAGGGGAAGGTTCATCTTCACAGCATAATCAGGTTTTTCTGCGGGAATTCACATTGCATTGAGGGACCAAACTAATGTATTCATGAAAAAAATCAATACTTTGATTTTAGGACAATTTTTTAAGAAAAGGTATCAAACACCTACCTTACATCTTGATTTCTTTCTGCTCTTCGTTTGTTCCGCTGCGATAGTACAGTAAAATATCATAACACTAGTATATTGTTGGTAGTTAGTAATTTCAGAGCCATATTTAAAAAAAAAAGGTACTTAGTGAAAGGGAGTCGCAGACAGATGAGGTGACATTGCTCATCATTCTGAATTCTCAGCCTTGTCCTGTGGTCATCTGCATTTTTCTGGACCATTCTTGATTTTAAAAATCGAAATTGTACAGTATGAAGGCAGTTTCAGGACGAGGAATGTATTATTTGTACTTTTAAAGTTAATATTATTGGTATTTTAGAGTATTTTTATCTTAGTATAAGAATAAATGGTGTCTTTGCTTTCAGGAAAGATACTGTGAGGGTTAAAATTAAAGAATTGGGAGTATGTTTTTACCCTGGGATAGATCCCTTATTTTCTTGTCTTCTTTTTACAGTTTTCTCTTCTTAGCTTAATCTTCCAGTCTCTAGCCTACACATAAGTAACTGGGACTATAAAAACCAACAAAATCAAATGGCCAATGAATTATTAGCACAAAGAACCTATCGAATATAAAACTTAAAGGAGGAAAGAACCTGCAGAATTGGAAAAATACATTGCAAAAGTTTTGTTGGCAGAATTTTGCACCACTGCACATAGTGCAGTTGGTTTTTTTCAGTCTAGTAAACAGCACATTAGAGCTTAACACTCTACAAGTTTCCAGGGATAGATTGTGCCAAAATACAATAAAACATCCGAGATGAAGGATCGTGTTACAATAATGAAATAACCAGATGTGAAAATTGTATCATCAGCCTGTCACTCTGCCTCTTTGAATCCTTTAATAGTTGTGTTTTTCCTGAACCAGTCCTAAATGCATTCAGTGGAAAGCTTTTTCTTGAGCTAGTCGTCTTGACTGCTCATTCAAATCTTCTGTTTGATACTAATTTTTAAAACCAGTGGCTTTGTAATGCTTTGCAACAGCCTTTCCCTGGTAACCCTTTAACCGCGCTGGCTGAATCCGTGGCGAGGCGGTCACCCGCTGGTGTGCCGCTACTGGAGAGGCTACTGCATCCTTGTTCTTTCCCTTGACATTTTGGGAGAAGTAATTTCATCTCACTGTGCTTCAGGTTTCTTATCAGAGACATATTAGCAGTATTTAACCGGATTTTGATTTTTTTTTTTCCTGTGGGGCGTTTCTCAGTGCAGGGATTGTATCTGAGCAAGTCTTTGCTCAGTAGCTAGTATGACGGCTGTGAATAATTAACAGACACCCTAGTATCTCCTCTGTCAGGCCTCTGAATTATTTTGTTGCCACACTTTACAGAACTTGACATGAGAAAGTATGCCCTGCAGGATGAGGATGGTGTGTCAGAATTTCTACTACTATTTTTATGGAAAATTATTAAAAAATAGGGCTAATAAACTGCACAATGTGTTTTGAATTTTTAATATTTTCTAAAGAGCTTTGCAAAGACGTGAAGTGAAATATTTTCTGTGTAGCATGAAGATTAATATGTGGATTGTAATCACTCACAAATAGCATTAGATATGCTTCTACTAAAATGTTTTTGCTGTAAATTCTCTTGTTCTGTTTGGGGAAATGGGGTGAACATCACAACCTCCTTTGTTTGCTGTTGAGATCCCACTCCCTCTTTCCTTTTTATTTCTTGTTTGTTTGTTTTTCATTTTGATCCTTTGCAAAGGGTTGGAATGATGTCCTTCTGGACACTGCTAAATCACCCTTGCCAGAGAGAGATTACTCAGAGGACTCACAAAAATATTTGCTGAGAACAGATCTTAATGTCTTAGCAATGATCCAGTTTGTCTAAAATTGGTATTACCTCTACATGGTTGCATGTTATGCTGGAGAATTCTGGTACTGGGAATGGATAAAAGTTTGCTCTTCTCAGTGGCAAAAGTTTCCTGGAACTTGAGCTTATATCCAAATTATTCTGTAGCTTGGAGTGATTTGGTCTATGATTTTGGTTCAGAGATCCCTCTAGAAGTAACCAAAAAGGCAAATGTCTCTTGGGAATGGAAAAAAGCATGAATCAAAGTAATAACAACAAAATACTGAGTTTTCATATATATGAAGCTTGTACAATTGAATAGTAAACAATGGATCACATCCAGAAAATGAAATGGAGAAGGCAATGCTTAGCAAAACATAAGTAGTGTTTTGGGGACCTGTGAACTGTAAAAAATGATGCTGTGACATGGGAAATCATGTTTTTGTTGTTTGACTCAAAATTACATTTGGAAGAAGTGTTGCTTTAGCTGTGTATCCAGTAAGTCCATCATTGCTTGCCATTAAATAGGTGGGAAAAAGATTCTGGGGGAAAGAAGCAAGAGCATTATGTATAAATTGGAGGTCATGGAATGCTGTACTCTAAATCATCGCTTACCTCTTCGGTTAATCGTCAATAAGGGTTGGGAATCAGACCAAAGAAAACAGCAACACATCAAGTCACTTTCTGCTGTTGTCTGTCTGGAAAGATGCTCATTCAGAATTGTCAGAGTGGGGTTCCAAAAATGCTAATTGGGTGATCGTGCAGACAATACGTATGTGCTGCAAAAACGCAAAGGGTGAGATATTATTTGAGTGAAGTAATCTCATGAATTCTCGTATAAGAGGTCCAGCACAGATCTGGCAGCAACAGGTAAGAAATGCATGTAAAATTAGATACTTCCACTTGTAACTGGCAGAAGTTTCCTTTATTCTACTCCCAGGTTTGCCAAGTGATTCTTTATTCTGTTCCCATAGGTGCCTATCTACCTAATCTGAGAGAACTGAAGTTGAACAATAGCTTGCTTGTGTCTGTGAGGTAAGAAATGAATGATAACTGAAACAAACATAAGGAATAATAGCCCTTGATTTTATTTAAGTGATAAAATCATTTGTGCTGATTTCATTTCTTCCATTTCCCCATGCCGTGATAATGGATTAGGTCATGAATATATGCTCCACAAATAAATAGGTTTAAGGACAGGATGTGAGCTGGAGTAAATCAGTGTAGTTACAGTGATGCCCATGATCTATCCCCAGTCTTCCAGGGAAGTTCTTTCCATGCTGAAGTCCATGGAAATTTGTTGCAAATTTGGAAGGAGCTGGAAATTCACATCTCATCTATATCTAGGCACTTGGATTTTGGAGTATTTCAGCCTTTGGGCTTCTGTTGTGTGCTGCAGCCTGTTCTGTACAGGTCAGATGAGTTCCTCAGCTGATGAAAATCACTTTGGCTTTGTTGGAGTCAATGCAGTTGGGTTTGTGAGAGCTGCTGCGAAGACTGCGTGTCCCTGGCTGGCCCAGCTCCATGAGAGAGAGCTGCAGAGTTGGCAGGTTGGAAAGGTAGAAGCGAAAACCATCACAATAAGGAGGCAGAGCTGTCTGCTCTTTCCTGTGTCGATATCTGTATTAGCCTTGGTAATTATTGCATGATGAAAAAGTACAGTTCATATCAGCAAAGGACTGTGTAAAAGGCCATCTTTATGTTAAACAGGACTGCTCTCTGTCTTTGTATGGCTATCTGCAAAATTTGGGGGGAAAAAGATAGTGATTTTGCTAATTCTTGTTAAAGAGAACATGTTCCCTGATGGGAAACAGCAATAAATTCTTCCTGGTCTCATGCATCATCACTAAAGTAGATAACAAACCTCAGTTGTCACACTTTGATCTTATTTTTCCCTGTACTGGTCATGAGATGAAGTATTTACAATCTAAATTATTTTTTTTTCCACCCTCTAGTCCATAACATGGAAAAGTGGTGGTTTGACACTGATAACCAATCTCTGTCATAAGCATGAAATTGCTCCGTGATTTTAATGGAGGTGTAAGTAGTGTATGAAAAAAATTGTATTTTTGAAAACATCAAAAGATATTATATTAAGCGGGAAAAAAATTATAAGGTTTCTGGGTTTTTTGTCAGAAATCCATGTTCTCTTAAAGTGTATCAATAGAAAGTGTTTTGACCAGTTTTGTGGGTGTTGAGTAGAGGACGTAGTTCAGGAAAACTAAGCTGTTTAGTTTATTTGACTTCGGGCTTTTAGTAGGATTTTGCACATCCCTTTGTATTCTGAGACCCTAACGTCTGTCATGAAAAGCTTTGGCAAACCATCCTCTGTGACCTGACATCCTTGTGGTCCTTGATGAGGGTAACGTTTGGTCTCAAGGTGAATTTTGATTTGATCACTGTACCATAAATATGCCTTAGCTTGGATATCAAGGCTAATATTGTGATGCTTCCCAGGCACACAAACACCAGGAGAAGATACCCACTCCTCCTTTAAATGAGCGTGCTTTCCCTGTACCAATTAAATGTAATTGTTGTGGAATAGGAGATGACGACTGCTGTCTCTCAGACCAGAACTCGGTCAGTGTAGTACAGCAGTTACTTTCTTTTATTAATTCCCATCTTTAACAATCTGTCATTGATGAACACAGATAAATTAGGGCACAGGCGGTGCAATCACAGCCTGGGTACTTGAACTTTGTGTTTGGATGTCTGCATCATGTCAACTTGCTGCCCGTTAAAGCAACACTGCTGTCATGGCACTAGCTCTGTCTGCTCTAGCGAACGTAACGTAGCTGCTTCCGTTCTAGCAGGCTGTTGCCATTCACTCAAAAAGGTTTAGAATTATTGCTGAACTAAACATCTTGATGTTTGAATTCTGTCCCAAAAAGCGATTATTTTCTTGTATTTGACCAAACCCTTGCAACTGAGGTTTTTGAGGATGATAGAAAAAATGTTCTTCCTGCTCACTAAAAGTCATTCCCGCAGACTTTCTCAGCCATAAGGTCAAAATCATTGTGGCTGTAATTTGAAAATGGGCAGCAGAGAACAGGAAATGTCTTGTAAGGACAGACTGGAAGATTGGTTTGTTTACTGAGAAGAAGGTAAGGACAGAAAAGCAGGCAAAAGGTAGAAGGTGCTTCATACATACTCGGGATGTTAGAAGCAGACATGGTTTTCATGCTATATACTATGGGAAAACACCTATTATGATGAATCATGAACAGAAGACTGTCGGTGTGTGTACGTGAGCGGGTAGTAAATGGGAAACTCGGTGTTTGTCAATTTAGTTTTTTTTTCATTCTCTCTGCAGAAAAGAATATCCTTATTGTTTTTGTATGAAGTGGGATTAAAACATCCTTTTTTCAGTTCAAAAATGGGAGAAGAAATCGCTTGATAGTAAACTGCATATAGGGAGGTGTCAAAATAAGGATTTATGATCCTGACTTTAGTTAGTGATTCTTTTTTTGAAACATTTACTCCTGTCAACCTCACAGAGGAACTTAAGTTGTGAGGATGCCGAGGTGTGTGTCACTGTTCACCGTTCAGTAGAGACCAAAGGAGGGATGCTCTGGCAGTGAGGAATCAAGGTACTCGTGTATTACAGTTTTCTATGGGAGAGCAAGGCTTGCTAGGTCGGTGAGTTTGAATATTTTCCTGGCAGTTCCTGAATGAGTTCCAATTCCTTTGATGGGGAATGTAGTTTAGCTACTTCAATTGTAAATTCATGGTCCCTCCCCAGCCCTCCTGCAGCTCGCATTACTTTTGAATACTTGAAACTTTGAAAGGCTATATATAAGCATAAGGTATCATTATCAGCTATCCAATTTAATCCATAAGGAAAATGTATCCAAGTTTATTTGCAGATAATCCATCTTGGTGGTTGAAAGGGAATTTCTTTTCTGGCTGTTCCTGGGTTGTAGTTTTCTCCTGGCCCTTTGCTAAAGGGGAATGGCTCTGGAAAATCCAGTGTACTGTGGAAAGGAATTAGTTCAGGTTTTGTTAATTTTCTAATTCACACTAATTTTATGAGGTCCTTGCCTGGTGACCTTCACCCCTGTGCCAGCAGCTAAGAAATTCTAGATTTATGAACTGATAATTGAGAATGAAATGCAGAGCCTATTCTGAAGAGTGCTTGGTAAAAAATGCCTTTTTTTTTTTTTTTTGTGGTGACACATGGTCCTCGTCTTTGTACTGTTTCCAGTAAAAGAACTGTATTTCAAGGCCAGTGAAGGCCACTATTCTGCTTTGGCACATAGCCTATGTAATTTTTTTTATCAGATTGCTTTTATTCTCAATTCAGGGATGAATTAAAAGATCTGTTTAAAAAGATTAGATAGATATCGGTATGAAAGGGCTGTTAAATCAGATAGGGGAATTTCAGCCACTGGTTCCCATACGTTTAGAGCAGAAGCTGTTTCACCAGCTGAAGTTCATTTCCTCCCATTCAGCTCTACACGTGGTAGCCAGCAGAACACTGCTCTGCTGTCAGGGCTACTCAAGCAACTGGTTGCAAGAGAGAGGGGTTATGATATTGTAGGTGAGATGAAATGCAGAGACTGCAAAACGTGGAGACAAAAGTAAGTATGAGGAACATGGGGAAAGGAAAGCAGATTTCCTTCATCCAGATCATTCACATTGCCCCAGTCCGCATTGTATGTGCTGCTCAGATTGCTCTTGCCCTATTGCAGAAGTGTCCTCCAGAACAAGAGGACAGTAATCCTGGTCCACTCGGGTCAGTGAAGTCATCATGGGAGAGTGGAAATGAGACAGCTGTCCTGAAGGTTCAAATGAGCAAGGTGCAGAATACATTAAAATCTGACAATTCTCATGCTTTCATGAGTCTTAGGATGATTTCGGTTTGGGATTTATTATTTCTTTTAGCACCAGCTCCTGGGAACAAGACTGGCTACAATTCACTTTTTGCAAAGTTTCAAACCCTCTTGACTTTGAAAATAATAACTGAAAATGTGAGCTAAGATATTTGAGTAATGATAAGGAAGTGTAGGGTCCTGCACCTGAGTAGGAATAACCCCCTGCAGCGGTAGAGCTTGGAGGTTGACCTGCTGGGAAGCAGCTCTGCAGAGAGGAACCTGGGGGTCCTGTGGGACAACCAGTTGGCCATGAGCCAGCCATGTGCCCTGTGGCCAAGAAGGCCAGTGGTATCCTGGGGTGCATTAAAAAGAGGGTGGCCAGCAGGTCGAGGGAGGTTATGCTCCCCCTCTACTCTGCTCCAGTGAGGCCGTATCTGGAGTGCTGTGTCCAGTTGTGGGCTCCCCAGGTCAAGAAAGGTGGGAACTACCAGAGACAGTCTAGCAGAGGGTACAAAGATGATCAAGGGAATGGGGCGTCTCTCTTATGAGGAAAGGCTGAGAGGGCTGGGGCTGTTCAGTCCAGAGGAGACTGAGGGGGGATCTTACCAATGCTTATAAATAGCTAAAGGGTGGGTGTCAAGAGGATGGACCAGACGCTTTCCAGTGGTGCCCAGCGACAAGACAAGGGGCAACAGGCAGAAACGGGCAGAAACTGGAACACAGGCAATTCCATCTCAACGTGAGGAAAAACATCTTTACTCTGAGGGTGCCAGAGCTCTGGAACGGGCTGCCCAGAGAGGGTGTGGAGTCTCCTGCTCTGGAGGTACTCAAAACCCGCCTGGATGTGTCCCTGTCCAACCTGCTCTAGGTGAACCTGGTTTGGCAGGGTGGTTGGGCTAGATGACCTCCAAAGGTCCCTTCCAACCCTCACCATTCTGTGATTTATTTTTTTTCTGATCATTTCATCATTTTAAGAAACCAGAGCAAAACTAATTCTTTGTTAATTGAGGCCAAGGTCTTTAAACCAATATTTTACAATATTTTTGAGACCTGAATCAGGATCTTTAGGAATTTGAACTTTGCAATATTACTCCTTGGTACCTATCCAACAGAGTTGAGCCAAATGCTCAGCTCTTACAGTCACAAGAAGTTTGACTTCAGTGGAACTGCTTGCAAGCTGAAATTTAAACATTAGTCCAAGTGCTTTGCTGGATCTGGACCAATTTACACCACCCTGTATAAGAGTGAGCCATGACCTGATCAGACCAAAATTTGATGTATTGCTGATAGTGTGTCTAGGCTCCGACTGTTTACTGGATAGTTTTCTCTCAATCTGGGGAGGTGTCCTTCCCCTAGATTTGTTTTTTCCTTGTCATTTTTACTTATTCATTTCCTTGCTCTTTTCTTTCTCCAGTTGCTTTTTCTTCTGCCTGTCATTTCTAATTTTGGTTTGCAATTACTGGATTTCTCTGTTGCATGTAACAGGTACTACATGTAATTGCATGAGTTTTGTGCAACAAGGGTCAGCATTGCTTTAATGACATATAAAATGCCAAAATATTTTCTAGAATCAACTCATTTACTTAGTTTGCATTAAAGATGCAAATATTTATCAACAGATGATTTATTTGTATTACAGCAGTTTCAGTTTTTAATATGGGATCAGGGTGCTCTCTCTCTAGGTTGTACTTACACATGCAGTCAGCAGCACTGCTCTGATTTGGTTTGAGTGAATATCTTCACATCTATATTTCATTGCCCAGAGCATCGCTGTTTGCTTTGATGTTTGCCTTTTCTGGATGGGGAAAGCATTTAATTTCAAATGCAAGTTAGTTTCTTTAGGAAGTGTTTCTGTTGTTTTTTCTGTGTAGCCAGCCTGAAAGTCCTTCAGCAGTTAAGGTTGCTCTGAAGTCTGTCTTAAGAGCATGTTCTCTGAGGGCTTTGGGTGCTTGCCAGGAGCTGGGAAAGCATTTGAGTTGAATCTTAATCTCTGTATTAATTGAGTCTTCTCTGTATTAATGCCTGCAAATCCCTGAGAATATTACAAACCTTGGCAAAATTGCTGTGACCTCAGGTTTAATTTAGCATTGGCAGTTTTCAGGACATCATTCATATTATTGATAAAAAGTAATGATTTGTGGACAGAAATACAGCTACTTTTGGTGGAGTGAATTATTTTCAGTAAAGCACAATCAGCCTGTCTGCATTATGCTCTAGGGAAACCTGATGGCTTTAACTGTTTATCAGGTCTGGGTAGACCTGTCCAAGATGCCTAACTCTCCCTCGACTGGGAAGGTAATGTAATGCTTCTATCTTTCATCGGTTTAATTTCACCAGGTCAGGTGCCGAAAGCAGAGAGTAGGACCCTATTTAAGGCCTTAGGCATCAGGGTGTCTGAGAGGCCGATTCACCAGCAAGGGATGCTGAACTCGTTTTCTGCACAAACGCACCGTTGCGGTTCTGGGGCTCAGGCTCCGTTCTGCAGCACGCATGGAGGACATCAACACAAGTTCATGGCCTTGCCACATCTTCCATGGTTCTTGCCTTCAGCACTGTTTTAAGCAGCCTTCCCCAGCTGAAGCTTCCCTTCCACCTATTTCAGGCTGTCAGGTATAGAGCGTACCTGTAAGGAACAGGGTTACAAGGCAGGTCCTACCATTGCAGCTCCAAGCTTAAAAGTCCCCTGGTCATGACAGGGTCAGTGGGGAGGCTCTAGTGTATTCATCTCAGACCTGAGCAGTGCCAGAGCTCAGTTCCTTCCCCGTGGGGCACTGCTATCACATTCCTATTTTGTGATCCAAGCTGCAGTATGATACAGGGCATGAAAACCGTAAGAGGATCATCAGAGACCACAACGCTTTTTGCAGTGTGAATGTGGCTAGTGAAAAAGCAAAGGGAGTAAGTAATAGATAATGCGTGCAAGTTTGCCAGTAAACATCTGCAAGGTAAGGGAAGCCCATCATTTAAATAATTGGGCCCCTTTCTCTGCCCACCATCTGAACAGACACGCCACTTTAAGTGTATTTGGTAAAAAGTGGTCTTTCCTTTCAGGATGTTGTCTTGTGCCATACACCCATCTGAGGTGAGAGTTCAGCTTTTCTTTACTGCTGCCTCAACCACTACTTGCTAACACAGCTCTGTTGAATATTTGAGCAGTAAACACCTCTGCTGGAGCCGGGGCTTGTTGACATAAAGCTCTCAAACTTTTCCTGTGTATGATTTTCTCTGGGATCCAGCTTCGCTTGGTCATGTCCAGCCAGGAGATGCGGCTCATCTCAAAGCGAGCACTGTGCTGACAGTACAGGGTGTTCCAGGGGGTCAGGGAACTAGAGGGGAGATGGTGGACACCCCTGAAATATGATATTAATTAGTGTTTTGCTCTTATAAATACTGTTTGTTTACAAGTAGTAATTACTTAAGATACACCACTGGTTTTAGTGAATCAGAAACCTTTTAGGGGCCCACAAGCTCAGCTGATCCCAGTCTCTGGGATTGCAGGGACAGCTTTCCTCTGTGAACCAACTGGAGATAGCAGTGGCAATGACTGGAGGCATTGTGGCAAGACTAGGCTTTGTGGCTGAGCCACTGGACCAGGACTTCAAAAATATAATTCAGCTCCCAGATTAGCTGCTGTTCCTACAGCATCCTGGGCTAGCTGTAAAAATTCGCCGTATTTTCAATCTCCATTGTTTACTTTACATATTACTCCAGGGCAGACAGAGCCTTTTGAATGAGTTATGTACAAGGCTTTGCCTAATGGGATCATGATCTCACATGCTCTGGATGGCTACTGTAATATGATAAATAAAAATGTTGGTAGTATCTAGCTGATTTCTGCCAGCAGATAAGTACTTATCTGCCTGGCTATTAGGGTTTGCGGCTGCTCTGCTTCAGCTCTCAATGTCAGGGATCACTTATGAAAATTTACATCTAAATGTTCATTTTAGTCAGCGATGAGAAAAAATGGTTATAATCGTCATCTGAGAGAACCCAGAGAACTGGCTTTGAAGCAGTAGTAATTAGCCTGTTGCTAGTGGAGCTTTCCAGCTGTGGAAGGGTTGTCTTCGTGGAAACAGGTAGGAAAATAATCTTAGCGTTAGTTTAATGGGTTTGTAGGTTGTTTTGATTCTCTCGTACAGGAGTTGCTTGTCTGCAGGTTGTTTGGTTGGGTTTTTTTTAAATTTAAAATAATTATTTTCAGTGGGAAATTTTGTTCTTGGAATGCAGGGTAAGTGCTGATTTTCCAAAAGGGAGGGAGTCAGGTTAGGGGGGAAATTAAGCTATGTGATTATATTCATCAGTTGGTAACTGTCCAGCAATGTGAATAAGCAATGAAGAAATAAATAGAATTTCAAGGCTCATCTCCATGACTGGGGCCATATTACAACCCCTACTGCTAGATTCCCCTGGAGTGGGAATTTGTTTGAAAGGAGTCAAGTGGGGTGTGAAATTTTCTATACGTCCAGTTAGCACACCCACACCAGATTTGGGATGTCTGGTGTGCTGTGAAATAAATGCTGAGGTTCTGTCCTGCAGTAACACCTTCAGCATGGAAATCTATAAGGTCTCTTTTGCCTCAGTAGCCAGGTTGATGGGCTCTGAGGTCCCTCCCCAGCTTCTCTTCTGCATCTTGTTTGCTTGTTGTAAAAGAACATCTGGATGCCAGTACAAGCAGAGAAAGTCTCCCTTGAAGATATTGGTTAAGGAAAAAGTCTTGACTCAGGACATACAGAGGCAAGTCTATAGTGCCAACTCTGGACTGAACATTAGAGGCTGAGAGAGAAAAGAAATTTTGAAGGAAATCAGCTGGCATTTTTCAGCTGTTCACAGGCTCAAATTGTACCTATATCTGTTCCTTGCAAGCCTCTGGATTTTATTCTGTTTTCTTATTGAATCTATGCAGAGATAAGAAAGGAAAAGACACAAAGAAGAAATGACCATCAGCCACAGGAGAAAATCATTAGTGTCACACCAACGTGCCAGATTTAAAGAATCTGGAGAACCTGCATTCCCACCACTGTACATTCAGACTAAATCACTTGAAATTGCATTTTCTGTCTAGGTTTTCATATCATCCCATTTCTGCAGTATCTGCATTATTATTTTTTTTCCAGTGGAAGCTCTATAGCCATTACCATGACAAAAGTTGGATAGCAACTGACAGCTGATCCAATTCTTTAGTTGTGTGTGGTCAATTACTCTAAAATTCCTTTTATTTTTTTTTTCTGGTACTCAGAAAAAGGGCTTTGAGGGCTTTTTTTTGTGGTGTGTGCCTTAACACCACTGAGTCTGTCAGCTGATTTGGATCATTTACAGAATATTCCTTCTGCTTACCCTGCAGCATTAAAGGTTTCAAGTGTTAATTTTGAAGGATGAGATCTCTATCAAATCAAAGTTGCAATATATCTGCCTTACTCTGCCAAAGCTCAGACCTGGGACATACTGTGAAACGGGCACTCAACATGTGGGAGACTAAAAAGTTATTCATGCAGGAAATTTTAAAGCGCTGTGGGATTCATTCCTTCAATGTAAATAACTCATTCTGTAACCACAGTTTCATTATCCTTAATTTTTTTTAATATGTAAACTTTCAACAATGAGAACGAATGATTGCCAACGCTATAGGAACTGTCAGTAGCTGTGGGGCTAAACTGAGGGGCAATGGATGTGTGGGTGTGAGAGTTTTATTTACCATGTGTCTCAACTTTATCCTATTTGAAAATGCACTTGTTCTTGAGGAAGAGGTAATGCACCCAGCGAGATGCAGCTGAGAGTTTCTACAGCATCGCTGGGGCACAGCTTCATGCCGAGGGTTGGGAGCTGGAGTAGGGTGGGGGAAAAAAAAAATATCAAGGGCAGGTCTTGGCACACAGAACTGCACTTTGGCAACCCCGGCTCCTTTCAGATTGTGGGAGCTGAGTTAAAGCAACTACCTTTCACTGTTAAAACGCTAGGGGTAACTAAGCTGACAAGCAGTTTTAAAGATCAAAAGGAAGTTAACACAAAATCACGTTATCCTTCCCACGCACGCTGTATATTCGTATGTTGGGGAATTGCTGTTCCTGACTCTGACTACATCAACATTGATCAAGCACATTGTTCTGCTCTAGGTTTTTTGACAGCAGATAAAAATAAGAGCACTTCAAACTAAAGCTGCATTTCATGCCTATTGACTGTAGCAGAAGTAAGCGTCAGCGTTAACTTATACACAGGTATGACTCGTTACAGGAGCGTGTGTCTCAGCACTCGATTTCATTTACAAATACCTCTCTCCTTTTCTTCTCAGCAAGCATTTTTGGTTGAAATGAGGTATGATCCGACACAGAAAATAAAGTCCTTGCAGGCAGCATTTAGTGAAATATTGTGGTTGCTGCAGTGAGTTCAGTGAGGCCACAAGAAGCAACGACGACAAGTGAAGATGATGTAAGTCAAGAATGGCCTAGAGGTGTATCTTGTTGGGGTTGGGTTCTTCCTCCGTTGCCATCTCCTGTCTCCAGACGCCATCCTTGCCTGCTGGCACTGGAGGGGTGGATCTCAGCCCCACTGAAGGCAGGGGGAGGTTTGGCACTGGTGTTAGTGGAACAAGGATTTTTATGCAGAGTCTGTGGTTGAAGCATTGGTCGCTGACATGTCCAGGGCAGAGCTGAAATACTCTACCAGCACCACCAGCGTGGTCTCTGGCTCCAGTCCTGGACAACAACCAAACTGCCTTGAACAGTTTGTGGTTTTGACTGCTATAGCCAGGTAGTCTCCTGCCTTTGTTTTTAGGCTTTCACTTTAGAGAAAATGCTGGCCAAAAGCACGTGGCTCCTTCATATTCATAATTGGCTTTAGCAAGCCCACAAAAGCTGCAGCAGCTGGCTCTCACTTTGGCATAATGGGGCAGAGAAGGCAGTCACAGGCTGAACAGAGTGTGAAACCCTGAATGCTCTCCCTGATTTACCCCTCGTGCAGCACCTGGGAAATTGCTTTTCCTTCCCAGAGATCCATTTTGCCATCTGTGAAAGTGTGAAGCAGAGATCAACAGGTTAAAAAAAGCAAGATGCCAGACCATTTCCCCTTTCCAAACTTGAAACTTAAAAGCAACAACCAACCAACAACAACAAAAAAACAAACCAGGAATGAAATAGTGAAATCCTTTCGTTGGGAGAAACTGCTGGTGGCATTGGCACTGCAGCCCATTTGGAAAAGAGCTTCCTATCATGCAAAGTTTGTTTCAAAAAGGCGGGACAACAGAGACACCCTACTGCAAAAACCTTTGGCAAGGATAACTCTTCACACAGAAATTCTTCATTTCCATGTAAAAGGGAGTTCTGAAACAGAATTTCATAGTCACGGTGGCTGTTTAAAAAGACCTTTGGTAGGTGCATGCTTTCTGTTCAACCTAAACCACGCTGGCCTTCCTTTGATGTGTTTAAGCTTCTGAGTTGAGAACTGCCTAGCAAAGTCTCTTTTTGCTTAGTTTTTGAAGTGTCCAACAACGTGTCTCAACATGGTTAGCAACTCTTATCGTGAAAAAGCCGCGCAGTTCAGAAGGAAGAATGAGGCCAGAGTGTTGGGTGCTACATTTCCGTGGCATTTCAGCCTAAAAGCAGGCTTCTGGCAGCAAAAGATGGGGCACGATCCCTCTTATCCTACACCTTGGGCAAGGGAGTGTGATGCTAAAGGCAACCCGTGTGCTGTGGCTGAGTGAGGGGCAAGGCAGAGGAAACCCAAGCCAAGGGTTTTCAGCGTATTGCTGGTTGAATTTGGAAGAGTAAGTACGAACCCAACGGAGGCTGCAATACTGCGAAGCTAGTCGGGGGTTCACATGCACCTGACGTTTGTTCGACTGCGAAAGGACGCTGCAGGGACGTACAGACGCGGCCTCAGCTCTGCTTGCGGGGTTGGGGCTGTGTCATGGATTCCATCAAGTAGGAGTAGCACATGCATACAATCAGTTTTACAGTTTTGAATACTTTACAGCTAGTTGAGAGTACAATGGAACTATTATGTAAGCTTCCTATTAGAACATATGTTACTGATTTAAATAACATTCAGGCTTTAAACATTTTTGCTTCTGATAGTAGAATTGTCTGCACAACCAAACCATCGTGTGCTGACATGTGGACCGGATCATTGTTATCACAGTGCGGCTTGATAATTTCAATTTGATTTCTGTAGATCAAATATGAGATTTTTTTTTTCTCCTTTATTTTGTAAGACTGTAGTTTGCTCACTCTTTCAAAATCTAAATCTCTCTGATTACCAGTGCATTCGTTTTCAGAGCAGCCTTTAAAAATAACTAATATCCGCATCAAGGGCTGTTTTAGATGTGTTGCTACTGAAGATTTATTCAACAGATGCGTGTGTGCTCAAGATACTGTTTTCAAGTTCAGTGGATGTAGTGTTTTATTTCTAGATGAATGATTTGAAACCAGCTTCCAAAAGAAATGATAGTTTTCAAGCTGATGAATGTGTTCAGGGTTGTGCTGTTGTAAGTGTTTACTGGGTAGCTTGAGCTCAGTGGAGCTATTCAAGATTTATTGTGGTGAAACCAAGAGCAGGATTTGGCTCTCTAGGGTTGGTCTCTGTCCAGTAAAATTTTGGCTGGAGTGAATCAATCCCTGAAGAACAAGGATGTTGGATTAATGGAAGAACACGTTATTTCTCAAAGTTGTTATTAGGTCTTGTAAGCCAAACTGTTCCTTGCTGCTGTGCTCTCCCCCCAGTCTGGGGGAGTGATGACAAGATGGGATCATCAAATTTCCTGGGAAAAAAATCCTGAATGGTCATGCACAAGTTGGGGAGGCTGTTGCCAAGACCCTCACAGAAACACGGAGCTGTTTGATGAGTTCCCATCCCTGCAGCAGTATCTGGAGATAGTTGGAACCCAGGATTCAAACCTTTCAATTTAGTAACGTTATTTTTTTGATCAATTACAAATGCAAGTTTGTGAGTTCAAGCTGAAACTAGAGGAGTCTATGTTGTTTTCTTGGCACTTCTGGATACTAATTACATGATCTGGTGTTCAGTGTGTGTTCTGCAGGCAAGTGCGTGGGGGGGGGGTAGTAGTAATTACTCTGGAGGACACTGCTTTGGCAACCTCAGGGGCTCTAATCCTCTGTTTATCACAACCAAAAATATGACATATGTATTCCCACCCCCTGCTCTGTCCCTCCACTTCGAACCCGACCTGCATTAACCCTAGCAGAAGCAAGCAGGACATAGAATTGCTTCAACTATTAATTCCTTACTCTTTCTGTGACGTTCCTGGCTTTCATGTCACTTGGGATAGGACGCTTGTCCACCAGAATTGAATTATCCATTGTGTATATTAATGGGAGCTGCATTTCCTCTACAGTGTCCTCTGGTTCCTTCTATATGCTCTTTGTTTTCTGCACATCACTGGGGTGTTCCTGTGCTGCATTGTATGACCAACTGTCACCTGCTTTGTACAGGGTCTCATCTTTTTCCTTTTTCAGCTGTCAAACTTGATTATATTCCCTACCCTATTTGTGGAATAGATGCTGTCGTATTCTATACATTTATAGCGTGCCTAGTACAGGAGGGTTCCGGTCTCTTGACGTGTGTCTCATTAATTTTAGTCTCAGTCAATGATTATTTTTGGGGTGGTGTTTTGTTACACTGTGTAATTATAGTGGATTTTCTCTCCTACTACCCTGGTAAATGGCTATTAAGAGTTTATTATTAGTTTAAAATTATTTACCCTGGTAAATTATTATCAGAGTGCAGGTTCCCATTAATTCTATTGTTTTGTTAAAAAGTCACAAGACCCATCTCCCTGTTTTGGGCTGATCTGACCCTCTGCACTGAACATAAATGAAAACACACCCATGTGCGTGCTTACACGCACACGGCGGTCATGCGAGCTCTCGCAACTTGCCTTGCTCTGACCCCCCTCCAAGGTGAACACGCCAGGCGCAGCAGAGCTGGTCCCAGAGGAGGCACTCCCATCTCTTGCAAGCTCTTAAGTTCTCTTCTCACCAGCCAGAAAATGTCCAAGTATTTTCAGAAATGCAGGTGCGTGTGCTTGTCCGGAGCAGCTTGCTTTGAGTTACATTGCTGTTTCACCTTACAGCAGCCAAGCTCTTGGGGGCAATTATCTCTGTAGTAACTAATGAAGGAGTTTGATGCTGTAGTGAGATTCACGCAGCTTCCAAAAGATTAGTTTGGTAGTTACTGAATCAAATATTTGCAGATGTGCTTTGCTGTGATAACATCTCTGACTGGAGATGACTCATTACAGATGCAGGAGTAGAGGTCTGCAGGGCCAAAATGTGAGCAGGAGCAGGGGACTGCTTCTTCAAAATGCATGAATTGGTCATGGTTTTAGCAGTAGAGGGGGTAGCCATTTCTTCTCGGGGCCTTGTATAAAAATTGCTTGGGAATTAATCAATTGCTTTGTTCTGACATCCTTTATATTGACAGAGAAACATTAAAAACCAGCATATAACTGAAGGCTCAGTCTGTGGCAAAAAATGCCCTTTCAATTAGGAAGTACAGGACAAAGGAAAAATAAAATTAATTAATCATACCTTACTGTACCATATGTAAAGTAATCAGGTTAGGATTGTCTTCCGTTTTGCTGGCCTAATAAACAGCGAAGCACTTGTTTCAATGATACAAAACTGAGAGTGACCGCTTTCCTTTACCTGTGCTCAGTGGTTTACAGAAAATAAAATTAGACACCAAAATTAGCCTGAAATTTGAAGAACTCATCAGTACTTGAAGTGGGTCATGAAATGAGCAATGTAATTCCTGCCCATTATTCCTAATGCCATGTTTGTGTTTATGGATGTGTTGGCCTTGGTTGATGGTAGCTTTTGCATTTGTAATTTAATTTAATTTCTTTCTTATTATAGGCACGCAGCTTGCAAATCTAATAATAAATTTCTGCAAATATTACTTTGGGAGGCATCTGTTCCTTAAGGAAGCCTTAGAAGCAGTGTTTGTTTTATAAATAAAACATGCACAATGTAAATAGTGCCTGGAAGAACTTCTGCAAGGCTGGGGATATGATGACCAACAGGGACATTATGGTCCTTCAGGTCAGGCAAATCTGAAATTAGAAAGAGATGAGACAACCTTCCACCTTTTTAGGGGCTTACCTGGTCACAGGTACAGTGGCACAATGGCAAGTGTTCCCCGTTGCCCTGATAGCTAAAGGACGAGATAAAGTGAGTTTGCAGAAGGAACCATATCGTTTACACTGGAAGGGAGTTTCTGTGTGTGCGTGGCTTGCTTTATCCTTGTGTCTCTGTGCTAGACAGTGATGTCCTGTGGCAGTACAGACAAGCTGCCTCGATGCACAAAATTCAGTGGAGGTGATGTGGTTTATGTCAGTTGAGGGTTTTCTCCTGTAAGGAAAAGTAGCTGTGGACAGAAAGAGATGTGTCACGTGCCGGCGATTTTTCTTCTTTGCTCTGTTCTGGCCGTTAGATCAGCTGCAATATTTGTACTTCAGAGACTATAAACGACTATGTAAACACGCTGTGTGCTGTGTCCATCATGAGCTTATTTCAGTATGCAGCATCCAGGGAAGAGGTGATCAGAGGCACCCAGTGCCTGGATCCCCTGCAGTGATAGAGGGTGGATGAAGTGACATGAATCTGAATGACACTCACAGACAAACCATGCCCCAAAAGGCAGAGGGGTGAGAATCCCCAGTTTCACCCTAGAAACTCCTCTTCAACTCTGTATTTGTCAAATTTCAGAGAGACATCCGGGGTTATTTTTCCCTGCATCCATCCTTTATGCAGCCTTATGCAGTCTCCTTTCTCCTGATGTGGCCCTTCCGAAGTTTTCAGATGGTGGAGAAACAACAAAAAACACAGACAAGACTACGTCTATCCCCAGCTGTAAAGGTTCTGCTTCCTGACCTCTTGGACTGGCTGGCTGTGCCGTATCCCTGAAAAAGGCAATTTGACTCTAGGTTTTTTGCTGCAAAGCTGCATCAAAGCTGCAAGAGGTTCTGGTCCATAAAAAGGAGACGTGAATAAGAGAACTGTTACCTTTATTCCAAGATCAGAAGGCACCCCATGACCATATTCTTTTATCTTCTGTAATTTTCCCTAGGCAGTACATTAAAGCATATATTAAAATGGATATTATAAAAGATAGCTAATCCACAGTTTTGAAGTCCAGAACCTCTATTTAAGAACAGTTTCTGCTGTTTGGATGTGGTGCTGGGCAACTGGCCTCTCTTGAGCATGGGGTTGGACAAGATAACTTCCAGGCGTCCCTTCCAACTTCAAGCATTGCTTTGATTCTCTGAACTCCATGCTAGTCTCTACCTTCTCTGATAAACTGTCCCTGTACTTAGTTCCCCACTGTTTAGTTCTTATTCAGATAGTCTGATGTCATGGCTACAGTAGAGAATTCTCAGCTTTTGGTTGGTTAGGGGTTTGATAAAGTGTTGTACTTTGTTTGTGTTTGAGTTGTGGCTTTATGTGACTTGACCTTCCCTCTTCGGTAACATTAAGCCTCCAGTTTGATTTGCCACCATTTTTGCGTTTTACATTATCTGTGTACAGTGCACTGTTGCACTGTCAGTAGGGCATTACACATGCACGGAGCCAAGCAGGTCCATATGTGCTTTTCTGGGTTAGGACCAGAAAGTTTGGGAACTGAAAACAGCTCAGATATGTTAATTTGGGTTAATATGCGTGTAGAGCAAATGATGCCAGCATGAACAAGCCTCGCTTAATTACGTGCGATTTAGGACAGAATTACCATGATGTAGGTCTTGGAAGAATCTTAATCAAACTGAACTGGCGTGATATGTTGTCATACGGGAACAAAGATGTCTGTGAGAGAGACAGAGAGGTAGAAAGTGGTGTGATTTTATTCTCCACCTTTGAAGGTGAACCTTTTTAATGATGTTTCTTGTAAACAATGTGAGATTTGAAGGAGGTAGCAGTGGCCTTTCCTCTTTGGAAAAAGAAAGCAAGTCTTGGGTTCCTTCTCCATTCAAATAGAGATTATATTGTTTTTTTTATAAGGGATCTTGGAACTACATTGTCCCACCTCCGCGTCCTGTGGATGGCTTGCTGTGGGCTCTCAGATTTAGATGGGATCTCTTCCTGCAGCTCTCTCAAAGTAAGTATAGATGTGTCCTGCCAAATAACGATCCCAAAACTATCTTCAGTTGATACTCTCCTCTTTACTTGTAGTCTTTGTTCTCTTCTCACCCTTTGTTTTCCTAAAGGACTTTGGTTGGGCGCCTGGGGTTGCATGTGTTAGTTTAAAAGATGCTACAGTGAGGTTTTTTTTTTAATTAGGTGTAACATTGAGGTCTGATCGGTCTGATCCTGAAGTTGCCTCATACAGCACAGCATTCGTTGCCACATTAGCCCTAGTTATTGAAGGCGGCAACAGCCCCACTTGAAAAATGTTCACTTCCATGCTAATTTCATGCTGTGCCATGTAATATTTCAGACATTAGAAAACGTTTTGCAAAACTTGAGTGCAAGCCTGTGGTTTACATGTTTATTCTGTTTATTTCTTCTGAGGAACTCTACGTAGCCTATAACAACATCTCTGACCTCAGCCAGCTGACCTGGTTGGAATACCTTGAGGTTTTGGATCTGGAAGGAAACAATATTGAGGACATCAACCAGATGCAGTACCTGGGACTTTGTTGCAAGCTGAGCCGCCTGACAGTGGAGGGCAACCTTATTTGTCGGAAGCCAAATGCAGAATCTGCAGAGGTGAGGACTTGCTTTGCACATACTGTGTTAATTGTTGGCAGTGCTTTTTTAGTTTTGAGTTGGAAATGAGAAACATTTCTAGATCTTCCTCATGTATCATTGTGTGTGGTGACATGGGATGCATTTCCCATCTTTCATTTCTGTTGATTTTGTCCTCTGGTGGGTATTCTCTCCAAGATGAGCAAAAATTAAATACAACAAGTGCTGGTAAAGACTCAGACCTGTTTCTGTCTTCTCCCAGCTTGCTGTGCAAACAGGCATCTTAGGGAAAACCAAGGAGAACATTGCCCCCAGCTGTATGGATCCTTCTAGTCTGTCAAGATCTTGCAGCAGGTTAGAAAGTGGCCAAAATTTTTCTTATAAGGTGCGCCAATTGCAGTGCCTCAATTAGATACCTGTCTTCAGGCTTTTTCATTTCTTTGGAGGCTCTCTGGTGCAATGCAAGTGCTCGAGGACCACCACACTCAAATGTTGAACCCTCAGAAAGACAATACTTGAGATAACTAGGAAAAGTTATGTTGTAGGAACTGCTTGTTGTCCTTTCCCCTGAAACATTAGAATGAAATGATCAAAAAGACCTTCAGCAAAAGCTAAAGATACAAACCACAGTGATTCACCTCTTAGGTGGTACTTAAATGATAAAATAATTTCTGCAAAGGTATTTTGTTGAGGGTTTGAGATCCTCTGTGTCACAAAGATGAAAACACAGTAATACATGATCTGCTTTGGCTTTCAGGGCACTCAACAAGAAAAGTAAGGGAGATCTGATTCTACATGAACAGTCTCAGGGCTGTATTGCTCTCTTTCGCTTTCTCCCCCTTCAGTGAAAAGCATTGTTGGGATGTAAAAACAGGCATCCTGGCAGTACTGAAAAGGTAACTGGAGGAAAATCAGAGTTTACAAAACTTGGTCAAATAAAACTGTTCCTAATTTTGGTTGCATAATGTCTGACACGTGTCATCAGTTGACAGTTTATGGCCAGCGCACAATATATTGTCACCCAGGTCTTTTGGAAAGTCATGGGCCTGTGCATACGCACAGGTATGCAATACACAGCGCTCACTAAGGATGGCACAGTCCCCCGTGACACTGTAAAGAGCTGATAATGCAGGGGTTAGAAAGCAGCTCCAGAGCTGGCACCGTGTCTCCGCCATGCATTTCAAAGGGATTATACCCACACTGTTAGTTCGCATGGGATCGTAGAATCAAAGAATCATTCAGGTTGGAAAAGACCTTCAAGTTCAACTGTTAACCTGACACTGCTCATACCCACTAAACCATCTCCTTCAGCACCAGTTCCACAGGTCTCTTGAATCCCTCCAAGGATGGTGACTCCACCACCTCCCTGGGCAGCCCATTCCAATGCCTGATATCCCTTTCTGTGAAGACATTTTTCCTAACATCCAGTCTAAACCTCCCCTGGCACAACTTGAGGCCTGTCACTTGGGAGAAGAGACCAAACCCCCTTCTCTGCGCCCTCCTTTCAGGGAGTTGTAGGGAGCCATAAGGTCTCCCTGAGCCTCCACTTCTCCAGGCTGAACACCCCCAGCTCCCTCAGCTGCTCCTCACAACCCTTCAGCATAAAAACTTGTGTTTGTCCTGGATTTAGACTTTGAAAACTGAGGTTCTGTCACTAAAACTTAATCATGTAGTAGATATGCACATATTTTAAATCTTCACACTTTTGAGATACATGAGCTATTAGCATTTTTCAGATGTAATTGTTGGCTTGATCATATCCCTCAGTAAAAGGAGCCACAGAAGGTAGTGCTTTAGCTATCACAATATTTCTCTCTGGAATCCAAAAGAAAATACTAAACTCTTACCTTTCTATTTTGAACTGGCAGAAGCATACTTCCGAGACCATACTTGTAATTATTTATAGCCAAAATGATTTCTCCATCAACATATCTCCTTATGGAAGATGCACTCCTGAGAGGAAAAAACATATTCCTTACTTCCATGGAGACAAATACAACTTCTGACACTTCCTCATTACAGCTTCCCACCATGAAAAGGGTGCAGTATATCCTAACAGCATAGAAAGCCTGTTTCTACTCTCTTGTTACTCCTGCTCAACAAAAATGGTATTTTTGGAAGGTGTAGTTTTCACTTGGCATCTTCAGTCCTTAAATGTACTCGTAATGGAGAGATGTCAGGTTGGCCCTGGTTTGTTTAGCTGAGGAAATCAGTCCTTGGGATGCTGCTGCGTGTTGTCACGTAACAGGAGTTCAAAGAGGGGCGATACATGATGCTGTGCCCTAGTGCCCTTCTCCACGCTGACTCTACCCCTGCGCACGTAGTTGCATTCAAATGCCAGCCAGGATTTGGCGAGGGAGTCTGCACAGCGGCATGTTTTACACTGAGCGCTAACAGAGACAGACTGTAAGTTCACCGTAGGCTCCCACCCACCTTTCGTGTTGGGAAGCTGCTCAGCCCTGGGGTTGAGCCCTGCCCTCGGCTGCTGAGAGCTTCTACATGGGCTTAGTTGCTTTATTGGTTTCAACCAATGTTGTTTGTGTTTCTTCAGGGTATAGAAAATCACCTGAAATACAGAAAAGAGTAGCTGTGGGATTACTTTGGTGTGCCCTAGGTGGCCAGCTCTAATTCCTCAAGCTCCTTGTACCCTGGCCCTTGCCACAGCTCTGTAAAAGCTCTCCTATTTATTTACTTTTAATCTACAGAATGGTCCAGCTAAATTTACTGCTCTTTCTTCAGATGGCCTGTTTGCTCTCTGTAATCTGATTTTCAGATGAGCTCATCTTCCCCTGTTATCTAAACCAAGAGCAACAACCCGATGATAAATTCTCCAGCCTCTGCTGCAGTAATGTAACATGAGGGTAACATGATGCTTCCCTCCAGCAGGACATGGCTGGAAATTGGCTGTAGCCCAGGCGCTGTTCAGAGTACATGAGGTATGGGGTAGCATGGCAATTGGTTGACTCATTTTCTAAATTAAGATTAAAGACTTAGTTAGAGAAATTTTGTGTCTGCCTCTTAACAGCAACAGCCACATGCTTTACCTGGCGAGTTCCCTCTGCCAGCCTTGCTGCTGCATCACGCTGAGGGAGGGAGGGAGCATACAGCCAGACAGGTCCCATGGAAAGATTTCTGCTTGTGTTGAATGAGGACTTGGCTTTGTGGGGTTTTCTAATGTTGCATGCAATGTCTTGAGAAGCATGACATGCATCTGGATGGAGCAATTGATTTGTAGCTAGCTGCCCATTCCTATTCTGCCAGCAGCACTGCACTCTTGCTTTATACTTTGAGTAGAGTAGATCGCCAGCACCGCTTGATGCCTTCTGTAATCTGAGACTGTTTTAACCAAAAATATTCCCGTTGCAAAGCAGCACACCCTACTAGGCCCTGAGGTATTGCTAAGGCTTCCCAAAGACAAAGGTGCCCCATGAAGGTGTCTTTCTACCTCTGGAATCCACCAAAACAGCCCAATTCGCACGTGCTCTGAGCACAGTTGTTCCGGCTTGCCTTTGCTGCTCAGAGGTCCTCAGACACCGACATGTGCTTGTGAATCATTTATGGTGTGTCAGCTCCACTCCCACATGCAGAAGGGGGCTGCACCCGTGCTTTCCCCCGTGGCTGCCACACTGACTCCACTGGGAGCAATCACGTTGTTTTTCCAGCACACAGAAAAGAAACCCAAGAGCAGCCCATTTTAGCTTTCTGCGCGCCTGCTGTTGGCACGCGACCTCTTGCAGAAGAAAACGTAGTTTGAAATAAGCCATCGCCTCTGACTGTATAAAATCACACACCGAACCTCTGAAGGCTGCCCCGGAAAATCAGCGCAGTTCATTTGCTGTAGCTGGTTTATGAGTGTTCCTAAAAACACGATCCCTAGAGATGCTCGCTCTTTTTCTATCGGTAGGCGTAGCAGCACTCATGTTTTCAACTCTTCCAATCACCTGAGTATTGATGCAGCAAGCAGAGAATCACAGAAGCGGTGAGAGAGGCTGGCTGAATGCTGAGGTGCCCAAGCTTCCCATCAGCATCGGTGGCCGCCTACACTGCGGTACCTTATACGTCATATAACAAAGAGAAATGCCAGTCACCAGTGGGTAAACAGCAAAAGAGCCTTTGGGTGGGGAGCATGTGTTTGCACTGCTCAGGCCACGTTCACAATCAATTTGAACAGAAAGTCCGTGAGGAGAATGCACAGTGAAGTGAAACTCCTGACTGTATTTATTTATGTTGAATGAGGTGAATAGGTTTGCCTCGTAGAAGGTGTTTCAAGTTTTATATATATTCAAGGCAGTCATACAAATTGAACACTGCTGTGCTGCTGGGGAGAGTCCACAGTCTGTTAAATAAACTGCTCAAATGACCACTTTCACAATTTCTTCAGGAACCAGAGTATAATTACAGAGCTCAAGTAAAAAAACTCATTCCCCACTTGGAGTATTTGGATGAAATACCAGCAAGCCAGACTGCTCTCCTTCCTCCCCAGAAGATGCATGAGGATTGGCTAATCATCAAGGAACCCACCAAGGATGGTGGCGTAGCTGGAGACATTTCATGGTTAGGTATGTCACGTTTCCTACGGGGGTTCCTTTTTCGGGTTATGATGTGTGAAAAAGAAGGTTGAAGAGCAAGCTGGCCTCCTCAAAGCCAATGTTGAATTATAGCAAAGGGACAAAGGATGTTGTCTTCTTCACTTGAGAAGTGAGGAATCCAGAATTCAGCATGGTGCAGGTTTAAATGGAAGCTGTCCTAAGCTGGGCATCAAGATCAGAAAAATGTAGATGACTTCTAGAGCATCGAGCAAATCTAGCGGTAGCTGGGAGCCTGTACTCAGCATTCATTCTGCATGGCGGGAAGAAGGAAAGCTTGGAAAGTAATGTTTCAACAGCAGCTGTTCACAGCCCTTTCCGTGGTAGCAGTCAATCCCATGTAACGTGGATGTAGCAGGATTTCCTACTCCAATTTCATAATGGGAAAGGCAATTTCGTCACCACCCTTCAATGGTAGCAACATCCCAGCAACTGAGGTTGCATAGTCTCGTAATAGATCTGTTCCATTTTCTTTGCCTCTGTGATTAAGTCCATTATATTCATTAGTAGAGAGTAAATGGTTTGAAGATAAATCTGTTGTCCCCTTGCCTGTAGCCTTGGTTATAGTTCAGATGTCCATGCTTTTACGTATCATGCTACATGCACTTTACCACGTACCATTAAATATTACAAAGTGTTTCCTACAACTGCTCCTGTTGCTTCCCATTAGTGTGGGCAGTGCAGTTGGCTTCTCCTCCCTGACAGTTGTGGTTTGCCTGCCAACTGTACTCCATTAAAAATTTAGTTTGTTTTGGAATAAGTACCTACGTTTGTCATTTGTCTAATCCCTGTGGGTCCAAATCATTAGTTGTAATAGTAGTTATGGTAGGGGGGAAAAAATCCATTAAAATCCGATCCCTCAGTGATCCTGCTTTGGCAGTATCAGCTACGATTCAGAAAACTAGTTAACGAAGTGAACTGGCAGAGCACAGAATTGTGAACTCGTACTGTTTCCTAGTGTAACCAGACTTATATTCTTGCCTTCGGCTCTAAACTGATGTGCTCATGAGGGTCAGGTTCAGACATCCCCATATTTTTTTTCTTTCCAGTGTTGGCTTGGGTACTTTTCATGCCCTGTTTCATGGGCTTGTATTAACAACTGTGGCCAAGATATTTTAAACACTCAGCCCTTAAGGAAATGGCCATATTATTGCAGAGCTGATTGCTCCACTGTGGAGCTGGTAGATGCTCAACACTTTACAAAGCACGCTATTCAGCTAGAAATTCTCTCCTGTCCTGTGCTCCCAGGGCAGACGGTGATTGGGCAGGTAAGAGGAGAAGGCTCTGTCTGCCTTCGCTAGCTTTTGTATAATCACACTAGCTTTTGGATAATCTTACACCAGACAGGCAGGCAGGGGAGGTAGCAGAGCCCTGGACACCTCCAGGCTCACCCATGGGTCAGTTGGTTGGAGGTGGGTGGTGGGCGCAGAGCGGTTCCTGGCCCCAGCCTCAGCCAGCAGCCGCTCTCTGGCACCCAGGAGAGGAGGAGGGTGGGAAGGGACCCAGGTTCTGCCATCTGCCGAGGACAGCTACACGGGACTGTGTGCAGCACCAGGAAGCCCCCTGTCTCCAGGCTTGGCCCATTTCCAGCATGTTTCTTGTAGCTGCAGTGACAGCTTTTTCTTTCCCGTACAGCTCCAGGCGTGCAGCAGCGGTCACGGCATTGGCAGCGTACAGTGATGGTGTGGTTTGAAGCCTTGCACGACTGTGCTTACACTAGCAAAACCTCTCTTGTAGGTCCATATCTCGGGGAAGTAGCAAGGCAGTCTGGATGTGGCCCAAGACCCCCGATGACTTCCAGGCCTGGAACTGCGCAGCGGAGTGCTAGTGCAGTGAGACCTGGCAATGCTCGCCTCTTGAGCTGTGGCTGTCCTCTTCCAGATCCCACTGTTTCTAACGAGCTGTTCAGAAAAGATGACTCCAGTGATTTGACATATGGTAATGTATGTTTTTTAATCCTGCGCTTTCCCACACCTCCACCTCCTTCTGAATGTTATTATTGCTGATGAAAGCCTGGGTTCTTTGAATACCACCCACCCATGCCGCTGCTACATCACGTTCAGCATATGTTTTCTTCTCTGGGACTCACCTGCTCTACCGTGGGCTTTCCTTTATTTCCCCCTGCAGCAGACGGTGCAAGTCATCTGGGCTTCCCCTTCCTCAGCCCCTCAGCCCCACGCGTTACGTGCTGCTGTCCCTCTTGATGGCCCCGTGCTGCAGTGGTGCTCCCTTGCTGAAGTTGACTTTCACACCTCGGCAAAAGCTGTCCTGCTCCGTCCTTTAAGCTGCACGTTCACTCCCTGTTGGATCATGTGCCCGAGCTGTGTGTACTGCAGCCTCATACTGCAGCAGCATCGCTGCTGTCAATGAGCACTTTCTTTTGGGTTTCCAGAGGTGGATCCCTCAGCATGAGGAGTCAGTTCCTTGATTTCACATAGGCTAGCCCTGAACACAGGTGTACCACTGCCCTTTGTGCCCTGGCCAAGGGGAAGTACTGCCAGGTTGGCAGCACCTGGGGACACCTGGATCGAAGGGGAGTTCACTTCTGGTATGATACGTGACACTTCCCAAGACATCCTTCCCTGGCTCCTGGAAAGACCTTGACAGTGCAACTCCACCCGCCTGTAGAGTGCAGATTAGATAGGAAGATGGTGTTTGTTTTCCCAGAATTGTGGACTGCTCTCTCTCAGATGCCAGTCCCACCTCAAGTCCTTGCTGTAGGGAGGACTCAGGATGAAGCAATGCTGTGTCAACTACGGAGTGTGCATTCAGAGAAGTATGTGGAAATCACGTACAGCTTGCCAAGGAATGAGACCATAATTTCACGTGCACTGCTGATAGAGACTGTTTCACCCAATGTTCACTGCTTCTTCCTGCCCCTTTGCTGCCTTGTCTCTTGTTTTGACAAGAGCATCTGCATAGCCACATGGGGAACCTGATTCTGATCGAGATCCAGCTGAAAAATAGCCCAGCAAAACAAACAAAAACACCCCCAAAAAAAGCATATTTAGTTTTAATCTGGATCTGTTCCCTGACCTGACTCACCATGTGGCCACACAAATGTTTGCACTAGCACTGTGGAGAAAGCAGGGCAGGAGCAGGAGGAGACAGATTCTGCTAGAAACTGAGAAGCTGAGTCTTAGCAGCAGTGTCAGGCCAACACTGTGAACCTAACCAATGAAGTATTACACCTTCCTGTCTGTGGGAAATGATGCTGACTGGTTTCGGAGACAGCACCATTGGTTAAATGCTGGAGTAAAATGTTTTCTTTTTTCCTGTTTTTTCTTAGGACTCAGTCAAGTTATATGTGGGAACCCCACCAAGGCCCTTCGTGCAAGGAGGCAAAAGCTAGGTGTATGTTTTTCTTGTATACTTCATATTCCTGCCTGGTGACCCCCATAAATCCTGGGATAAACTGGACTACTTCTGTGGCTTGTGGTGGCTCTTCTGTAGCCAAAAAACCCCCCCAACATGCAACTGAGCTCAAGGGGGATGGTGAGTCTCTTGCCCTGATGTTAGAGGCGCCCACGTGCCAGCAGCAATTAACCATCAGCTGTAAAGGAACATGTGAAAATCATGTATCGGCTGCTGGCGGTGCATTTCCTATTATCAAAGCAGAAGGTGGGATTGCAAAATTTGACGGTATTTCTGCAACAGCTATCAAGTAAAGGATTTTTTTCAGTTGATGTTGGCATAAATAATGTTGCAAGGTCATTCCTATTGCCTAAACAAACACAAAGCCAAAGCCTCGCTTGATGCTGACAACAGATATTAAAGAACCGCTGGAAAAAATCTGTCCCTCCCCTGTCTCTCTGCTGCCACTGCCTGAGCACTGGGATCTTTTCTGAAACAAATCTGAACATTTGAGTGAATTACCTTGTATTATAAACTAGGATGAGAAGGATCATATGCTGAATAATGCGGTTGCTGTGATACTTGTCTTGGTGTGCTTATTAGCATAAGTGCTACAGGCTTATACGCCGGTGAGGTATAAATCAACATTTTTGTTACTGCCACCCTGGTTCCTCAAGCTGCAATAGTGCATGTGACTGCAGCGTGGAGCTTCTTAGAACTGAAGGGCAAGAAAATGGTGAGGCCTGATCGGAAAAGTCAGGAGTAACAGCAGACTTCGATGCCTTCTGAAGTCCGTGGTCTGGAAATGGAGCTGAGGAGAGCTCCTGGGGTTAGCGAGATAACTTCTGTGTTGTTTTTGCAGCCATTTGCAGTGAGCCCATTGAAACTGTGTGGTCTGAGGACAGAAAACCCTTATGGCTCTGGAAGGGGAGATCTGCACCAGGAAGATAAGCTCTCTGAACTGAGAGTAGGGAGAGAGCAGCACAAGCGGTGAGACCCATGACAGAAATCTTGTGCAATAAAACGACCATACTTTTCCTGCTGTAATAATAAACTCTTTGGCCACCTGGTGGCAGCTTCCTGGGATAGTCTTGGCCTCCTGCCTCCCTGTCCCTGCGTGGCAATCCTTCCCGCAGTCCTCCCTGCTGGAGCATCTGCTGGGTGGTCAAGGGAGAAGAAACCTGGGGGAAGCTCGGACCAGCACAGGCAGGGTGGGCTCGCTTGCTTAGACAGAGCAGGGAAATGACTTTTCATAACTGGTGAGACATTCTTGGCTCTAATGTTGTCTACTTTCAGACAGTGAAAGAAGTGAAAGTTGAGGTTTTCTGCAAGCATCACGTTAGCCTAACCCAAATGAAAGGCTGAAAGGGAACCAACGCCACGCTGCATTCCCCCATCTCTTAGATAATGATTGTTTTGAAAGTAAAAGTGGCTTTATTTCTCTGAGCTTCCTTCACTGTGTAGTATCTTAAATCTACCCCATTTCACTTGATTAACTTTAGGACACTTTCAGATAATCAGGCACAGACAGCTTAGATGACTGATCCATTTAGAATGATTTTCCATATCTCTGGGAAAGTGGGAAATCATGGTGGGTGACAAAATTCACTGTCTGGGTGTTTGCCTTGGTGACCTTGCCAAGCGGCGCTTGGCTGGCTGCATATTCACAACTCAAAGGCTAACTAACTCACAGCTAACTACTTGATGTTGTCCAGGTGCCTGCAACCAGGTCAGCAAGAAGAAGATGCCCAGGCACTGAAGGAAACTCTTGGTGATGAGGAAGAGAGTGAAGACTGCAGCCTGACTGACTGCTGTGAAGAGGAGTTGAGGAAGACCTGTGGTGAGGACCTCACTGGAAGGATTTCACTTGATTCTTCTTGTCACTCCTGCGTCTCTCAGTCATCTTCAGGTACTGGACCTAAACCTCTGGGGAAGGGTTAGCAGTGGGTAGTGGCACATGCTGCTCACTGTCTGTAGATAGGTGTAGTGGTAACTGCAGTGTTTTATGAGATCTGGTTTCTGTGCTCTAGAGCAGCAGTTTGGAAATTGGATGGGGAGGAGGCAGATGACTCAGATCCCACATCACAAGCAGCTGACCATAATAACCAAGATTCAGATAATCACAAACACAGTAGCCTTTGCCCACTGACACTAACATAGGTGTTTTGCAGAGTAAAATATCTGATAAGACTTTAGCAACTGATAGATTTTATTCAGCAAGGCAGTTCATACACTTGACTTGTGTAAAAATACACTGTGACTGGAGACTGTGTCAGGATTTTGAGAGTTATTTAAATGCCTCAACGCTTAACCTCAGAAGTGTGTCCTACCCAATGTGATTTTCTCACGGAGCAACTTGTTGCTGGAAAACATCCTTCTGACTAGGAAAGGACAAGTCATCTGAGCTAAACTGCTTTCATGTAAAAGTGTTTGCAGCATCAGATCCATATAATCTGCACTCTTTGGAAGTCCTTCAGTGTTATTTCGGGCTCTTGAGTCAGGCATACCAGTCTGTCAGAGTATCTTTACTTAAAAACAAATTAAAAACCCTGTGAAACGTAAGGCATTCTAAAGCACACAGTACGAGGGAAGCTGTTCAGTGAAATTTTTGTATCATATATGGTTACCTAAACAGTAAAACACATCCCGGTCCATTAGGAGTTATAAAGCTGAACTTTCTGGGCCTGAGTTTTGGTGGCACATTCTTTAGATTGTGTTCCTGCTCTGGACACTGCACATCAGGCGCTTAGGTACAGTTGATTCTTTTAATAGACAAGAGCAATCGGATCCCTGCTATATATAGAATAGTTTTAAGCATATATGCATACACGTTATATTCATAAATCAGCAACAAGATTTTCCTTCTCTGTATGTCGCACCTGAGGATGACGTGGGCTGACATATGGACAGACAGATAGTAGCCCTGACATGTAATGCAATATTTTCCCTAGCAGTCAGACACTTTTGATAATTTTAAGGCTAATCTCAAGATCTTATTCTTATACAGAATCACAGAATGTGGGGGTTAGAAGGGACCTTTGGAGATCATCTAGCCCAACCCCCCTGCCAAACCAGGTTCACCTAGAGCAGGTTAGACAGGGACACATCCAGGCGGGCTTTGAGTACCTCCAGAGCAGGAGACTCCACACCCCCTCTGGGCAGCCCGTTCCAGAGCTCTGGCACCCTCAGAGTAAAGATGTTTTTCCTCACGTTGAGATGGAATCGCCTGTGTTCCAGTTTCTGCCCGTTTCTGCCTGTTGCCCCTTGTCTTGTCGCTGGGCACCACTGGAAAGCGTCTGGTCCATCCTCTTGACACCCACCCTTTAGCTATTTATAAGCATTGGTAAGATCCCCCCTCAGTCTCCTCTGGACTGAACAGCCCCAGCTCTCTCAGCCTTTCCTCATAAGAGAGACGCCCCATTTCCTTGATCATCTTTGTACCCTCTGCTAGACTGTCTCTGGTAGTTCCCACCTTTCTTGACCTGGGGAGCCCACAACTGGACACAGCACTCCAGATATGGCCTCACTGGAGCAGAGTAGAGGGGGAGCATAACCTCCCTCGACCTGCTGGCCACCCTCTTTTTAATGCACCCCAGGATACCACTGGCCTTCTTGGCCACAGGGCACATGGCTGGCTCATGGCCAACTGGTTGTCCCCCAGGTCCCTCTCTGCAGAGCTGCTTCCCAGCAGGTCAACCCTATACTGGTGCAGGGGCTTATTCAGGGACATCCAGGGTGAGCTGTTCCATCACCTTCCCAGGGATGGAGGTGAGGCTGCCTGGCCTGTAGTTTCCTGGATCTTCCTTCTTGCCCTTTTTGAAGACTGGTGTGACATTAGCGTTGCTCCGATCCTCAGACACCTCTCCTGTTCTCTGTGACCTTTCAAAGATGGTGAAGAGCAGCTTTGCAATAGCATCTGCCAGCTCCCTCAGCACTTGTGGATGCATCCCATCAGGGCCCATGGATTTGATGATATCATTTGCCTAGATGATTTCTAACCCAGTCCTCCTCGACCAAGGGAGGGTCTTCCTTTCTCCAGGCTCTCTCTCTTACCTCCAGGGTCTGAGATTCCTGAGAACCAGCCTTAGCAGTAAAGACTGAAGCAAAGAAGGCATTCAGCAATTGTGCCTTCTCTACATCCTCTGTCACCAGGGCACCTGCCTCGTTCAGTAGCGGGTCCACATTTTCCCTCATCTTCCTTTTGCTACTGATGTACGTGAAGAAGCCGTTCTTACTGTCCTTGACATCCCTTGCCAGGTTTAATTCTAAGCGGGCCTTAGCCTTTCTCGTTGCATCCCTGCATGATCTGACAACATTCCTATATTCCTCCCAAGTGGCCAGTTCCTTTTTCCATGTACTGTAAACTTCCTTCTTTAAGTTTTTCCAGAAGTTCCTTGCTCATCCATGCAGGTCTTCAGCCTCCTTTGCCTGATTTCCTCCTCGTAGGAATTCATTGATCTTGAGCTTGGAGGAAGTAGTGTTTGAATATTAACCAGCTCACCTGCACCCCCTTTCCTTCTAGAGCCTCTTTGAGGTCTTTGAAGAGGCCAAAGTCAGCTCTCCTGAAGTCCAGGGTTGCAATTCTACCTTTTACCCTGCTACTTCCATGCAGGGTCCTGAGCTCCGCCATTGCATGGTCACTGCAGCACCTCTGTCTCTGATTTAAAAAAGCGAATTCACTCATCTGTGATTGTTTCTGTGCCTTGAATTTCAGATCACTGGATGGGGTCCTCAGGTATTTAAAACAAGTCAGTGTACACACTGGCCAGGAATGATGCATGTATGATCCTGCTTCAGAACAGGAGGATGGGTGAGCTGGTCTGTCCCTCTGGAGCTGTGCATTGGCTCGTGAGCAGCTCTAGTGCTTGGCACATCACCAGCTGTGCTGGCAGGGAGACTGCCAAGTAACCCCGACCCCCAGCTATCAGAGGAAGCAGTTCAACAAGGCCAGCATCGCTGTGCGCCCCAGGACACACCTACCCAGCTCCATCACACAGCATTCTCCGAAACCTTTCACTCACTGGTTGATCATTTATGAGTAAGATGAACTAGTAAATCACTGTGCTTCCCCTATTATTTCAGGTTCATCACAGACTCAGGAAGGTGCAGTGTTCTCCAACCTGAACCATTGCCTAATTCCATCCCCTCCAAAAGGCCCTTCACCTGCATCTGTAACGGGTGTTGCAGCAAGACCCTGGAAAATGAGGAACCACAGAATACGATGCCTAAAAATATCCTGCAAAGAGGAGGACAGGCAGTGGACACAGTGGTGCCAGTCAAAGGCTCATCAAGAAACTTCAGCCCAGCCTCTGGGAAAAAATCTCACTCTCCTGAACCAGCACAGCATGCCGGCTGCTTCCATACCCCAAGGGCAGCCTCCTGGAAGCACTGGCTGGCAAAGGCCTGTTTCAAGACCAGCAGCAGCTGTTGGATCAAGCAGCATCAGGTATGCACGCTGTCAGCAGAAGGGACGTCATGGCGGGAAAAAGCAGAATTGTATGTTGTCTCCCACCTGGTCTGCAAAAAGAATTCCTTTTATTTGTGCTGACGTTTGCCTTTGTCTGTTTAATGCTAAATGAAACATTTTCTCATGTTCCTTATAGCTTGAGCATTAGAAATTTAATATTTTCTTGAATAATAGCCCAGACTTCTCCTGTGTTCTTACTGCTCCATTCCCATGTTGCCCACTGCCCACGTCTGTTGCAGAACTCTCGTAGCGGTGCTTGTTCAAGACTCTCCTTGAGTAAACCCCAAGACAAGTTCTTGATGTCCCACGTTGGGTTTTTTTCCCTTGAAACTCACATTGATTCATGTTAGAAAGAGCTTTGGAAAATAAAGTAGGTGTTAGATAAGTGTCTCGTGCACCAAAACTTGGTTATTTCTGGACCTGCTTACTGTAAGATTAGCATCATGTTGCTTCTTTGAAGAAATGAAACTGAGGAGTTGTGACATGATACCTTGATTTTGACGTTAACGTAGTCATTGTAGAGCAGACAGTGCGTACCTTCTGTGGGAAGCTGGTGGGCCTTGTGCTGGTCCCCAACCTGGCAGCTTTTTGTTCAGTTTTCAGAGCGGGAGATGGCACGGATAGTGGGGAGAATGCAGATATGCAGACCCAGAGTGCAATTTCACCACAGTGTTTCTCTCTTTTCCTTAGGCCCACTACGACTGAGCATCCTCCCGGTGAGATCAACCACCACCAGCCAACTGTCTGCTCATCCACCAAAGCCTCGGAGGGGTTTGGACTGATGAACACCGCTTGGCCCCTGACTGCCAGGGCCAGGCTGCAGTCACTGCCAGGCAGGCCCACTGCCTCAGTCGCATCTCAGAGCAAAGGTCGCCGGTCCTAGAAGATACCCAGCTGGCAGCATCTGTTGGAGTCACACACACAGCAGTCTTGAAGGATCCGTGCTGTGTTTCAGCTTCTTCTGAAAGCTAAACACGGAGTTGTGCAAGTAGAGCAGTTCAAACAAATTACATGATTTGCCTCGATTAAGGCTACAGCTGGTCCAGAAATGCTTTCTTTAAAGAGCACCCGCTGATCAACCACTTATTACAGAAAAACATGGTTATTTTTGCAGCCTTCATGCACTAAAACAGAACAAGTCCTCACGTATTTCCTCTCATCCACACCGTGCCCTGCTCTGTGAGTCAGGCAGGGACACTGAACCAAGCGGAGCATGGATGCAGTTTGTGGAGTTTGGAGGAGGTGGGGGACACAGGACATTCCATCTCAGGCTCAGCCACCTGACCCATATCTTTTGCACTCCTGGTTGTTTAACATGCAAGGGGCAAACCAAGGGCTTGAGAGGAAGCGTTGACCGGCACAAGTTGTAAGGGAGGGGTGCGTTTCCTGAGGAAGAGCCTAGGAAGGCTAGGTGGTTTCAGAGCTGATGTCTCCCCACAGGAGCAAACCCTGTTCACAGGGATCCGAGGTTCCTGCTGCCTGTATCACTACAGGAGCGAATGCTGACCAAGTGGCTCCATAGCTACCTGGGAGGATTTCTCTTGCTTTAGACATTGCATACCGGAATTTTGTTAGGGCTGACTTCCCTAAGCAGCATCCCGTGTGTGTGCCTTTAGAGTCAGGCGTCCCACCTCTCGTGTTTTTAGATCAAATAGACTTTCTAATTTCATATGGCTGAATAATTTCAAGTAATGCTGCAGCAAAGACAGGGCAGGGAAGTGAGGGAATAATCGCTTGTTTTTTCAACACGGCATTTGCTTTATATTTGGGTGAGATTCAAAACATCTGTTTTAGTGACTGCAGACTGTAAGATGCTGATCCAAATGACTGTGCCTTACAACATTCCTTCCAGTTTAAATTACCATGTTAGATATGTATTTTAAATCAGTTGATAAAGTAATAATTATGTGATGAGTTAATTCATTATTTTATGTCTTCTTTCTACTGGTCAGCTTAATATAGAAGAGCAGGATAATAGAGAAAGCCCCAAAACTTTGGTTTATCATGGTGATACTTGCACCACTTTCTCCTACAGAATAGTCTGGAGCTTGAAGCTGGTTTGACCAGTTGTAGTGAGTCCTAGAGGAAAACGTCCATCAAAAATCATTCAAAACTATTTGGCATGTGATTCTGTGCAATACTATGGATGCAGGCAGGATTTCCCGTCAGATGTTGCCCAACAACAGTGCCTGTGTCCTTAAACAGACTCCTAAAATTGACTTTTTGCCAGTGTTGCTGACTATGACCATCACCAAAAAAAATCTGACCTTGTAACAAAAAGGAGAAAGTGGCAGCATAGTTTTTGGGTTTTCATAGTTTCTGTGCCCTCCCCACATGCTTGAAGTCTGCAGCCCTCGCTGGCAGTCAGCACTGGGACAATCAGGCCTTTCTCTACAGCCAGGGTCTGCTCAGTGGATGATGGGTAGCACTGTCTTCTCTGAATATTCGGAGTTTGCATCTTTGATTTCAAAGAGGCAGAAGGGAAAAAAAACCCATGAGTGAATTTTTGTGCATGGAAAGTGGGGCAGCTGGACGGGTCTGCACATGTGCCTCTGCCAGTGCAAAATCTGGGTGCAGATCTGGAAAGTGCCTGGAGCTTGCCTCATGGCAAACACAACTTGGTTTTGCACGTGCATGGGGCAAGGAGCTTCCCTGGTGGTGGAGAGGGCTTGAAGAAATGGTCAGGAAAAAAGCTCTGCCCTCGTGTGTGGGGAGTAAAGGTCACCGAGGGCTTAATCAAAAGCATCATTCCTGTTTTAACTTCCCTCCAGGTACCCCAGCAATAACTCTCAGGGCTGTGTGCAACCTTCAAAACAGCCACTCAACCCTTTACTAAGGCCATCAGCCCCCTGATGGTCTAACCAAGGCCAGAGACAGGAGACGGCATCCACTCTGCCTGTTGATCACCACATCAGCTGCTGAGCCAACACCTCCTCAGGCGTGTATCGGTAGGGACAGGTATGTAAAATGGCCTTGAAGCCATGTGCTTGTGTGTCCTGGCAGTGCCACCGTGGAGATTTAGTGTCCAGAGCTGTCTTGAAGGCCTGAGAAACGAAGCAGTTGACGTGGATGCTGTGGCACTGTCCTGCAGCAGAAAGCGGCGATGCCGGGAGCTGGAGTGCCTGAGGCATTTGGGGGGCAGCATCTTGATGGCACTCTTCTCATTTGACCCTCTGCGTTATGTGCCGAAAAGCAAAAGCTCTACTCTCAGACGGACCTCGCAGGCAGGACGCCCCATGCTTATCGGGGAGGCGTGCTGGTTCCCGAGCTGCACTGCTGACCACGTGCCCAGAGCACAAGGCTTGAAGGATGCTCCCACGCCCGGCAAAGCGACAACGCTTAGCTCTTGGGTGTTGCTTTCCCGAGGTGGATCTCCAGTTGTGTTACCCAGCGGGGCAGAGGCTGGTTTCAGGCATACAGAGAGGAAGGCAAAGCGACTTGGCCGCAGAGCTGTGGCACCACCTGGGTTCTGACTTCCCTCCATCGTGCAGTATCTTGTTAATATGGTTTTGGCCCAGGAGTGGAGGCGGCCTTAGTTCTCAGCACATGGAAGCTTAGCAGGGAGCAGAGGCACGAACCGGTGGACAGCTCTGTCAGAGGCATGAGTGTTTTGTGTGTCACCTTTGCTGCATCCTTTCTGGGCGACGTGACCTGCAGAGGGGTATGCACTCTGAAGCTCAGTGCATAACGAGACCCAGCGCCAGGCTGTCGTGCATGGAGCAGCAGGGAGGCTTGTTACGAGAGCAAGATTGCAATCACAGCCTGACATAACAGGGAAGAAGGGCTGGTAGTCTCCCCTCTGCCCATAGCAGATGCACCTCAAGGTTTCCCAGAGATGCTGTTGTCAGTTGGAGTCTCCAGGAGAAGCAAAACAAACAGGGCTGTTGCAGATTAGATCCTGCATAGTTATAACAGATCCACAGAGGAAATTATTGCTCTAGTTTAGCCTCTGCCCCTCCACCTTCCACCTTTTTAATCTAGAAAATGTAAAAGCCAACCAGGGCTTTAGTAGGCTAATTGGGAAATGTCAGGCATGATGGGCTTACCTGTGAGTTCAATTCTCTTGGCCCAAGAGGGAAATATATGGGGAGTTTCACCATGGGTTTTCTCGTCACTGTTTCCTCTGCTAAAATCCTGAGTTGGTCCCTTGACCAACTCAAAGTCATTTAATGACAGAGCTTATTCCCATGCCTGCCCTTGCAGACTCTATTAATATTTATCTCGGTAGGATCTTTGATTCTGGTTGGATGTGACCGCTTTCGGCTGTACATCACCAGGGTCCATCCCTTCATTCTTGTAATGGGCCAGGACGTGCTGATGCCTTTAAGTATCTTGCTGCCTTAACGGGATTTGGTGCCGGCTGCCAACTTGGTACCCAGTGTGTAAGCAGGAGAGCGGGGCGACAACTGCTCCCCCCGGCCCCTATTAATAAATTACCTCCTTTCAGGGAGTTGTAGAGACCAATAACGTCTCCCTGAGCCTCCTCATCTCCAGGCTGAACCCCCCCAGTTCCCTCAGCCACTCCCCACAGGAATTGTGATCCAGACCCTTCCCCAGCTCCGTTCCCTTCTCTGGACATGCTCCAGCATCTCAGTGTCTCTTGCAGTGAGGAGCCCAAACTGACCCCAGGATTCCAGGTGCAGCCTCACCAGTGCCCAGCACGGGGGGATGATCGCTTAAGGGAGTAATTGAGATAATTTTTAAGCATGACAAGGGCCTTGCAATGGCATTCTCCGACACAGCACAGCGTAAACCAGACAAATAAAATGTCAGATGGAGAGTTGCCGTATCATTTATAAATGTAATTCCTGTGCCTGAGGAAGAGAGTGACTGCACATGCAACCGGGCAAGCTGCTGCTTTAGCGGAAGAGCAAGAGGAACATCTTGAAATAGACGCTAGAGGGGAGAAGAGAGTCTCACACGTGTAACTTTTAAAAGCAAAAAGGCTCAGAAACCAAAGCCAAGCAGCTCCAGAGTGTCTTGGAGGTGTCCAGCACACAGTGGGCTTAACGTTTTCTTTTTTTACCTTCACCAGCACACAGTGTCCTGACTTCGTGTGATGCCTCCAGATACGATATGCTGGTAGTGGCTTGCTGTATCACATATGACTTTGATTTATTTGGAAGTATTTCCTTAGGAAAACTGCAGTGCCCACAAAATGTCATGGAGAACATCTTGGACACTGGACTGCCGTGATGCTATAGGGCACCTGATGATGCTACGTGTAATCCCAGCACGTCTTAACAAGATGATCTTTATCACAGGCCATACCTGCAAGCTGCAAACAGACTCTGGACCGTGCATGGCTTGAGTTCCAGCTTCTTCCCCCATGTTGACCAGGGACCTCTCATCTCTGGAGCCCAGCAGAGCTGGGGGGCTGTGCTACTCAGTACCGCTGAGCAAATACCTGCTGCCAGTCTGAAACCAGTCTGAAACTGGGCTTCTCCCAGCTCAGCTGAGTTAAAGCTCTCTGCCACTTCCCTCTCCTTTATCCCCAGCCTCATCTCTTCCGTCCTTCTTCTGCACTGCTCCTGGTTCTCACCCAGCTCAGCCCACCACTTGCAAGCAGTCGCTGGCATCCCAGTACCTCCTGGGCAGGACCTCACTGGAAGAGTGGTGCAAACTGGGAAGGGTTTGCATTTGTTGCTCCTCTTCTCTCTTCCATGGCTTTCTGCCTACGGGAATCTTGGCTCTTCTCCTGACAGCAGGACAGCACTGGGAGGCACCGGTGGGTTCCAAAGGGCTTTACAACAGCCATAATGATGGCTGGTCCTGAGGGTGCCACCACCCAGCCCACGTCACTTCTGTCCCAGCCCGCTCCCTGTGTGGACCCTAGCAAAATCGATGCCCAAATTCTTACTGCTGCTCTGAGGGCAGGATCAGACCCTTCTTCTCCAACAGTGAGCACCAACCCAGTCCTTTCTCCATCCTTGGGCCACCCTGCTGCTGCAGGCTCCTGTCACCAGCATCATTCACACCCCAGAGGACATCAGGAGACAAGACAGGGCCCTGAAGGCAAGTACCACAGCACCTGCTCTCTCCCCACCAGCCAAAACACAGCATCCCGAGCCATGCTGCCTGTGGGGACGGTGCTGAGCTTGTGCTGTCTCCTGGTCATGCCTTGGGCTGATCAAGCCCACATAGACCAGGGCTCTGCCAGGGCATGCGCTGACCGAGGGGACAGGCAATCGTGGCTGCACCATCTGCTCCTTAAAGGAGCTCGATTGCTCTCAGGTTCAGGGAGAGAGAAAGCAAAGGCAAAACTGCTGTGGGAGCAAGAGATGGAAACCTCTGGGAGATCTGCCCCAGGAAGAAGGCGCTCGGCGAGAAGAGGAAGGAGTGTGGTGCCGTGGGCAGCGCAGGGGCAGGGGGCCATGCCGGCAGCAGCGGTCAGGTTGGGAGCACCACACCATCCTGCTGCAGGAGAAGCATGTGCTGCTGGATCAGATGTGGAGCTAGTAACAAGGCAGGGGTGATGGATACCCCTCCAAAGTGATACCCCCTCAAGAGCAGAGGGGTTAGGGCAGATCGTGGTGGTTCCAGACCACCTGAACAACTCTGCTAATGTTGCATGGTCTTGCCAAGGTGATTATCTTCCGAGGTCTGGGTGTGGACCTGTCAGCCCTTACCAGAAAAACGCTACACACCAGGAACACCAGGATCAGGACAGGGTCATCTTCTCCAGGAGAAGGGGATTTCCTGGATTAGTCACCAGATCTTCCCCCATTCACAAGCTCAGTCCCAAGAGCTGCTGGGGACTTCTGCTGCCTCCTCAGGTGGGGCTTCACAGGGATAGCAAGGAATTAAAAATATCCATAGGTCTTGTGGGGGCAAAGCAACAAATATCCTTTTTCCTGTGGATGATCACTAATGAATTAATTTTCAAATGGAAAAAAAAAAAAAGAATAAGCTAAAAACCTCTCTTTTCCCTCATCAAGGTAGGGTGTCCTATCCCTTTTCAGTTTATCTAGTGTCAGGTTTGGTGGTTTTGAAGAAGAAAAAGAGAGGTATTACCTTCCCCTTTCAGATGATACTGACCAATCATGATTTTTTTTTATTATGAACAGTCCAGGGGAAGCAGGAATCCGAGCACAATCCTTTGGATTAGATTAGGGGCATGGAAAAACAAAGGAGAGGCCTTTGCTGCTGTGAAAAAAAAAGTGATAGCTTTACCTGAAGGTCGAGCGGCTTTGTAAGCGATGTACAGAGGAAAAGGAGCAGGAGGAGGAGGGATCTGCTTTGGGATCAGCTGCAGCTAATTCACATTGGATTTTATAACCCAAGGCATCACCGTGGCTGTGCACCATACCTGCAGCACACAGCCGGGTGGGCTAAGTCCCCAAAGGTGTAATGTAGCTGGATGAAGGCCTGCTTGCACCCTGCCTGCATCAGCAGGGAGCCAAGCTGCTGGCCTCCAGTCTGGGGGCAGGTTCCAGAAACCCCCCCACATGCCTTGTGCAAGGCTGAGGTTTGGGGTCAAGGTCTCCCCTCTCTGTGCCTAGCAGAAGGCTTGGGCACTGGTGATGGTGCTAGGGAGAAGGAGCACCCCACCTGTAGGATACAAGCCCAGGCAGGAGAACGGGGAGGTTGTAAGAGTCGGGATCACTGTTAAGTACCCAACAGGACCCTGCTCCAGCCTTTCCTGTTGTGTCTTCTTCGCCTCTCCTGCCTGCTGGAATGCAAGGGGCAAGGAGGTAGGTTCATAGCAGGGATGGGTGGTATTTGGGCTGAGCAACAGGTCTACTCCTTGGTGACTTTCCCCAACATGGTGTGCTGACCCACCTGCCAGAGCATCATGTGGGGGCTGAATCCTCACCTTGGGTCCTGCATGCCCTGCCCTCTCCTCTGCCCTCTGCTTCTTGCTCCCCTTGTAGTCCTGCCCCTTTTCTCTCAAGTTTCTGATGCTTCTGCTCCTACCTCAGAGCTCTCTGGCAAGCAGCATGACCCCTTCACAGAATCCCAGAAGGGTTGAGGTTGGACCAGGTGACACCCAGAGATCCCTTCCAACTCCCCTGTTCCAGAGTGCTACCCATGGCCAGCTGCCCAGGACCATGTCCAGATGGCTTTTGAATTCCTCCAAGGATGGATATTCCACCACCTCCCTGGGCAAGCTGCTTGGGTTAAGGTGTGTTTGCAGGGTCACGTTTCTGGCAGTGGGTCACTTTCGGTCCTTCGCCCCTTCAACAGACCAAGGGTCTTACTGCATGGCAGACCCAGCTGTATCCTCATCCTGCCTCTTCCCATGCCCAGCTACATCTGGGGAGGGGAAGGGGGTTACAGACGCAAGGCCTGGGTGCTCCTGTGGTTGCAGCAGGAGAGAGGGGTCTGCTGAATCCCCAGCTCAACAGCCAGCCTGCCCGTCTCAACCCTCAGACACTGGTGGCTGATGCTATGGGAGCACTACACACTGTGTCAGCCTGTGCTGCTCAGTGCCCCCTCCTAGGACAATGCATCCATGTGTCCGGGCTCTGGGAGCATTGGGGCGGCTGCGTGGGAACGCCGCCAGCCCCGAGCGGGAGGGTCTGCGCTGCCGACACAGATGGGAAGGGATGGAAAGGGGCTGTGGTGTCATGCTGGCGTTTGGGAAGGTAGCCAGAAGTGCCAGAGGGGGACTTTGTGAGTGTGTGTGTTCCTGGACATGTGTGTGTATCTGCTTCCCTGCCAGGTACTGAGCCCTGATGAGGATGGCTCTGGCATCACTGCCACCCTGCCCTGAGCCAAGAGCAGAGGGCATGGGAGGTCAAACCAGGGCTGCAGTGGGGGTTCAGGCTGCAGGAGGGCTTAGTCAGCAAGACCCTGACCACTCCAACTCAGCCACTGCCAATCCAGGGCCAACGTGGAAATATCAGAGCTGCAAACATGCTCCTCTGCCATTTGCAGTTCTTGGCAGGATTTCCATCTCCCGCTGGATGCTCGAGCCAGTACAAGCTCCCAGGGAGGCTTTGGCAGACAGGCTGTGAGAACCTTTTCATTCAAGACACCCCAAGCTGTGTCCTACCCCAGGGCACAGCCCCCATCTGCCCTGCCACAGCCCTTCCCTGCCCCTGGGTCTCCGCAGATGGAGGAGACGAGGGCCATGCAGCTCTGCAAACCTCAGGCTGACTGCTTCCCTCTGCTCCGAGGTGTCAGTGCAGTGGGGAGCACCCCCAGCTTCAGTTGTGTTGTTGAGTCACCCCCACATCGCCAGCAATGTTTCAGCCTCGCAGGAGGGCAGCAGAAGGCCTTTGCTCCTGCCCCTGCAGGTGTGTTACCCAGGCCCTTGAGCAGCACCCCAGGGCTCATGGGGCAGGGTGTCAGCCCTCCTGGCAGGGCCGGTGGTTTACAAAGCATCAGGCCAGATTCCCAGCTGGTGCAAACTGGTGTTGTCTCCCTGATTGTCACCCAGGCCAGTTTATATTTGCTAGCTGCAGAGCTGCTCCTTCACTCTCCAAGTACTGTGCCTGTCTCGGCAAGGATCCTGGGATGCTGGCTGATTTATTTAATGGGTGCTGGGGTTCTTGCCTGCCACATAGGGTTTATTCCTGTTCTGGATCACAAAGCTTGAACTGTCTTTCCCATTTCCAGTGCTTCTGCCATGGCTTCATTTGCAGCATCATTGCTGTTCATCTGCTGGCAAAGCTGTGTGTCCAAGTGAGGTACCAGAGCTGAAGGGCATCTCCCAGGCTCCCATGGGACCAGCAGGTACTCAGCACCCACCGGCATCTGTCCTGCCCACCTCTGGGAGGCATTGCCCAAAACTCCTGCCTGCAGTCTGGGAGCCGTGTGCTTTGGTCATGACACTTGGACCCCGTGGGTCCAGGGTTCCCCATCTCCTGTTCCAGTGCTTGTCACCAGAGCCACCGGCTTTTTGTGACGGGATCAGGTTGGCTTGGGATGAGAGACCCAGTGACATGCTGGTGTTGATCTAGATGAGCAGGCAGGCACCGGTTCCCTGCTCTGAGGATGTTCATGATGCTGTCAAGAGGAGACAGCAGCAGACAGAAAATAAGTACAGCTCAAAAGCAGGAGAGAGGTGAATGTAAGGGAGCATAAGAATACCTGCAGAGTAAATCCTAACCCCCTAGCTCTAACCTTCTAACCCCTCACCCCTGGTCCTGCATCATCTCCAACTGTAGCCAGTAGCAGATGCCCAGGGAAAAGCCATCAGGGCGTAGGAGCAGGACAAGTAGTGTCTCCTCCTTGTCTTGCCCCATCTCTGCGTCTGCGTGCCTGTTGCACAGGACAAACAAACATCAAAATGGGCCCAAAATTCTCTCCCAGCCTCCAGCAATCTGTAGCTCAGTGGCTGTGAATTTAATCAGTTAATTTAATCAATGAATTTAAATCTTTGCTTTTAATACTCGGCAGATAGAGTTAGATTTTTCTCCACTAATTCTCCCAGGCTTTTTTAGCGGGGGAGGCATCCCTTCACCAATCCTCATCCCCACACCGCAGCCCCAAGGTGTGATACAGCTGGCGTGACTGCCAGTGACTCCATTTTTCCAAAGACTTGCCTTTTTGGGTGGTTTTTGACAATGAAAGCCCAGAATAATAACAGCCATGAGGGGATACGTAGTGGCGTGGAAATTAAAAGAGTCTGTCATTGCTCCTCGTTCACAGCCTGTAAATCACCTCCGAGTTTCCCCACTCTCCCCAGCGCTGCTGCACATCACCTTCCCCCTGCTCCAGAGCAGGCTGTCCCACGCAGGGCCTGTCCCCGAGGCTTTCCCCTTCAGCTCTGCTTTGCTGGGGCTCATGGGTGCGTCCAGAAGCCGAGGGCAGGGGTCTGCTCCCGCTCTCCAGTCTCCTGCCTTGTCTCGCAGGGGCCGGTGTGAGCAGTGATGCTTCGTGCACTGGTCCTGCCTCCATGTGCAGCCCCGGACACGGGCTGCCAGCATCCCTAGATGAGAAATTTGAGGTGCTGTCCCTCCAAATCCTGGCATGCAGGCACTTCGTGCTCCAGTGTTATCACCTGCTGCCCCTGGCCCCACTGCCTCGCTCCTGCCAAGTTGCAGAGCACGCAGCAGAACCCTGCATGGGAGCAGAGACCAGAGGGGGAGCAGGACAGGCTCCATCCCTCTGTGACATCCCAGCCATGGCATCCCCATGCCCCTGAGCAGGCAGCGGGCACCGTGTGAGATGGGTGAGCACCTGGTGCTGCAGGTGCAAATACCTGCACCCAGATTCCTGCTGAGGCTGTGAAGGGGAAGAAGTGTCCCGGCCGTGTCCCCGATGCCTTTGACACCTGGCAGGGACCCGCCGTGGTGCCGAGTGCTGCTCTTCCCCGCCGCTCAGCTCTGCAGCAGCCTGTCTTTGCCTTATTTGTTTTTCTCCCCTTGAGAGCTATTCTTTCCCTCCCATATGCTGTAATAATTACAAGTGATAACTTAACAGCTGCTCTGCTATTCCAGGCTCGGTAGAGCTACGCGCCTCCGCCTTCCCTCCCTCCCACAGCTCTGGGTCAACGTCTTGGCTCCAGAAATCAGGGATTCCTGCAATTTCTGCCACTCAGGAGAATCTAGACCCTTTTCCCCTCCATCGCCATCTGTCTCCCGCCCGCCCGCCCCAGCATCACCAAGCGGGATGGGACTGCAACATCCATCTGTTACCATGGAGAAAGCTGAGCCAGCGAAGGGACCCCACATTCCAGGTGAAGGCCAGCAGAGAGGGGGAGAAAGGGATTTTGTTGTATATTTTATTGTCGTATGTCCAGTGTCATTCGTGGAGTCTGCTGCAGGTGACAGCTGCCACCCTGGCTCTCCACAGATGGCACCTCCTCAGCCCTCTCGCTGGAGGAGGTGGGAGCCTTGGACCTGGTGTGGCAGCTGGTGGACCAAGTCCACATCCCTTAGATGAATCCAGCACCATCCTTCTTCCCATGCGACAGTGACGGTGCAAAAGAGGTTGCATTAAAAATAAGCTTCTGGTGTTCAGCTGCTTGGGGAGCAGCCCAGCACTGCGGGCAGCAGCCCAGAGATGCAACTGGTGGAGGGGTGGAGAGCAGAGCAGGGCCGAGAGGACCAAATGCATCTCCTCAGCATGGAGCAATGAGAGTTCCAAAACTGGACTTACGTAATCAATGGTTGCACCTTGTGCTGGCCTGGGCTGACCCCAAAGAGGCCTTTGCTAGTGACAGAAGGGAAGGGCAAAGAGGCTGCCCGTGGCCTGGAGGTCCTTTCCACTGTCCCATGCTGCGTGCAGACACACCATGCACAGCCCACAGCCCCCATGGTCATGCTGTGCCACCCTGAGCACTGCGCCATGCCACTTCCCACCCTGCAGGCTCACAAGGAGGGGGTAGCCCCCTGTGCAGCATCCCTGCAGCCCAGGGTAGCCCCCAGCCCTCCTGCTTTGGGTGAGAAAGGGTTTTTTTCTCCCTTTACAATATTTTTTTCCCCACAGTTTATCCAATTGCTGAAAGACCAGCATGAAAATACAGCATGATGAAGTGTCTCTGCCTGCTCCCCCACGAAGGAAGCACTACGTCTCCAATCATCCCAGTTCCTCCGTGGTCAGGGAAGGCTGCCGAGGCCAGGAGCATGTCTCCAGCACAGATGAAGCTTCCCAGAAATGTGCCAAGACATGGCGATGGTAGCGAGACGTGCGAGTCTCTACTTCGTGTCGGCTCATCCAGCCCAGAAAAGGCTGCACTCCGCTTCCCAAGTGGTGCAAATCCAGCACCTGCCTGCCTGCTCCTACACGATCCCGTACCAGCTGCTTCCCGTCTTCCAAAGGCGGTATTCCCAGCACCACTGTTTGCAGCAGGCTCAGGACAGTAACGAAGCCTCACAGCAACCTGAGGCAAGTGTCTGCAGTGTGGCCAGCACCTGGATTAATTTTTGGCAAGCTGGGGTGCAGTCGGGCTCTCTGTTCATCCTCCCTCATAGGTGCTTACCTTTACTGAGAGAGCAAAATGCTGGGGATTAAAGACAGGATATTATTTAAGGATGGGATTTTCCAGAGCTGCCAGCCCACAGTAGTCCTGGCACTTCTCACCCTGCACAAACACCTCATCTTTGCAGGGAGATGTGTACCACAGCGGGTGACATCTTCCCCTGCCACCAGCCGGCCTGTCCTTGCAGGCAGCAGATCCTGTGGGATGCCTGGGGCGGGTGTCTCTAAGGGACGGTGTGGATGCTCTTTCTCATCGTCCCCCCAAAGTTGTAAGTGGGAATAAAAAGTGGGAGTGTACAAGGAAGAGGGGCTTCCCAAGAATTTAGCTTCCCAGGCAGGGAATGCTGCTGCTGGCACCACTTCCACATGATGGTGGGCAAGGTCAGGGTCTATGGGCACGGCTTTTGTGCATGCAGATGCTTTTGACGCAGCAGGGTGGCCACAAGAATCACATCCCTCTGCCTTTGGGTCCACAGCTACCATGGTCTACCTGGAATTACTCTCCACCCAGAGGGCATTTGGAAGAGGCAACATGGTGCTTATCTGAGCTGGCTGTGATGCTTGGTAGCTCTGTGGGACCACCAAGCGCAGGCTGCAGTGTCGGTGGCACTGGGACATGCTGGAGGACCGCGCGCCGGGGGAAGCAACACGTGCCTCGCTTACACCTCCCACGCGGCAGTAGGCAGCCCCGGGAAGAGGCGGCTTGAAAAGCCTGTGCCATCTCGTACAGGCAAGCTGGCAGCTCCATCTGGCTCTGCTTCAACGGAGCTCTGAGGAGCTGCTGGGGCGGCCAGTGGGGTCTGTGGGTGGCGTGCTGGGAGTGAGGAGGAGCAGGAGGGATACACGTGCCCCACACTGCCAAGTTTCTCTTACCCTTCCTTAAAGCCCTGTCCCGTTTGAGGGATGGTGTGCTTAGGGCCCATTTACGGTGTGGTGCTGGAGCTCAGCTGGAGGGGAAGGTGTCGTGGGGGCTGCAGCTGACCCATACGCAGCGACCCAGGGATGTGCTGGGCTTTGTACCCCGGAGCTTCATCCCGCGAGTGCTCTGAGCTGCCATGCTCCTTTGCCGTACGTGGATGCGAAGCCTCCTCGCGGCTCTGCTCATTTTCACGGGTCTCACACTTCGCGCTTACTCTCCCAGAAGGTGGTGAAGCTTTTCTTTCTTGAAGCTAGCGATGTGATAGCAGAGTCCTCATCGAAACAGGGCAGCTGGAGTATTTGTTAGGATAAAAACACACGGGGTTAGCACCTTATCCCTCGCCTCTCTGAACCCAGGCTAATTCACAGCAAAATTACAGTCCCTATCTCCATCCAAGTTTTGCAGCAGGGTAACTGCAGCCATTTGATTATTGGTTTCTTCATTTCAGTCTCTTTGATCATGTGCCACAATTAATCTGATCTCTACGAGGCAGGATGAGTAGGAGTCAGAAGTGAAATTGTAATCGTCTGTGCCTTTGGGATGCAGGAATGGAATAATTTTGTAGTCTCATCTCCACGCTGGTAGCTCTAGGAAAAGCCTCCATCGCTTTAACAGCTAAAATGCTGTGCAAAGCTGACATAAATGGAAATACTCACACCCGGGTACCATCACTGTTCCTCGCTCACTCATTTTTGCAGGGTGCAGCATCCCCAGGCTACCAACAGCCAGGATCAATGCCCGCAAAACGGCTGGTGCCAGTGAGCTCCGGACATGAAGACAAGTCCGTGGTAAGCTCCCTGCAACCTTGCAAGTGTTTGCTGTCACCTGCCAGATCGCAATACCAGAGCAGCTAATCCCCAGCTTCGTTTCCTTGCCCGAGTCAAAGGAAACATGAGGTTTTTGTGGGCTGGAAGGAAGGGGACAAGCAGAAGGGGCATGGGGAGGTGATACCATGCTGCACAACCCAGGCTCTCCTGGCACTTTTTCCGTGCCAGATCCCACCAGTGCAGTGCCAGCACTGGTTTTTGCTCTCCTGACAGCTAGGATAGATGTGTTTCCCCCATCTAGCCCAGACTGCCCTTGCCCCCACCACAGAGCATCGCTTTTTGTTCTGCCTGCACAAACCCAGGTCTCCATCGCAGCCCTTTCTGTACTGGAAACATCTCCTCAGCCCTCCCTTTCCCAGACAACAATGATCCCAATTCCTCTACCGGCCCCTCCCTGAGCACTATGCACAGCTGATTGCACAGCCCTCTCCCAGGGTTTCTTACCTGTCTTGGAAAACGTTACCAGCACGGAGCAGAGATAATCATGTGAGGGAACTGTTTCACACCGTCCAACGTGGCATGATTAACCCAAATCATGGATTATGATCAAAAGCATCTTTTCTATAGAAATACTTCCTCTCCATCCTACATTTTCCAACTGATCATCCCATCTCACTCCAGATTCTTCCTCTGATTTCTCAAGACCATTTTGAATCGTATTCCCTTCCTCAGGTGTGCTGGCAATTCCTCCCGTTTGCTGTTACCTCCAAACTGAATACCTGAAGGGGTTAACAGTTTTGGGCCCTCTCTGTTTTGGCCTGAGCAACCAGTAAATACACACCACATGCTCTTTGTATAGTGTTTTTCCTCTCTACAATCGTTCCCCAGACTTACCTATGAGAATGTTTTATCCATAACAATGCCTAAAGTCTTACTGTCATCACAATATATTGTCTCTTGCTTTTTCCCTCTCTGCACAACTGGTGGCTGCACTGCAGGAGGTGGTTGGATGGGTTTGTGACAAGCTGACCCTCAACAAATCCCAGTTGGTGATGGCACAGGATAGTTTAGACTTGCTCTGCTTACCAGAAGGAAAGCAAGAACTGGGCAGAAGATGTGAGCAATGGGAGCTGCTCTCCATCCAACATTTCACTGTACGGTCTTGGTTGTGCTGGAGAGAAGCCCAGTGTGTCCTGACCGGTCTGACTGGCCTTGCTAAAGGTACATGATAATAAGGAAATCTGCCGTGGATTGCACCTCTGCAGTTTCCCATGCACTTCACTGCAACACCAGCACCTCCCTGCCAGGCAAAACGGGTGCGTGATCTCAAAAATAAGCATATCCCAGGGGAAGAGCGAGGATGACAGGCATTTCTCTGCTGCAGCAGTCATGGTGTATTCACAGCACCGGGACTGCAGGAAAGGTTTGGATGAGTTACCCCTATCCCCAGGTCCCCTGCACAGACCCTGAGGATTTCTTGGCTGCCCAGGAAAACTCCCAAGTGTTTCTGTTCTGGTGTAATTACGACTGCCAATATAAAATCAGCTGAGAGCTGTATTGACAGTCTCATTTGGAGTATAATGGATATATATATTGGAATATAATGGTGCCTTCGGTTTAATTAAGGATTTTTTTCAATGAATTATAAATTAACCTGAATTAATGTTTATTTCAAAGGAGTGTGTATACGTAAAGGCTTAACGCAGTTCCACTAATCCAAATTTGTACTCCTAACTATTTTGGATTTATTTTCCAAGAGCGCACACAACATTTTTATTGCTATAAATACCAGTCAGACACACGTGGCAGGCGTTTTGAAAGTCATAGAATCACAATATTGTTTGGGTTGGAAGGGACCGTAAAGATCATCCAGTTCCAACCCCCCTGCCATGGGCAGGGACACCCTCCACTAGACCAGGGTGCTCCAAGCCTCATCCAGCCTGGCCTTGAATGCTTGTAGTGGTACCTACTTCCCAGACAGGAATAAGCTATGCCAATGTAAACGATGCTTCTTTAATTTTACAGGGAGATACCTATATATCTCTATATATTTGCACGGAAAAAGACTGGGCAAGTTATTCCACTTTAATTACTCCAATAACTTTAAATTAATGCAACTTCTGAATGCTAATAAGGCTTGAAGCAGTGGCCAGAAGGTGACAGCAGACGTATCTGGGGTGGTTTATGATCTGGTTTTCCCTCCTGTCCCCTCTCCAAGCTGCTCGGTACTCTGACTGCACCCACAGCAGAGACAGCAGGAAGGGTTGAGGAACCTCATCTCATCCCAATTACACATTCAAGTGGGTTTAGCTTGGACAGCCGTAATCCCCCTGAAATTCCCACCCTGCCCAGCTTGGATCCCTTTAGGGAGCACCCTCACAATCACTTTTCTGTGCAGGCAAAGCCCTTCCCAGAGCCCCTATCCAGTGCAGCCCCTGGGTCACTGCTTCAAAAGGTGCGTAGTAATTGTATGCACAAAAGACCTCTTACGGTACCATGTCTTGCCCCGCTGTCCTTAGCACAGTTGATGAGTCTGGGTGGGTTTGGGTGCGGGCCGGGGCAGTCCCCAGCCCCCTGCACAGCAGGACCCAGCGAAACAAAGCGTTTGTATTTGAGTTTGAGTTGTGGTACCACCCAGGTGATCAAACAGAAACCACTGCTCCCCCCAGGGACGTCACCGGCTCGGCACCCACCGCCAGTGTGACGAGGGGAGTGGTGATGACCTTTGCTTTGGAGAAAAGACACTAGAGCCCGGACCTCGGTTACGCTTCTGCAATACAAGGAAGCGTGAGGGTGGCTGAGTCAGGCTGTGAACAACCTGCCTGGCATCACCCAAGGGATCAGCTGCGGAGTCAGGCGCTGAAGCCTGCTTTTCTGCTGGCAGCTCAGGTGCTTGCAGACACTTGCAGGTGTGTAGGAGTGAGCTCATCCTGGGAAAGAGAGACCGGTGGACTTGAGATGGGAGAAGAGCCATGGCTTGCTGGCTTGCTGTTGCTCCCACGTTCTGCCAGCTCAGGGCAAAGCCGCGTCCAAGGCAAACCCAAAGCAGATCCTTTGCGAGAAAGGGAAAGAGGCTGGTAAGAAAGAACTGCCTTTTTAGAAGTGTTTGCTGTAGGTAACCCCCTTGCCTAAGGGTTTCAGGCTTGGAAGGCAGAGAAAAAGGGCTTGTTGACCTTACGTTAACCTTCAGCTGTCAGCCCTTCAACTCCATGGTCCTCACATACTGCTGCTTAATCTGGGAGGAAAAAAAAGTACAAAGCCTGCCCAGAGCCTGTGCCATCTCATTAACATTTGGCTTAAGCGAGATTTTTATCCTGCACTGCTGAGTGCAGCGGCTCCAGTTTAAATAGCACTTTCCTCTGCTGTTGCCTTCCCAGGATCTCCCGGCAGCACAGGAGTTTATCGTGGCTTCTGCAGCGCTGTGCTTCGGGGCTGGGGTCCCTGAGGTGACCATCGGCTGGCGAAATGTGAGCCAGGCAGAGGCACTGGCATTTTTTGGCTTGATGAGAACTTGAAAAGAAAGACCTCTCTGTGAGGTTGCATGGTCCTTCTTTTGGCCAAGATGAGGTGGTTCCCAATAGGCACAAGACACGGACCTAACACAGGTTGGACTGGTGCCTGGCACCTCTTGTTGGGGTTGGCGATCCCATGAGGCTGTAAAAGCCAGACCTCAGCGTCTGGCTTGCCATCACGATCCTCATCATGTGCATCCAGAAGAGGGAAGGGTCAGAGGGATGGCCAAGGAAGACATCATACAGGAGAGATGACGAGGAGCACATGGGCATCTTGAGCTTCATCCAGGCATCTCCTGCCCCAAAGCCTGTGCAGATTTCACTTCATTAAACATTAAAGCGCTGCGGTTGCCTGAGCTAGCAAATATTACATGTGGTTCAGCACACACAAAGTTGGCAGGACGACCCACTACCCCGAGGGTTGGCATGGGGCTGGCAAAGGTTTCCTCTTCCCAGCTGGGAGCCGGTGCTGGCAAGAGCGTGTTCCCATCTGACAACTGGGTCGGAGGAGGGAAGCGGGTGGATTTGTGCTGTCTAACAGGAGCAGTGGGATTTTGATGGTGGAGAACTATGGCCACAGGCTGAATAGGGTTGCATGAGCCTGGAGATGGAGCTTCAGCTCGGTAAGAGATGGATGATCCTCTGTAGGCTTGGTGGGATTCTTCAGTGGAAAGACCTCTGTTTCTGCTGAGCAGAACGAGTCACCCTTTAGCAATGGCTGTTGAGGCTGTGTCTTGGTTTCCTTGACGTAGGCTGGTAGCTGAGGATGCACTACAGGGAGAAATCACTCACTGCCAGGCTTTCCTGGTGGTAAGCTGCAGGACAGATCCGATCCTGGGAAACCTAATGAGACAAGGCTGGGATCCACATGGCTGCTTAGCCACGAGTAAGGAGAAACTCCTGTACTAGATCAGACCAAGGGTCTGAGTCGCTGAGTGTCCTAGGGAGCATTCAGAGAGCCAAGGAGCTCCCAAGAGCATGTTGCTTAGCACCCCCTCGATTCCCACCCCTTGTCATCTCCTCCAGGAGTGAGGTCCACCTGGAAAGAGTGTGGCCTATATATCCTCTAATCATTCTCTACTAACACAGGTCAAGAGCACAGCTCCACATCCTGCCTAAACAGCATGTGTCCTTATTTATTAATCCAGATGATTTTTGTCCCCATCAACTTGCCCAGTCTCCTCACGAACACGTGCAAATGCTCACAGCTGAGAGCATCCTTGAGCAAGGCGGTCCCCAGGTCTGGCCCCCACCGCACGAGGACCTACGTGCCTTGAAATCAGCCCCAGTTTTTGCACTGGGAAGAGGCAGCAAGGCCAATCCCTGTCAGCCCTCTCTAGGCCATGTGTGACTTCATAGCCTTCTGCCATAACCTCTTCAGCCACATCTTTTCCAGACAGAGGAGTCCAGGCACAAGTCCTTGCTTGCAGGGAAGTTCCTCCAGACCTTTGATCCTCCTTCATCCCCTTCTCCGTGTTGCCCTATCATATGCTGGGTTTGAGGCTGCTGAGGTGCCTTTTGGGGCACAGGTCAGTGGGGTGGCTTGGCAACCATGCCTGCCCCACAGCTCTCGCTCTCTCCAGGTGCTGCTGTTTCTTGGCCGCAGGCTGTGCCAGCTCCTGTGATCCCGTTTGCTTAAGTAATTGGCACTGCATACCATGCATAACCAGCTTGTTATTAGTATGTTTTTTAAATCCAGGCCTCTTTCTCCTCTGAAGAGTAGACGTGATGTCTGGCTGGGTTCATGAGTGTCAGGCTGTCTCCTGAGTGCAAAGCCATCCCCCCCAGTGTTAAATCTGCTTGGGTTTCCTGCAGAGCCCCCATGGTGTGTAAGGGACTATAGGAGAGAGCCCGGTGTTGCCCAAGAGCTGAAGGGAACATATTTAGCACTGCACCAGCTCCTTCCCTTGGCTTTTATCCTAGCTAAAACATATTTACAAGACAACATAGAGAAGCAAAGCAAGCAAACAGGCCTCACTGTGGTCAGTTCTTTCCTGTCTTATTTCATGCCGATGTCAGTGATGGACTCAAACTGGAATATCAAACTTCTTTGAAGGTATTCAGCATGTTAGAAAAACAAGAACCAGCCGCACGGTTTGGGTCCTGAGATGAACTTTGCTGCAGGTGAGGCTGTAATGTGAATCTGTCTTGAGGAACAATAACTTATTTTTTTTAATGGGTTTTTTCTACATTTTTTTCCTTCCTCTTGGCCCCACCACAAATCTGCTCTCACCACTCAGCTCTAATCTTTTCTTTGGCAGCTAAAACTATTATCTTTATTGTTGCAGGGCTTGGCTTCTTCCTGTTAGATCTCCTAATTGGATTTTTACTCTCCAATCCATTTAGTCTCTTCTGTGTGTTCAGTAAAACCCTTTAACCCTTCGGAACCCCTCTGTCTCACTAACCGGTTACCCTTGAGGGTGCTCCTCTCCCCATGCTGCTCTGATTTATCTCCTCTCCCTGATTTGCATGGCTTTCCTAAGCAACGGCTGTCACCTCCAGTCTCGCTGTCTGCAGACAGCGTGCTTCATCACCATCTCTTTCCCTCTTCGCAGGCTGCAAAATCTTGGGTTTTAACCAAGAATAAACAAAACAACCCACATCATCCTTTAAAAGGAGGTCTGAGGTCACTGTAGGGCCAAAATCATCCAGAAATGGTGACATTTTAGCTGTGGCTAGCAAAAGGCTGCTGCTGCATCCAGATTCACCTCCCACCTCTGCGGAGAGACCAGTCCAGCAAGACCAGGTGTCAGTCCTGTATTTCTGGCTGTGTCCTACGAGTATTAGCAGCCACAAGAGAGGTGACACAGCAGTGGGGCTGTGTCCACTTTTGGCTCTGCCATGGGCTTCTGGTCTGACTGTGGGCAGGTTGCTCAACCCTTCCGCTCCTTCACGACATCTTTGGAAAATGCAGATCGTAAAATGGGCTTTTTTCCACCTCTCATCCATCTCGCCCTTTTGGCCTGCACACTCTGAGGGTCAGGGTCATGCTTATGCAGCGCCTCACATAACAGGATCAGGGTCTTCACTGGAGGCTTCAAGCACACAAAAAACGATCCACTTGCGTTTCAGGTGCCTCCTGTGCAGCTGCAGTAGTCTCTGTCCTCCACACCAGCAATGACCTCTGTCCTCTCCATGAGTAAACCAGTGAAAACCCAGGCAAAACGTGCTGTGGTTTATCCAGCCAGCAGGTGTGCTGGAAGCTGGATGAGCACGCGCGAGGTGGTGATGTGGTCTGGCACGGAGGGGACTTGAGTACCCCACATCCACAGAAAGGGCTGTTGGGTTTCATAGCCTGAGCCGTGCAGCTCGTCTCACTGGGGGAGGATGGAGCTGAGATGGCAGCATCATGCCACCGGTCTGCTTTTTCCGTCAGCGCGGCACCGTGATTTTCAAGCAGCCGGGATCTTTGCTGGTAACGTGTCTTTATTAGAACTCGGGGCACAGTGAAGCAAGCTCTGCTCCGGGTTAGTCAAGCCCAGTGGTGGCGGAGATGGTGCAATCAGACCTCCTCTTAGCGCGATACTGAGATGTAAGTACAAAGGGAGGAAAAAAGGGGAGAAGGGGTACCAACATCGCTACCACCTGGCTGCTCAACCCAGGTCCAGGTGCCTGGCTCTTGACAGGTCTTGCTGGACCTTGTGCCTCTCCTCCTTTCATGCTTTTTTCCAGCCTTTTTACAACCTTGGTGCCTTTGTGTTTGTAATGCTGGAGCACGTTGCCATGGTTAAAGCTGTTATTCACAGCAGGACTTGCATCTTACCTTCGAGAAAGATGGATCTGGAGATGTGCATGAATACGTGTGTTTACCTTCATTCCAGTTCCCACTGGGCATGTGGAAAAACAAATCTGACGGGGAAGGAAAACCCTTTGGGGGGAATGGGGAGAAAGGGAGAGTGCTGCCTTGGAGGAGTTTGTCCGAGGAAGACATAGGCTAAGCCAAAAGTATGGGAAAGAGGAGATGATCACCTGGGAGCAGGTGATGTGGAGAGGGCAGAGATGGGCACAGGTTTCTTGGGGGTACTATTGGACTGAGAAAATATCAGACTTCAGGCCGAGTCTATTCTGAAGATGCAGTGTCCATGTGGAAAAGTGGGGGGGCAAGGTTCCCTCCCTGTACACCCTTCCTGCACTGGCAGTGCCAACACAACCTTCATCCTCACCCCTGGCATTTTTCTGGGCTCTGGTCGCTGTGAGTGCTAAAGGGATTTGCAGGTTTTCTTTCTTCTTCTTTTAGATGTGCTTGTCAAATATATATATTCTTAATTTTACTTTATTCTTATCATATTTATTTGAGGTATGCGGGAGATGGAGAACTGGGTCTGTGGCACGTTCCCAGAGAGTATTCTTGGACAGAGAAAAGTGATAGCAAAAACTTTGGCTTTTCGTCTTGTAAGGTTTTTGGCTTTGGCGGGTTGAGCCGAGATCATTTTATTGTTGTTACTGAGCAATTGATTCAGAATAATGGATCTGCTAGGAAAGATGGACCAAGTTCCTGAGTTTTCTGGCTGATGTTTTTACACAAGTTTGAATTGATGGGACAGTTCTGAATTGCTTCACCCAAACATGCACTGAATGAAGAACTGAATCAATAACTCCTCAGCCTTCTAGCAACAGCTGATTTATTTCTCTCCTTCCACCAGGCCACCAGCTCTGGTGGTGGCTAGCTGGGGACATTGGGCACCTCCCAAGGGAGTATCTGAGGGGAAATCACACTGTGCTGCTGCATCTAGAGACAGTCTCATCCCACCATGCCACTGCAGCAGTGTGTGCGATGTTGCGTGGCTGTGCATGGGACATCTGCACCAAGAACAGGTGAAGCAGATCTTGCTTGGAAAAGCAGAAAGGGACAAAACTGAGCCCCTGCATCCTTGGCTATGCCTGGTTATACCTGGCTCCTGCCTGTGTGGAGGAGGGAAATAGCACCTCCAAGGGCTGAGTCAGCCACCTAAGACAGAAATTGCTCTCAGGTGTGTTTTTTCCATTGACTGAAAATCTCCCCAGGAGACCAGGACACGAGATTAGCTGCCTTTATGAAAACCTGAGATAAGAGATGGTGAGTCAGGGGACTGGGCATTTACTCCTGGCCTGGGTGGGAACACGCAGGTGAAGGATAAAAGGGAACACTTCTAAATAGGCAAGAAGTGCAGAAACGGCTCTTCCTCCACCAGAGAAAAGCTGCTAAACCCCAGCTCCATGTTTCTGACAAGCCTGGGGGTGTTTCTCAAACCCCACTGCTGGCCAGGGCCGGCGGTTTGCCTTTTGAATGGGTGCAACACTGCAGCTCACTACCTTGTGTCGCTACGCTACAGCGATGCCCAGCCAGCCAGGTCTTACCGCTTTGCGATTTTGCTCAGCCCTCATAACCTGCTGTTTAACGCTCTAACAGCACTGCTGGGGATGTCCTTTAATATCCACCTGGCTCCATGCCAATACGCACCTGCTCTCTTGCCACATTGTGCATTCTCTTTGGGAAGACTCCCAGGAATGTTTTCACCCTCCTGTGCTGTGTGCACCGATGGGGCTGCAGCCCCACCTGACAGCTGCCACCCTCCTCAAGCTTTGTAATTGGGATGATGGTGCTAATGAGGAAGTGAAATCCATCCCATCGCTGTCATTGTCATTCCTCTTCTCTTCTTACATTGGGTCAATGGAGAAATCTGGTATCTGAGCCAAACCAGGGACATGTGTAACGTCCAGCACTGCTGGAGGCTGATGCCAAGGGTGAGCAGAGCAACCTACAGCCGCACAGACACCTCCCAGTGCATTTGTCTACTCCATAAAGTCACCACAAACTAACTGTAGGTATGTTCTGAAAAAGAATGAGTTGAAATCCTTTACGGCCTTGCATGGGCCATCTTCTGCAGAAACAGTGTCCTTAATTCAATTATACCTCATTCGTGAGGTGCTCTATTGAGCCCGAAGGCGAGGAAGGCAGTCTGAGTGCCTGGTACTGTACAGGCAACATGTGAGTCCACTGGGAAAGGGCTGCTACAGCCCACTGGCAGCTGCTTATAGAGCGGAAGGGGGTGAAAAGCCAGCCTGGGCTTGTTAATTGTTGCCAGCACCAGGTGGCAAGCAAACCTGCCTGAGTGCTTGCCATGGGAGTGGCCACCTCGGCAGCGTGGCTAACTAATGGAGTGAGATGAGAGTTTGGGAGGTGGTATGATGCAGTGGTACGCTGGGCTTGTGTCAGGCACAGCACCACACATAGCTGATCCTACAGTTCCTCCCTCCAGTGTGCTCAGACCACCCTCAGGTGGTCTTCTCCTAGGAGCTGGCAAAACCTCAGTGCTCTTCTGCTGGGAAGAATAAAGGATGGGCAGCAGGGTTAGCAGAAACCGGGTGCGCATATCCCAGGGGCTCAGCATCCGCCCTGAGTGTGGAGGATGTGATCCTGTGGCTTCGTCCCATGAGGAGAAAGGAGATCCACATAGATGCCGGGGTTGGAGGGTCTAAGGGGCTTGAGGGGAGGAGCTCTGCCAGGCACCGGGGTCTCTGTTGTCATCCCTGTTGTCCATGCCCCTACCACCACCACCAAGGTGATGTGGAATTCCCTCCAGTACCTAGGATACCTAGGGGTATCCTACTCCACTTTGGGAAGGAGCCTCGTGGATCTACCCCTCCCCAGCGGTGGACAATCAACGTGCACCGGTTCCCACTGGCACCAAAGGAGCAAAGACCGTGGCTGCTCCCTTCACTCAGGTTGTGCACCTCGGTAGCCACTGCACGTGTTTGAGCAGGGAAGCCAGCACCCAGGACAGTCTGTCTGCATCACGCACCTGAGTCCCCTGTGCTTAGGGCTCCAGTTTCTCCAGAAAACATCTCGCAGGGTCTGGCTGGGAGAAAAAACACCAATGCGACTGCACCCGAGCCAGAGAGCATCCCTAAAGCTGCAAGTCGGTGGGTCCACGCCCACGATGTCTGGGGAAGGTAGAAGTGGCCGCGCTGCAGGCACGAGGAGCACCCTGCGGGTGCTGGGGAAGCTCCATCACTCCCAGTCAGACCGGGGTGCTGGCTCTCCCCGGTGGGGTGACCACTGGGGTCCGGGCTGGAGCCCAGCGGTGTGGAGAGAGGGGACACGCGGGGGTTTTGAACTCGATTTTGGCAACTGGGGGGAAAAGCTTTTCTCCCTTCCCCGCGGCTCTTTTGTTCCCGCAGCCGGACAGAAGAGGCTTCCAGCGAGGGCGGGGGTGAGGGCAGAGCCCACCCGCACACAGGCATCTCTGCGCCGGCTGTGACCGCTGTCACGCGTTGTGGCTCACACAAACACCGTCGGGGGATGACGCGCTGCAGCCCAGCCCCGGGGCTGATTGGTCCCAGCTCGGGTTTGAACGCCGAGGTGTCCCTGGCAACGGGAAGCGGAGGAGCCAGACTTTCCCGTCCCCGCTCCGCTGCGGGAGCACGGCGGCCGCGGGGAAAGGCCGGAGCCACGGAGCGAGGAGCGGCGCGGGGGCTGCCAGCCCGCCTCCTCCAGGTACCCCCTGCCCCCTCGGGTACGCCCTGCCCTCCGGGTACCCCCTGCCCGCCTTCTCCGGGTACCCTCTGCCCCCATCCGGGTACCCCCTGCCCGGTCCCGGCTCGACTCCTCTGGGTAACCCCTGTCCCTCCGGGTACCTCCTGCCCGGCCCCGGCCCGCCTCCTCCAGGTACCCCCTGCCCGCCTTCTCCGGGTACCCTCTGCCCCCATCCGGGTACCCCCTGCCCGGTCCCGGCTCGACTCCTCTGGGGGTCCGGCAGCGGCTTTGCGGGTCGCCCGGCCGGTACCTGCGGTCCCGCACGGACACGGCAGCGGAGGAGCTGGTCTGGGAGGGGGGATCGTTGGGTTTGGGGGGTCTTGAAAGCGCCCAGAAGACCGTTCAGTGGGGCTGGGGGAGGAATGCTTGGGAAGAGTGGAGTCGAGGGGCCGTGGGTCGTGGGGGTCAGGGGTGATTTCGGGTAGGTTTTGGTTTGCCTGATGAATCAAACTCCGGAAAGCCCTGCAGGGCACCGAGGGCTGGAACTGTGGTAGCCGAAGGTGGCTTTAGATTGAGACGAAAGAGCTTTTCCTGCTGATAACTGCTGTGCCTTCACCTCAGCGTGACCCGCCTGCACGCCCATCCCCCTGGAGATGGGGCTGGGGGTGAGGAGGGAAGGAACCCACAGGGCTCAGCCACGTGCAGGGAAGCGAGGAGCAATGGGGGAGGAGATGTAAAGGGGCTTTTTCCTGCACCTGGGAGATGGGAGCAGAGGTGCGAGGAGCTGGCAGAGGATGCTTCACTGCATGGGGAGGCAGCGCTCAGCGCGTTTTGCAGCCATCCAAACTGGCAGAGCCACGCGTGTGAAACCACGTGCCAGGTGTTAATGACGGGGCAGGTCTGAGCTGTCCAAGATGAGAAACCCCCTCCGCAGGGGTATCCTTCATCCTGGAGCAGCCTCCTGGGCTCAGGGGCAGGTCATGAGCTTGCCGAAGGGCTGGCATCCCGCGTGGATCCGTGGCATGCCTTGAAAAGCAGCACCACGACTCAGAAAAGCCTCAGTGCCACAAGTGGGGGATGGAGCGAAGACCTTTTGGCTCACAGTGTTGTTTCTCAGGGCACGGGGCTGGGGGCTGCCTGAACAAGCCTTTCCCATAGACCTGAAGGCACGAGGAGCCTTGAAGACCCCTCCTAGCCTCACTCTTGTAGCAGCAGTTCCTTAGCACCTCGGTGGCAGGTAAAGACAGAGGGACATCAGGAAATGAGCAGAGAGGGTTTGGCTGACAGCGTGTCGTGCAGAGCTGGAGCAGGCAAGGGGATCCTCAGGCTGAGTGGGCATATTTAATTTGCCCCATGCCTGAAACAGCATTTGGAGGCTTTGTCCAGAGATCCCTCGGGAGCACACCTGGCACAGGGCACATGCTTTAGCAAAGTGACTGCAGCCATCCAGCTGTTTCCCTCCACCCCCCGGCCAGATCACAGCTGTATCTGTCCCTGGAGCGGAGCAATGAAGCGTAGGAGCCATCCCGGACCATTTTGCATACAGAGGCACAGGGACTTTGGGAGCAGGACTTGACAAGGGCTCCTCTGCCAAACGAGTCCCCAAACCAATGGTGCAGTTGCCAAGTAGCCTCGTGATGGGAAGCAAACTGCTGGGTTCTGCTGACCTGGATTTGCTCTGATGACCTGGAGGTGTAAGATTAGCACTGTCCGCCCATCCCAGAGCTGTAGGGGGGATTAGAGAGGGGAAAAGAGTCATGCCTGTTACATAGATCATTTTTCACCCTTTAAATGAGAATATGTAGCACAACTAGTCAGTTAAAAAATGTGCAGCGTTGCCAAAGCTCCCAATTCTATGGAGAGCCTTCCAGTAGTGTAGGCTTTGCCTCGAAGACCCAGTTACTGGATTTGTGAGAATCAGTGGTGCTTTTTGTATCTAAATAAAAGTTAAGGAAAAACATCTCTCCCATGTAGTTATAGGAGGTTTGACATAGATGAACCTGGAAAGTCAGAATCTTAAAGGTGAATGAAATGAATTGACTATTTTAATTATTTTTTTCAATAATCATGCTTTTAGAGCCGTTTTTTTAAAGTTCGGTAACTTGGGACTGGGTGATGCTGCTCCTCCTTGGACCAACAGCTCTCCCTGTTCCAGTTAGTTCACATGAGCCTTGTTTCTCTGAGAGGTTAAGCCAAGCACATTCTTCAGACTTTATTAAACCCATGAACAGTAATGTCAGTCTGAAACCCAAGAGAGAGGAAAACTTACCCACACCTTGCAGGTCATAAACAGGAATAAATTCAGCTCTCTCTATCTCCCCAACAGTTCTGTTGAGGCAGTTTATGAACTGGGCGTGCTAGCCCCAGCAAAGCAGGTCTTTCCCAGATAGTCATTAAATAACTTGTCTTTCCTGGTGTTTTATGGAATAAACACTGCCTGTTGCTCACTAATAGCATCTGCTTTTATTTGAGTGGGATCATATTTTACAACAATCCTTCTGCTCAGTTTGCATGTTTGCAATGACCCCAGCAAATAATCACTCTGTGGCTGGTAGTAAATTCACTCCCAGATGTTTAATGATGGTATTTACTGTTGACTGTAGGAGCTACCAGTTTTAGGGCTGTAGTGATTAGGGTGGGTTGACGGGACACAAGGCAGCTGGGTAATTGCTAGCGATGGGCTAGTGAACTCCCAGGTAATTGCACCTTACCCGGAGAGGTGTGTTGTCATGAGCGGTGTTTTAAAGGCAAAGCTGTGATGTGTATAAAGGCCAGTCATTGACTCCATATGACAGCACTGAATCATGACCAGGAAATTATCCCTTCTCCTTGCCAAGAAAAATAATGCTTGATCTGTTTTCTTTCCTCTTTCTTTCTTAAAGAGGAGACACTCAGAGTAAGACACGTGCGCCTGTCAGTCTGTGCCCCTTCCTCCTTTTCATACCTTTTAAACACTGTTGAGAAGCAGAGATGCTCTGCTTTGGGACACCTACAGGTGTCCTGAAAATGGGTCTTGAGGGGAGGAAAGAGAAAGTCAGATTCACTCACTGCCCCTGCAAAGGGCCGTTGTAGATCCAACCTCTGTTAACACACCAGGGAGTCCTGGTACCAGAGGGACCCTGGCAAAGCTCATGCACGAGAAGGCTTCAGCGTAAGCTCAGATCTTCTCCTTAAGCAGAAGCCCCGAGCAATCCTGGTTCTGAGGAGAGCAGACATCATAAATGAGGTTATTAAAGGGAGACATTAATTTTACTTTTAATGAATGCGGGATCTATAGGAATTTGTGTGGTCACTCACTAAGAGCCCAGTTGGCCCTTGGGCAAGATTTCCCAAGTCCCAGCCATCTATCTTCGTGCACATTTGGGCTCCTCGGGATATTACTCAGCCTGAGTGTACATGGAGCTGGTAGTCCTCACCCAGCCCTCATGTCTGGGGCTGTCTCCAGATCTGTGTCACCCCAGCACCTGCGGTCTCCAGCCATGGCACTCTGTGTTTGTTCACCCCACGTAGCCGTCAGTGGAGAAGCCAAAATTGCTTTGCCCTCCCTGCTCATGGAGGAGAGGACTGAAAACTCAGTTCCTGTAATTGCCACCCTCGCCTGCTCCAGAAAGGAGTAACCCCCAAAGCAATGGTGACACTAGAGTCCTCTAATGCTTCTGAAGCCTTCATCAGCAGGTCCTGGAGGGCTTTGGGAAAGACTCTGTGTGCATTACATCTATTTTACAGCTGGGAGGATGGAAGCAAAGCAGGGAGCGGAGCCTTGACACACACTGCCAGGAGGAGAGCAAATGGCAGGTTTAGGTAGGGGCTCTCCCAGCAGAGCAAAGGGGCTGATGGCATTGCTCTCACCTCACCCAAGGGAGCAGCTCGTCAGGTGGGTCTGGTACTGGGGACGCTCTTGTTCAGTGGCTCCTTATCTGCCACTTGTCTCCTTATCCTTTTCATTTTGTCTCTTGGTTAAGAGACAAAGATGGGGAGTGTGTTTCTTCTCTCTGTTTTAATAAGCTTTCCTCTCTCTCTGTAGTAAGAGAGAAAAATTGCAGCCAAACAATCTTCAGTACAGGGTTGTTCCGGTGTTGGGGAGAAAGTAAGTAGTTTATGGGTCCAGGACCCAGGAAAGGGGCTGCTCTTGGCCCAACAATGATCTACAGGATTTAGCAAGTCAGGAGTGCTGATGGTAATGCCGTGGCAGGGTTATCAATATATTCTGAATTTTGGGCAACCGGACCAGATATTTCCAGGTACAGGCTGTTACAAATGACAGGTCTGGTCCAGGTTGCTGTCGCTCCGTTGATGTGCCAGGAGCTACTCTACTGCCATGGTTAGCGATGGGAAAAGTGATTTAAGCTGTTCTCATCCCCCAGACTGATCCAAGGACTTGTTCCTCCACCTTCTCTGTTGGCACAAGCGCTTCCTTGCCTGCCTGATGCAGGGGCACAGGTCTGGCATAAGAAAATAATTTTCTCCCCTGGAGTTTTTCTACAGCTGGCCCAGTTCTTGATCCAGATCTCTACACCAAGAGTAGTGCTGGCGTGATGGAGGGAGCAGCTCAGGCTGTCAGGCCACCACTGCCTGCTTTAACAAGTCCAAAATATCACCTGGGGTGTGAGGTCATGGATGAATCCTTTCCCTCCTCTTTCCTGTGGTCATAATCGTGGTTTTACTAACCACTGCCAGATGGTTGAAATTATCTGGTTTAATCATTGGTCCAGGGCCACTAGATCCAGTGGATGCGACCACAGGAGCTGAAGCAAATCCCTTGAAATCGGCTCTCTGGTACCAAGAGGAGCACCAGGCTTCATGACACTATTTTTGAACCTGAAGGTAGTGAGGTACAGGCAAAGATCAGAGCACAAGATTCAAAAGCAGGAGTCGCTGAGTGTTGTTCCTGGCTCTACTGCCAACTCTTTGTCCTGGGGCAAATTATTTTGCTTTCCTTTGCCCTGCTCCCTTTGTGTCCCCTTTCCAAAACTTTTGTCACATGAGGGTTGGGAAGAAACTTGCAAAACACCTGCTGAAGTTCTTTGAAGACGGAAAGCAACACGCACAAATGATAAGTTGTATGGGCAATGTAAACAAACCTGGCTGTACATCTCCCAGGCTAAATGAGGAAGGAGGAGGGGTTAACTAATGGGTGGCACCCACCTCCTGATTACAAGGCTAGGACGCTTCTCTCTGGATTCCTTCAGTGCGAAGCTTCCTCTTGGCTGAAAAACAGCTGACACGGTCCTACCTGAGCAAAGGTAGGGGAGGAAAGATTTGGCACATAGTGGCTGGAAATTTCCTTTGGGAGGAAGGGGGTGAGCCGGCAGTGGGTTGGATATGGTCCCGTGGACCACCTCCAGATCTACTGGTTCTGAAACACCTCCTCTTCCTTCTTGTCTGGTGAGATTTTCCAAGTCGCTGCTTTATGGCCTTGACACTCCCATAGGATCCAGGAAAGTCCTTCTCGTAGTTGCTGTGAGACTCCATTTATCCTCTCTGACACCTGATTTTGGAGGGAAACGCTGCCATTTTAGTATTCTGTTGGTTCCACAGCAGTCTGACAAAGAAAAATGCAGCACAGACCTGAAGTGTTAAGAACAAAGAAGTAAATTCTGGGTGTGCTTTGCTTTCTGAACCTTTGCAGCATTTCTGGGTGACACTTCTAACGTCTGTTTGCAACAGCAGAAGTTAAAACCTGATGGTGCATGTGTATATGCTAAGAAAAGTGAGATATCCACGTCATCAGCTACCGTTGGGGTGACTAGACGCATGGCAGATGCGGTGAGGGCTGACAGATCTCCTGAGATCAGCAGCAGGCAGGTGTCTTGGTCCTCTCCCACAACGCCTCTGACGCTCTCCTCGACGCCGTTTCTTGTGTTCCACACACGCTTATGACCTTGTCCTAAATCTAAGTTATTCTTGCAGGCGTAGCACCCTCTGAAGAGCACCTGGGATAGGTTTGCAGGTCTGGGCCCCTTGTTTTGGCGGAGCAGGTATCTGCATGGGCAGGGGAGCGCAGGGTTAGCAGCCCGGGACCAGGGAAAGTGGTTACAATTCCCACTTCTGCCTTTGAAGCTTTGTAGCTTGGGCAAAAATCAGCCAGCATGAAGACATGTAAGTACCTAAAAATGCAGGTTGATGTCTGCATGCTGTTTATTTTGCTTTTAAGGTGGCTCTGAGAATTTTGTGCTCCATTTGGGAAATAGGAAGTTGTTTCTTTTCTCTCTCCTTTTATTAGTTTTCTCCAGTCTGAAAGCTTCTGGAGTAGGAGATGTCCCCGTATGTGTGTGAGTGCATGTTGCAGGCCTTGATCTCTGCTGGAGGCTTGTACTGAATCACACAAAACCATCTCTGGAGCTGAGCAGCCGAGATGCTCTTTAAACTTTGCAGAGCTGCGTGTAATGGAGGGTGTTTTTCCCTCACTGAGCATTTAATTCCCGCAGTGCTATGGGGAGAGGGGGATATCTGCACCACCTGAGTGTTTCTCCATCGCTCACCAGGGCTGAGCAGCACCCGTTCCCAACTGGTGCTTTGCCTTGGAAACTCCTGAGGGATGCCAAATCTATCTGCTGCCTAGTTTCTCTCCTCTGTAACAGCCTGAGAGATTATTGCCCACACCCACCCCACTTGCCAGACAGATGTTAGAGACGGTGATGGATATATCTGCTTTCAGATTAAAAAGCTGTTTAAAATGCATCTCCAGCCAGCTATGGCCCTCTGCCCTGTTAGCTTTCAAGTGCTCTCCTGAAGAATTCCTCTGTTTTTTTAACTCAGCACTACCCTTTCCTACGGTCTTCTGCTGTTTTCTGCCTGGCAAAGCCCCAGCAGCAGCCCCTCAGCAATGTCAAACGGGCAGTGGAAACGACTTTCACTGACTGGGATGCTTTTGCAGGAAACCCAGGCGCTGTACACAGTACGGTGGGGAGGAGAAGACGCCTCCAGATGGAAGTTAGAGATCTCCTTCTCCCTTTTTTCTCCTGTATCCAGCAATTCAGTGGTTGTGTCAGCATAACTCGATGGCACGGGGATGAAGGAGGAGCTGGAGCCTCTGTAGCATCAAGCAAAAGCCTCGATTTTCTCTCAGTTGCCTGTTGCAGGCACCTATTTATATCTCCTGGTTATAGAGGGAGAAAAGGAGCTGCATGGGGAGGACACCACAGCACAACTCTTTCACTGGGAGGGTGGATGCTTTCTCCTCTGCATCAGACACTTGTATACCAGCTTGACTTCCCCTGATATCTCTGCATGGGCAAGCTATCTCTTGGCATGGATCTTCCTGCCTTTCCCCAGGGACCCTGAAAGCTAGCCATCCCTGGGCTGCCTTTCCAGGGCTTTTCATCCTGCCGGAGACTGTAACAGCGTGGGCTGTGGTGCAGGTCTCATTTCTTGCCCGGGTTTGCCCTGCAGTGACGGCAGCAAGGATGTGCTGCTCCTCACAGTCAAACTAGAGGCTGGCAGGCTGCCCTTTGGCCCCAGCAGATTTTAAAAAGAGCAACAATGCTCACAAAAATACCTCCTTCCTTGGCAGGAGATCTGGGTGAGAAATTCTGGCTCATGGCTTATGTGTAGGGACAGGGATGCTGGGATGGCAACGTTAGTGGGAGGTGGCTGTGCCTGCATTAGTTGTGGTGGTGGAAGGGGAAATCCTCAACCTGGAAAGGGAACATGTAAATTATATGTGTTCAATAGATAGATAAAGCATCACTTCTACCAGTGCTGTAAATTAAGCCTCTTCTCCCGATCTCCTCCAGGTTTTACCAGCCTAAACTGGAATTTTCTGTGCAATTTTTTTCCCTAGTAAGACTTGAAGGAAGTAATTTTTAAAGCAGACAGTGACTTCTTTATTGTTTTTTTCTAAAAAAACTCAACTTCCCCCTGAAGTCAGCACAGAGAACCTGCCTCTTGGAAAACCAGGCCCCTTTAAGATGTCTCAGGCTGCTTTGAATCACTAATGGCTTCTGAATAGGCAGGCCAAATGTTTTATCACTTCAAACTCCCATAGCAATGCAAATCTATACGGCTGAGAAGCCTCTTTCTATGCATGGGGGTGATGGGTATAGATAAGAATTAAAAATGGAAACAAATTCAGCCCCGGGGAGGGGGTCCTCTTTGTTCCACCCTGCCCTCAGTGGGGTTGCCAGGGCTACATTTGTTCCCCTGCATGTTTTTTGGATGGGATCCAGGCCCCTTGAATGCTAAGGCTAGAGGTACAGTGGCTGGAGAGGGCTGGATGAGGTCCTAGGTACATACATATTTCATTGCCCATGCCAGGCTCTGTATTGTCTTCTCTCCCTTCCTTTCACAAAGGTGGCTTTCTAAAACTCCCCCTTGTTGAGGGTGATGTGCTCCAGGCTTTATCCTCTCTAAAGTTTCTGGCTGTTCAGTTGTTTTCCACTTTCTCTGAATGCCAGCCAGGCCTGTTTCCCATGCCTGGTGGGAAAAGGGGGGATGCTTGGTAGGAAAAGCAGGACCCGCCGTTTGGAGGTGGCAATATCTGCCATGGCATGTCCTCCTCAGGGTGGTTGCGCGTGTTTTGGGGCTCTGCTGGTTCGTGCAAGGTGTGGGAGATGAGCAGCAATTTGCAGAGCCTGGTTGATGCCGGGTTGCCCTACAGCCTGAAGACAAACCTTGACTATTAAGAGGTGGAAAATCTCAGTGAGCAAGGGCAGTCTAAATCCACCTTTTTGCTTAGATCACCTGTTATTAGAGCTGCCGGCCGTCTGCTGAGTACGGCTGCGCTCAAAAAATTGCCAAGAGCTCAGCATTATGGAAGCGAGAGCCAATTTACTGACTTCCCAATAGAAAGGAAGATACATGCTGAATGTGCATCTCTTGGATGATATTTCTATTTCAGGCATGCTGCTAACATACAAACAGAAAAGCAACTTTGTTTGCATGATTTATGTAGTTACTAGAAAACCTTGGGTTAAGAACACAGCAATAATTTGTAGGCATTGGGTACTATTAATTCTTAGCGCAGTAGGGAATCAAATAATTGTCTCTTTGCAAGTGGATTCCTGTTGACTGAGACACATTACCTAACCTAAAGTACTCTGAACACAGAGAGCAAATATCCTGACAAATAATATATTCATGTAAATTTAATAGCTGATAAGAAATTACTCCCTTGAAGATAATAATGATTTATCTTTAAATTTAAAAGAAAAACTGTAAGATTTTCATAGAGGGGGGAGAAAAAACCCACCAAAACAAACAAACTTCTGCTCCTTTTTATTTAGTTATTATTCTTTCTGTGTCTCAGGTGCATATAGGACCCACTTAGGACTTGAAATAACTGATGATAACTACTGTTACCTTCACTGCACTTGTACAAGAGACAGCAGCTTGGGTGTTTTCCCACCAGACTGGGCTTTCCAGGGAGGCACAGGCAAACTGAGAGGATGTGCCCACTACAGCCACTGCCTGGAAGATTTTAGGCCTCCATGCATCCTTGTTCACCAAAGAGCTTTGACTATTTGGGAACCAAATGGGACCAAAACCCAGGCTTAAATGCTGCAGGGGTTTAAGTCTTTAGCAATGGGTTCCAGCCCAGGTCTAGCTGTCTTGCTGAACTGGGGTCTTCATGCTTACCCTGGTCTTCCTAGCTGGGAAAAAAATACAGTGTTTTAAGTATAAAAATAATACAGGATGATTAGAAATTAAAGAGCTTGCTTGTCCTTTGCAGGCTTGTGTCCAGAGGCAGTCTTGGATGTCCAAGTCAGTACCCAAAGCATTTTGGGCTTGGGACCCTCCTCATTTCTGTCCAAGTTCTCCACCTGGGTACCACCAAGGCACAGAGCTGGTGCAGGACTGTGCTGTGCTCTCACACCCAGCAGCAGAGCAGGGCCATGGGAGAGGATCTCCGGGTTTGGTGGTGGGAGAGGACTGTGAGGCTGGAGGTGGGGGGCTGGCTGTGTGTAACACAGGGGAGGGTTGTGAGGCCCAGTGTTGGAAAAGCAATTTGGGACCAGTGGGAATGACACGGGTAGAAAGCAAGAAAAGGTGTCCTGAAGGGTGGAAGCTGTGCTCCTCTCCAGGCTCGGGTCCCCTCCCAGTTCGAAACTGGGAGCTCAGGCGGGGAAGGAGGAGGAAAGGCTGCAGCAAGAACCGGAAAAACCAGCTCACGCCAGCTCGGGATTCACGTTACTTACACTGGTTTAAAACAGGTCAGGTTTGCTCTGGTTTCAGGGCAGAGATGGCCAAATTGCCTAAAGAGTGTTTTCAGCCCAGCGTAGTGCAGGTCCAATCTCCCGCGTGCCTGTTTGCTGTGTCACTGCCCCCACGCTCTCCTAACAAGGTCTTACCAGGGGCTTAAGTCTTTCTAAGCAAAGGCTGGGCTAGGGGCATGCACAGGGACATGTTCCTCACTTCATCTGAGGGGTCGTATCCGGACCATATCCGGGTGCTCACACCTCCTGACCTGCAACAGGCTTTGAAGAAACCAATTTTCTGATTGGAAAGGGATGGGAATTGGCTTCTGGGGATGCTCCGCATTGAAAGGAAGGGTCTTCTGCCTCCCCCATCATAGCAGGTGAGAGGCTCACGGCAGTGGTGCAAGTTGAAGCTGCACCACTGCAGGTCTCATCTGCACTAGTATCAGGGCTGGCTGCACCACGCTCCTCCTTCCCACCAGATGAGCCAGATGGGTCAGCTCCATATGATTTATGGGGCTGTTATAGCCAAATGGGTGTGAGTAGCAGGGGTGAAACCATGCTCCTGTTGGGAAAAAGAGTGAAAAATTAAGTTAACAGAGTTAGAAATCAGATCTGAGGTAAAAGGCTGTATCTGCTTATTTGGCAGCAATAACAATAATTTACCTTTGAATCACAATAATTCATCATAACGTATTGCATCTACCTCATGTATCCTTGTGCTTATCTTACCCCTCTTGTTTGGGGATCTGAAAGCACTTCACAAACATTAATTAATTATTCCTCCACACCCCTGCAAGCAAAGTAAACATTATCCCCATTTTGCAGCTAGGGAAGCTGAGTTCACCTAAGGAAATAATAAAGGAGCAGGGATGCAGGAGCCCAGAGAGCAGGTCCCTACCCCAGTTTCTACCACAAGTACCTTCCTGCAGAGAGACCTGCAGCGTGGGCATTTGGGATATAATCCAGGGTGATTGGGACCCTCACCCGTGCTTTGGTTTCTGTGCTTATCACCGTTTCCAGGTGTCAGGAAAGGTGTAAAAAGGGTGCTCCTGCCCTGGAGATGTCTGGAACTGGGAGCTCATCATTATCTCACCACCTTCAAGCTTCCACCAAAGGGATCAGGCACCTGCCAGTGTGAAGCACCTGCCATTATTCACAGTAGGACTCTCCCTTTTTTTAATGACTACGTTAATGACCCTAATGTGTTGGTGTGAATGTGGTTAATCCCACAGCTCTAGGGACTGGCAGTTCAGAAACTTTTCCCGCCTCCTCACACCTCGCTTTGCATCCCAACCTGACACTTCATCTCTGGGATGAGCCGCTGGGGCTTGTGCAATGCAGAAGACACTGACCGCCATCCTGGCTGGGACATCAGGCTGCTGTGAGTAAATATCCAGGATACAACCGCAACGAATCAGGCCATCCATTTCCAACCTCTCAGCTAGGGGACGTGACATGCGTAGTGCCATCCCAAAACAAGATGCTTGAAGTTAAACCTATGCTGAAGAGCTTTGGTGGATCTTGGTCCTGGAGGGAGTCTGGCAGGGTGGATGCAGAGTGTGACAAAGATATAAATTCAGCGGAGGACATCCTCTGAAAATATGGAGCCTTGGCAGCAGAGGGGAGGGCAAGACTGAAGGCCCGTGCGAGGCCCCCAGTAGCCTGTTGGGAGGGGGTTTCTATTTTTTTTTTTTCCAGAAACCAACAGTTGACTTTGGGAAGCCAAATGGATGTCAGCGTCAGAGCAGGAGGAGGGTCGTGTTTCATAGACAAGTCACGGTGGATTAAATGTAAATGAATCTGCAGCTTGATGGACAAATGGGATCAGTGCCGGGAACCCCAGCTCCTGGCAGGGGATGGATTAGTAACGGGTACCAGTGCGCTCGCACGCAGGGAGGAACTGAATGGCAAGGCAGGGAGGTTTGCAGCATTGCCCTCTCCGTAGCACTGCAAGAAAGAGACATCTCTGGGCCCAAAGAAGAGAGGTCAAGCCTAGATAAACACTGGCTTGGTCCCCCATCGGAGAATCACTGAGGCATGAAGAAAAACTTTAACAGCTGCAATGCTGCTTTTGAACCTCCCAGTAAAAGGGGGGTCAGGAGGTCAAAACTTTCAATGCCTCTGGGAAGGAGAGGACTTTTTCTGGTAAGCCTTTGAAAAACCCAAACTAAATTAGCATGACCACACTGCTAAATGCTTGGGAAACCCGCATGGCTCGGGTCACAGGCTTCCCCCAGCAGCAGAGGCAAAGAGCTGTTGCATTCCCATACTCCACAGCCATAATTAATGGGGCTATTTCCTGGGCGAAAGGCAGATCTTGACTCCTACCCAGCACCTGGATGGGAAATAGAAGCTTGTGGGATGTGCACTGGGCATCTTTTCTCCTCCCAAGACCATCGCCCTTTCCCCTTTCTATTTCTTTCATCCATTTTCTCTCTCTTCACTTCCACACACTGTTGTTTTGGCTGTTTCTTCCTCCCCTGTTCCCGGTGTCGCTCGGCTCAACTCGCTGTTCACGTGGGGAATGGTGATGGAGCTGTAATGGCCCAGCCCTACTTTCCCCTGGGGACGCTGGGTGGGAACGCAGGACCCCCAACCTAATTACATCCCTCTTTTTCTACTCTTATTGCTGAAGGGCTAAGCGAGAGCCCTGGTCTGCATTTTGAGTTATTCACTTCCACTTTGAAGGTAGATTTTGCTAGTTTGGAGCTTTTGCAAGAGCCGTTCTAGCAAGGAGCCGCAGGTTTCTGGAGAACGTAGGGACCTGCACATGCAGACACTGCAGCTGCTGTTAGTGCTTTGGGAAAAGTGCCGTATGCGTGCGAGGTGCAACGTAAATATATAAGAAAACCAGCGCAGCCAGGAGGTTTACTGTCTAGGGCTGCGATCCTGCAGCAGCTGTTGAGCATCCCCGTTCCTATTGTAGCTACAGGAGGCAAGTGCTCAGCAACTTTTGCGGACTTGCTGCAGAAGCAGAATGGATACCGCGTTGAATAAAGCATGAGGACAGGAAATACATCAAGTTTCAGAAGCCAGAAGGCCTGCCCTTGAAGGAGAACAGCTTGTCTTCCCACCAGACCAAGGTCTTCCTCCCAGACCAAGGTCTCTCCTTCTCACAAGCCCTAACCCAAGCAGGGCTAGAGGAGAGAATGACGGGGTGCAGTCCGTGTTATGATGGCAGTCAGCTGCAGTGGCTCTGCAGTGCTGAGCCCTGGTTCAGCTTTCCTATGATGCTGCAGCATCTTTTCTTTCTTGTGTCTCTTGTTGTCCTAGAAACAGCGGAAAAAATTCTTCCAGACAAGCCCTTTTGTTACACTCAAGGCAGCATCTTCTGTCTCTTAGCAGAGCAGTGTACTGTTGCATAATAAAACCATTGCCAAAAAAAGCCAACAGCAAGTTCCAAATCTTCCAAAGACACCTGGAAAAACTTCACACCCTCCAAACCTTCCCAAAGTCTTAAGAGTGCTGGACGGGTCAATAGGCCACTTCCAGCCCTGCTGCAGGTGAGCATCGAGGGATGACACAGACATGTGGGTGTAGGGAGAGAAAATTGATTAGTTTTCATAGCAATAACTTTACAAGTGAAAAGAGATTTTCCAACCTTTTTACAAGCTGCTAAAGGTAGAAGACTTAAAACTTGAACTCTATTTATTAAAAGAAAGACAACCATCCTCACTAGCGGCAAACGAACCTCTGCTCAGTTTGTGTCCGATTAGGATCTCGGAATATCCAAGCTAATAAACGAGATATGTATCTCCTGAGAACAGCTTTTGTTGTTTTCTTACACAGATCTTCGTTCCCTCTGCACCGTAAGGTCTCCAGGGCATGGCCCATGTTACAGAGCACCAGATGTATTATTTTTAGGAGATCATAATTATGAGGAATATGCCAGAACAACAGAAAACTTCATTTAAAAACCCAATTAAAGCCGCCGAGTGACAGCTACATACTCGTGCGTTGCATCACCTCCTAATCCCAGCAGCTCGGATGCATACAAGCAAGTAGTTAAGGATGTCGTAAACCTGATGTGAGACAGGGATTTTTCCCACTGTAAGTTAAAACGTGTTCTGTGATGGAGCAGCAGCGCTGAGATCCGTTTTGGCACAGCTGCCGCAGGACCCGCGGCCTGCTGGGTGGTTATCCTTTCTCCTGAGCTCGAGGATATTTCACCAGAGCCCCTGGATAAAGGAATATAAAGGTAGCTGTGCCCAGCCCACCGCAGGAGATGCTTGGCACCAGCGCGGGCATAGCTGGAGCACTCTTGCCAGGCCATGGGGGGAGGGCATCGGCGTGCAAAGCTTTTGGGTGGGTTTTTTGGTAGCTTGGATGGGAAAAGCAGGTGGAAGGAGGCAGTGCAGGGTTTCCAAAGCTTCCAGCGCAGCACCAGGCACCTGCTTCTTCCCAAACCTGCTGAACCTGTCTCCCTCCATCGCCTCTCCGCAGTTGTAGGGCGTTCAAAGCTGAAGGACACGGGGCGCGGGGCTCATCCTCTCTGAAAAGGGGTTGTTTTTTCCATCCATCCCACCTGGGGACCTGCTGGAGCAGGTGGAGGTCCGGGCCCCGCTGTCAGATGGGCAGGGGCTTTAGGGTACGGCTGAGCGCTTCCAGCCGGGAATAAGCCCACCTGCATGGCCCTGCAGAGCCAGGGGCAGAGCAGTATGGTGTGGGTTTGGTTGGGGGTTTTTTGAAAAAAGGAGAATTTAAGATTTCTTAAAAAAACAATTAATAATTTAAGACTTAAAAAAAAGGTAATTTAAGAACCTTTTTAAAATAAAAGGATAATGCAAGACTTTTTAAAAGTGTTTTTAAGAGGGTTATTTTTAAGAGAATTTAAGACTGGAAAAAAGGAGAATTTCAGGGTTTTTTTTTTTAAACAAACAGAATTTTAGAGTTTTTTAAAAAGGAGCATTTTAAACTTTTGTTTAAGGATTTAAGACCTTTTTTAAAAAGCAGAATTCAAGGGTTTTTTAAAAGGAGAATTCGAGACTTTTTAAAAACAAGGCGAATGTAAGACTTCGGGGGGGGCGGGGCGGTGCTCACCTGGCCCGGGGGCGGGGCTAGCGGAGGAGGGGCGGGGCGTCGGGAGGGGGCGGGGCGGGGCTTGGCGGCGGCGCTGCAGGTCGCGGCGGCTCCGCGTTGCGGAGCGGAGCGACGGGACCGGAGCGGGGCGGTCGCCGCCGGCGGGGAGAGGAACCGGAGCTGCGCCGCTGTGGCCGGGCCGGCGGCAGGTGAGTGCGTACCGGTGTGGCGGGGCACGGGCCGGGGTTCCCGGCAAGGGAGGGGGCCGCCGCTTTGCAGCACCGGGGAGCAGCGCGGCCCTGCCCGCAGCGGGACCGGCGCTCCCGGGAGCAGCTCCGGGGAAGGTGGCAGCTGCGGCATCCCGGGGGCAGCCTGCGCCTCGGCTGCACCCACCGGCGGTGGGGGCTAAGCCCATTATTTTGGAGCTGTGAAGCGCAGTGACCGGATCGGGGCAGGGACAGCCATGCGGTGACCTGGGGCAGAGTGCCTGTAGAAACCCCAAATCCCGCAAGATTTGGTGGCTGCGAGCGGCTTTCAGCACTTGGCAAGACCCTGAGCCCCTCGGCCACCTGCCTGGTGCCACGCTGGCCGTGTCTCGGCCGGTCAAGCACCGGGTTGCTTTGCCTCCTGCCTGCCCCAGGCACTGGGAGCCGGCGGTGGCATCCCTATATGCTCCTGCCATCAGCACGGCACACCCGGGCCACGCTCGACTGAGCATCATCGTGGTCCTGCTTTGCACTGAAGGCGATGGCCAGAGCCGGTGAAAATGCTGGTGGGGGAGCAGCCGAGGTAGCGTGGGGTCTCAGCTCTCCGTGCCAGCAGCCACCCCTCACTACGGATAAGGTCTGCATCCATGGGGCAAAGCTGTCCATCCTTCCTCCCTTCGGAGATGTCCCTGGCTCTCCCAGGAGAGGGGTTAAATTCCTCGGTAAGAGCCCAGCTCCTCGCTGCATACTTCTGATGCCTTCGGTGAACTCTGCCTGCGCTTGGCCAGGATGTTTTGTAACTCTGCTCGTGGCCCGCTGCCGCTGGGAGAGCAAACTCCTCTCCCTGGTTTTTTTTCCTTGTCCGGTGACAGCACTTGAAAAACCCAATTGCTGGTTAAAAACCCAACCGTGGGTTTGAGGGTTGTATTGCGTGGAGGAAGGGGTCATGGCCATGCACCTCTCGCTCAGAGTGGCTGCCTCCAGCACTGCCCACAGCGCTTTCCTTGGGAATTTCAGGAGAAATTCGGAAGAGGAAGGTAGAAACGAGCGAGAAGTGATCCAGAGAGGTGAGAAACGATCTAAAGAGGTGAGATGGGAACTTTGGCTGCAGGAAGCCAGGGCTGGCTTAAGGGTGCTGGTGCTAACGGCACGCTTGCGTGCCCTGGACCGGTGCCCTGCCGAGACTTGCCAGACAGGCACCAGGCCCCGGGAACGTGCGGGAGCACGAACACCGGAGCTCAGCTGTCAAATGGCGGGTTGCTGGGGCCGGCCAGGATGAGGTAGGGATGCTACATGCACCCATCTGCTCACCTCACAGGGTAGCTGTGTGGGGTCACGCTCCTCATGCAGCTCTTTCTAGGGAGAAGAGATCAAATGTGTGTGTGCATGCATTGTGTCTGCAGGGGTTATGAGCGGGAAGCGTATCCAAACTGCTTGCCTTCCTTACCAGGCGGTGCCGGTGCTCAGGAAGGGGCTGCGGGGCAGGGGATACGCTCTTCTCTTCTGCTGGTGCCTCTGGAATGCCAGGAATCCTCCCGTATCCCAGTTATCTGCTGGGAGAGCCTAAGCGTGGCGCCTGGCCTCCCTCTTGGCATAGCTCTGCTGCCTTTCCCACACCCTCTTGAAAGACACAGCATGGAAATCGAGAAGCATCCCCAAGCACATGCATCTCCATAAAGCCCTTCTGCCACCCCTTCATAGAAAGCTGTGAGGCCGGAGAGTGTGGCTTGCAGCACCTGTGGGTGTCCGGCACCCCTGGTCATCCAGCACTGTGGGTCCAGAGGGTCCTGCACCCTGAAATTTCCCAGCAAAGGGATGCCACTGGCTGTTAAAAATAGAAATGAGTGTGAGAGATGTGGTGTCACAGGGACATGGGAGTTAGCTCTACCCAGGGCTTGAATGGGGGGCCTGACCAACAGTCTGACCCCAAGATAAACAAATAACTTTGGAACTGTCTCTTTTTTTTTTTTTTTTTACCTTTATACTTAAGAAAAACACGTTACTTACGGTGCTGCTCAGGTGCTTGGTAGCTTTGGTACCCACAGACCCCAGCGAGTGTGCTGGGGACCTTGCCAGGCTTGACCAAACCCTTTGACAGTGGGTGGCATCTGGCTGAAGCAGCACAGCAGCGGTGGGTGTGAATCGTCCCAGGGTGCTCCCTTAACTTCTGTTTGAAATACAACTTGACCAAAAAGGTGGCGTAGTGTGATTGCTGAAGATACAGGGATTTACTGCGCCTGGGCAAATAGAGAAGCTTCAGTGCCGACGTGTTTCGGGGGGTGGGGTGGGAGCTGGTCTGCTCCAGCAACGTGTGTGCTGTCCACCTCCATAGTGGAGACGCGTGTGGTGGTTGCCTTCACCATCGCCCTGCGCTGCAGAGCTGCCCAAGGGCGTCCCCCAGGGTCCCTGACGGCTCACCTCATCCATGTTTTTCCAACATCTCGGCCTTGCCCCGTTGATGTCTTCTGCTATGGGGAAAAACCTTCAGTGGTGGCTAGTAGGTGACCTGAGCCCATGTTCTGCTGTCCCCTCCTGTGCTGCAGGGGGTGATGCTTTGGGACTGAAGCCAGTCAAGGGGTTGATCCTTCCTGGCCGGGAGGCCGTGATGTGCATGCCAGGGCTTTGGAGCAGAGTATTTCCTCGAGTTGTGCGGTGTGGTGAGCTAGGAAGAAGTCCAGATGCTGCTTGACGGTGGAGCGTTCTGTGCCCAAGTTTAAATACAGGTGTGAGGGATGTCTTGCGCATTCTCTCTATGTGGCTGTGTTCTTTTTAAGAGCATCTTTTCAAGGGATGTTCCTCGATCTGTCCCAGCTTGTCTATGTCCTTGTAAACCTGCATAGTCAAATTAAGGCATAAGTGTGTCTCCACGGAAGGTTTTTAACAAAATCCTATTATTGTAAATGATTGCTAACAATTTGATGTCCTTCCATTTTTCAGATGCCAAGCTCATGAGTTTCTAAAAGCAGCTGATTATCTGGCTTTTTGTGGGCTGGAGTCAGCACTTTCTTGAGGGCTGGGGTGCTTCCAGCTGCCCCAGGCTAGTCATCTAGAATAACTTGTTGCTTCAAAAAAATAATAAGGGGGGGGGGGGGGGGAGGGCAGGAACAAAACCTGCAACACCTCTTGCCTGAAGATATGGGTGGATCAGCCCTGAGCTGGAGACTTTGGGGCAGTTGAGCACTGCTGGAATTTGGGAAAGACTTCCTCTGCTGCTTCCTAACCCTGCTGCAGCACAGGACCTGCTCTTGGTTTTAGGAGCCACGTGCTCAAACATCCCCATGTTGCCCCAGGTGCCTCCTGTGGAACCGGGGGGACTGGTGATGGGATGTCACAGTGCTCCTAACAACGTTTTGGGGTCCAGCATCCCTCATGGAAGTGTCCTGTGGTGTTAGACCTAGCACTGTGCCCCTGAGCATGGGGACTGTGGAGGCACCTATAGCATCCTATAGGAGAGTACCTGGGTCAGCAGAGGAGCAGTAACATCCCTTTTGCTCCCTGCTTTTCCTGCCAGCCTGAGGAAGCCATTGGCAATAGGTGGGGTCATCCGGCTGGTATTGTAAAGCTGCCCAGCTGAGGGATCACAGGGAAACGCATTTTTTAGGGTTCTTGCTGGTTTAATGATTCCTGCTGGGAATACTGTTTTCCCGGGAGGTGTGAGTGTGCAGCGGGGAAGCTGGTCTCTGCCTCTGGATGCTCACCTGAGGCAGCTAATGGTGTGCAGGGGGTTGGATGGACCCTACAGACATCTCTAGATAAGAATAAAGATGGGTTGGGGGTTTTTTGGTGTCTTTGTGGTTGCTGTTTTCACTTGATGATTTTTATTTATTTTCTTTCCCACGTTCTGGCAATGTTTGGAAGCAGCAGTGCTCCTTTCTGCAAAGCCAAGCATACTCATGGTGAGAAGGGTGGGTGTACCAGGCGCTTACCTCTGTGTGCTGTGATCAGTGCTGGCTGGTTCCCGCAATATGAATCCCACTGCTTCTCCGAGGGACAACTTGAGCTTCATTAGTTGTCAGAAAGCAGCTCGTGGTCTCCTTGGGCTCTTGAACAGGTCTTTGCTTAATGGTTGTGCCTGCAAAAAGTAAGGTGTTTCTGAGGCTTGCTTGCCTTCCTCTCCTCCCTGCCCTGATTCCTCTGGGATGGGGCTTTCTCAAGGCAGCTCGTCAAGTTCTCAGGGCCCTGTCCCAAAGGGGCGGCTCTGCGAGGCTTTCCCAGGACAAACCCACTGTGGGCACCAGATTATACCACATCATCTCTGGTTCAAGGTATTCCCACCTGCCCCACCATCAGTGGGGGGAAAAAAAGCTGTGTCGGCACAGGGATTTGTACCATGGAAAGGATTCCTGTAGGGTTTTTAAAACAAACTCAGCATCTCATGTTGTGAAAGGACATTTGCTCACCCACTCTGGCAACGAAATATTCCTGGGACCCAAGAGCAGATGCACTAGAAACTACAACACTTTGCATCTTTGCATCCTTGCACACCAAGGACTGGTTATCCCCCAAGTCTACTTCACGGCAAACAAATCTTTGGAGTGTTTTGACAGTTTGAGGAGTACCTAGGCTGCAACATTGGACTTGGTGCTGTCCACTTTAAATCTGCTTGCCTTTTTAATGACCTGCTGGGAGTATAAAGGTGTTGGGGTAGGAGGCTCAAAAGGCTGAGTTTCCCTAAATATGGATTAAGCTCCCAAGTGCTTCTGAAAAAACAAGGTATTTTTATTGCATCTCCCTCTCTGCACAGGTGGGAGGGATGGCACTGTCCCTGGCACTAGTTCCCATCCCATCCTTCAGGTATCACCAAGTGTGGGCAGAGTCCTTGACCCCCAGTGTTTGGAAGGACGGAGCGGGAGACGGAGCCCTTTGCTGGCCTCAAAACTCCTTTAGCCAGAGCTTCGCCACCTCCCAGCAGGGCATTCTGGGGGATCGAAGCTGGTCGTGCAGCCATGATCTCCATCGCTTGGAGGACAGTGACTTTTACCCCCCTCTTTGCCTTGTAGTGCCAGATAGGGGATTGAGTTGCCTCTCCAGAGATGTGCCTGCGTTTCAGTGCTTTAAAGAGCTTATTATCTCCGGGTGGGATCAGGCGGGGATTGCTAACATGCCCACCTAATTAATCTTGTGCCAGGTAGCGTGAAAGTAGAGGCTTATAAAATACCCAAGTGCCTTATCAAAGGTTTCGGCCTGGATTAATTCTGTGTCTCTTGTTTATTTGACTCGGTGTCTTATGTGTGTGAGAGAGAAAGAAAGGAGCAATTTCAGCTCTTGGAAAATGGTCATTAATGGCCTGTTTAATCCTACAAAGTTATAAATAAATATCCATGGCAGCATGAACCTGCATATTCATCAGTGCATCCTCTCCTCTGGAGACTCAGCAGTGCATCCTTGGCGTGTGGCCACTTTCTGAAGCAGGGTAGGAAACTGTGAGTTATTAGGGAAATGAAAAATAAAATCTGGAGGGTTTATCCTGGGTTTTGCATTTGCTAATTCATTAATTACCCTCTCTCGCAGGATGAGAATTGGAGTGGAAAGAGGATTGCTGGTGGCTGATGCCAGCTCTTCTGAAGGAGGCTGGAAGGCAGGTTGGAGGGTTTTGTAGGTTATTTGGCTTTTTCGTGTCTCTGGTCCTCCTTGGAGCAGAGATGCAGAGCCTGAATTTTCCTGTAGTCCTATGGAAATGAAATCCTTGATCGCTTTGAGATGAGACGTGGAGAGCGGTAGGTCAGTCACTGTTGCCGCTTGCCCTGTAGGTGGCCAAAGGTGCATTTTGTCCCCTGGGCTGGACCGGGGCATCATGAGGAAGCTGCACAATGAGGGTCATTGCTGGTTCTTCTGGAGGCGTTGGGAGAAATGGCTCATTGGTTTGGCTTGGTTTTCCCCATTTTGGCCTCACTTTTTTTTTTTTTTTTTTTTTTTGTAGGGATGGGGAATGGAAATTTTGAGGAAATTAAAACACTTCTCTTTGGCTGGGGAGGAGAAAGCAGGTACTTTGGGTACTTCAGAGTATTTCCAAGGCTTGAACAGGCTCTTGCATCTCCAGATTTGCAGCATTCCTCCTGCTTCCCATGAGATGAGGAATACAAGATGTTTTCTGACCTGGGGAATGGGCTGTGTGTAATAATAGGGGAATATTCACAAACAGCATCATGCTTTCGCTGATGAACGTGGTGGAGGTGCTGGACCCGCTGGCAGGTGGTTGTGTTTCTGTGCGGATGGTCTGCTGATACCCCTCGGAGTGTGGCTTTTGAGAGCTGGATCGTGGGTCATCCCCTGAAGATGACGGGCATTTGGGCATCCTGGAGCTGCTGCGCTGGGGTGCCTTGATAGCTGAAGAGCAAGCACCAGATTTTTCTTGTATTAAAAATAAAGGCAATAGCTTTAGGGGAAAATTGGGGGTCAGACTCAACCCTGAAAAGTTTAAGTCCAACTTGTAATCCTAAAGGCTGATCTAGGTCAGCTCAGAGCCCAAAGGTTCCTAGACCCAGCCTTGCCCCTGTGCAGCGAGCTGGACACCTAAAGACTTCCCCATCCTCTCCTGGACTTGGCATCCGAGCAGGTTCAATTGCACAAGAAGAAAGGAGCATGGCAGTGGAAGAGCCTTTCCTCTTTCCCCTCTAATCTACACGTGGTTGTAACTTTGCTTCGCCCCCTCGAGAACTATGAATTTACACTCGGCTACTTTGCATGTCTGGGGTTGACACAAGGGTTACAGCAGTAGCCGGTGCTGCTAATGGTTCCCTTGCAAACCGTCACCTTTCTGGCTGACTGCTAGCCGTCCCTGCCAGGCCTTCTCCCCCCATGGACGATAACAATTAGTGCTGCAAGGGAGAAATACGATGCATTAAGGTGAGGAAGATGATCCTTCCCCTTCTAGGCTCAAACTCTGTAACGTGAGTGTGTGGGTGGAAGGGGGGGTTGCCTCTTTAAATTTATAATGAGCTTTTGGTCGGTTGCGTCTGCAGAGTGGACTGGCCAGTGAACATCCCTGAAATGTCATCGCTGCCTGTGATCCCCGATGTTTCAACACTGCTTTCAACACTGGCCCAGTGTGGCCACAAATCTTGGCTTGTTTGAGAGAGGCGGGGGGAGGTTCCCCAGCTCCTTCACAGCGCTGTTTGTGTGGGTCTGACGGTAGAAGACCCAAAAGCTTGGGTGAAAGAAAAGGTGAGAGCAATCCCCACAGGTGGAGCTGCCATGGGGTGAGCTTATGCATCAGCTGGGACGTGAGCCTCCCTCCCCTAAATCCCTGCTGAAGGCTGTCACCCCCAGGCACTTCCCCATCCCACGTGGCCGCCCTGGGCAGGATCTGTCCCTGGCTCTTCCCACCCTGCTTGGCATCAGCCAGCCTTGCCGGTACACCCCAGGCATGTTCGTGTGAGTCTAATTTTGGGGAGGAAGTGGAGCAGAAAATTCCCCGAGCCTGGTGTGGTGCTTGTGGCTCTCTGGAAATTTGTCTTTTTGGGCAGTTCCTGCAAGATCCTAACATGTGGGACACATTCCCCTTGGAGTGCTGAGGGATTTTGTTGGTGGCCTGTGGCTTAAGTTTTCCTGTTGTTGGTCCTTCCATCTCCTTTGGATGGAAAAAGCCCCTGAAATATGGATGTACCTTCTGCAGATGCTGCACGTGCGTTATGCCCCCAGCAGAAGCCACTCGCTATCGAAACGCAATGGAGCTGGAGGGGTGTGTGGGCTGGGATCCATCTGCACATCCCTGGAAAAGCTGCACCTTCAGGGTAACATTTGCAGTGGTTACCCTGTCCCCAGCTGGGGTTTCTCCAGACAAAACCTCATGCGGTTTTGAAATCATTGATTTCAGTAATTTGTTAATTTTTAGGGTTTGCTGTCAGGCATGCCATGGCAGAGCGGGGAGCTGGAAGGGGCACGATGGGTAGACTGAGGATGTGGGGACTATTATGGCCACCCCTAAATAAGCCACTCTGGTGTGAATTAGAGCCTTGCGCCTGCTGCTTCCTTGCTCATGGGTGCTTGCGGCTGCCTTGCGTAAGAGCTGGTGGCCCCGGTAGGCCTGGGGGCGTGAGTAACACTTGCACACCCTCCCTGTGAAGGCAGGAGGATGAAGAGCTGTTTCTCTGGGCTGGGACTGCTCTGGTAGGACTCGTTTGTCACCTCTTGAGCTTGTTTAACCCTGTCAGCTCTTTGTGCCTGGATGAAGTAACCCATTTGCTGCCCTGGGCTGGAGCCCTGTGCCTGCGTCCTGCCCACACGCTGCAGGAGAGGATGATGACCTCTTTGGTAGGTGGCCGGTACCAGGTCAGGAGATGGTGTCCCTTCAGGATCCTGGGGCCAGCATCTTCAGGACAAGCATGGCGCTGTGTAAAGGTTCTGCACCACGTGGCCACAGGTAGGGTGTGTGGTAGTGGTGACCAGAGTCTGCTGCACAGACAGCTCATTCGGAGCCATGGATGATCATCTCCACCCAGCACAGGGCCTGCCAACCCAGGAAGAGCCACAGCACCAACTCTTGGCGTGGCTGGTCATCTTCGCACAGCATTCGACCTGTCAGCGGCGTCAAACCTTGCGCAGGGTGTCAACCTTTGACTGTGGTGTTGTCTTCCAGCCTGGGATGGACATGGCATGGGAAGTCCAGCAGACCTGCTCTACCCCTGCAATACCCCAGCTAGGGGCAGGTAATGCCACTCCAGAAGAGGGACTGGAGGAAGAAGGACACTGTTGATGGGCTGGAAGGGAGCCTGAAGCCCATCCCCTCCAACCTCCTGCAGGATGAGTGCTGTCAGGAGGCTTCGGTTCTCCATGGATCTTTTTGATGTTGGGTCATCTCTCCACACCTGAGTAACAGGGAGGCCTCTGTCCCACCAGAGGGTTTCAGCACATGGGCAAGTACCATCTTTGGCTCTAAATTGGAGAGGCATGGATTTGACAGATGGACTGATGGATCAGTGGATGGTCACATGGCTCAATGTCCGAGTGGAGGCGGGTGACAAGCGGCATTCCTCAGGGACCAGTATGGGACCAGCACTGTTCAACATCTTTGTCAGTGACATGGATGGTGGGATTGAGTGCACCCTCAGCAAGTTTCCCAATGACACCAAGCTGTGTGGTGCGGTCGACCCGCTGGAGAGAAGGGATGCCATCCAGAGGGACCTGGACAGGCTGGAGAGGTCAGCCTGGGCCAACCGCATGGAGTGCAACAAGGCCAAGTGCAAGGTCCTGCACATGGGTTGGTGCAATCCCAAACACAAACACAGGCTGGGCGGAGAATGGGTAGAGAGCAGCCCTGAGGAGAAGGACTTGGGGGTACTGGTGGAGGAAAAGCTGGCCATGAGCTGTGTGCGCTGGCAGCCCAGAAAGCCAACCGGATCCTGGGCTGTATTTAGAGCAGTGTGGCCAGCAGGGCAAGGGAGGAGATTCTCCCTTTCTGCTCTGGGGAGACCTCCCCTGCAGTTCTGCCTCCAGCTCTGGGGCCCCCAACAGCAGAAGGACACAGAACTGTTGGAGCAAGTCCAGAGGAGGTCACGGAGATGCTCCAAGGGCTGGAGCCCCTCTGCCATGGGGGCAGGCTGGGAGAGTTGGGGTGTTCAGCCTGGAGAAGGGAAGGCTCTGGGGAGATCTTATAGCACCTTCCAGTACCTGGGGGGGCTACAAGAACGCTGGTTGGGGGCCTTTTTACAAGGGCCTGTAGTGACAGGACAAGGGGCAATGGGTTTAAATTGAAAGAGGAAGACTTAGATTGGATATAAGGAAGAAATTCTTCCCAGAGCGGGTGGGAAGGCCCTGGGACAGGTTGCCCAGAGAAGCTGTGGATGCCCCATCCCTGGAAGTGTCCAAGGCCAGGCTGGATGAGGCTGGGAGCAACCTGGGCTAGTGAAGGGTGTCCCTGCCCATGGCGGGGGGGTAGAACCAGATGATCTTTAAGGTCCTTTCCAGCCCAAACCATTCTATGATCTCTTCTGCTTGGTGCTCAGGAGCAGGGCCCGGTACTTTGGGCAGGGAGGGACCTCCGGAAGCATGGAATAGCTGCTGGATGTGTCACCGCAGCAGCTGAATGGATGATGAGTCATGGCCGGTGTGCCAGTGCTCCGGCATGCAGTGTGGTGGCACTGAGCCACTCCTCCCCTCACCGCTTGCTCTTTGCTCATGTATTGGGGTTCTATTTACTTGTGTGTCTGTATGCAGCTGGGATGAGCATCCCCCCTGGCATCAGGCAGCAGAGGAGCGAGAGGGTCAGGTTCAAAGCAGGAATAAAAAGACCAAGAGTACCCCAGCATCTGCCTGGAGCCCACCTAAAGTGATGCAGAGACACTGGTCCCCATGGACGCCTTGGTCCCCCTTAGATGGTGGGCTCATCACAGCCTGGTCTCAAGATCAAATACATCTTTATTTATTAATTATGAGGCTCTGTAACCCTAACCCCAGCCCAAACCCTGACCCAAAAAGCTAATCTGGTTTAGAGTTTTAATTAGGCTTGCTTGGGAAGCTCTCCCTGTGCTGCTGGTCTCCTGCCTGCCTGGCCCTGCATCCAGCCCTCTGCCAGGGGATGGACATAGTGAGGGATGTGAGTGAACCCCCCAAACCTCAGTGCTGGCAGGATGCTTGGCTCCATGCTTTCATGCTAGTCTAGGCAGTGCTTGTTAGGAGCTCTGGGAGAGCCATTTGGGATGCAGCTGAGAGGCATTTAGGATGCCTTGGGATTTTAGGTTGCAACTGACCTTGCTGCTGGGTGCAAAATTGGTGGTTTTTTCCTAACCGGATTTTTTTTTTTTTTTTAGTTCGCGTGACAAAATGTGGGAGAAAGGCCCTTGCAAAGTGGTTGTAACCCTTGGCTGGAGGGTGCTGTCAGCTTCCAAGTGTCCCTGTGGGGAACATGGCAGGGTCCCTGTGAATCGGTGGTGGTCCTCGCTACTGTAAGGAGGGTGACAGGTCAGTTTTCTTGGCTGGCCATCTATTATTTCAGGTAGAGGGAGATCACTGAACCCTGGCAGCCATCAGGATGGTGGTTTGCAGGAGCTGCATCCTCCTGCATGTGCAGAAATGCTCCTGCATCACCTCTCTGTCTCACCCAATGGCTTTGGGGAGGCTGGGAGATGGCAGTGCCAGGAAACAATATAAAGCTGTAAGATCTGAGATGGTTAAATTTCTTTTTCTTTTTTTTTTTTTTTTAGTATCAGCATTTGAAATTCCAATTCCCAGTTAGGAAATTTGTTGAAGTTGTGGTATGATCATCCCAACCCTCAATTTTTTAAGACCCTTCGTATGGGGAAGGGAAGAGAAAATTTGTCACTTTGTTAATTTGCTTCCATAACAGGACAGGGCTGGGGCATAAGAATGAAATGAGACCAGCTTTTGAGAGTGGCTGTCGTGTCCTGGCACCCGCAGCCACCCGCTTGCCATCCTGTGAGGTTTTTGGGGCAGCCAGCAGGCCCTGGCAGCTGCCAGCACTTCTGCTTCACGGTCACAGTGGCCTCCTAGAGCGAAGACAAACGGGCAGCTGGGAACAGCCTCCCACCGAGAAGCACTTCTTCCCCAGGACAAGTGATTCTCACCCCAAAAAAGCACCCTTTTTCCTACGTGGTGGTGAAATGAAGGCGCACGCTAATTAAAGCAGGAGGTTGGCAGCGAGGCTTGGGGAGGGCGGGTCAGCTTTGCAAGTGGAGCAATGAGCCCCCCCACCCAGCTGCTGATTTTTTAGGAGTGGTGGTAAAGAGCTGTTGAGGGGCTACAGTGGAGGTAGCGCTGGGGGTGAGGTGGAATTTTTGGATGGGCTTTTTTTTCTTTGTTTTTGAACCAGGGTGATGCTGGGTCAGTGGGATATTGGGGATGAGATGCTGCGTGTGGGTTATGTCCCCCCTGAGCAGGGACTGGGGGGTGTGACAAGCATTGCTGGTCCTCCCGGATGAGGGTGAACTGCTTTAATCCCATCAGATCTTCTGTGATCCCAGGGCTTTGGGAGAAGAGGCACAGCTGAGCTTGTTTTGGGTGGTCTGGGGGAGCTGATCCTGCCTGGGGAAGGGGTGAGGGAGCAGCCCTCAGCTGCAAGAGCACAGATAACATCCCATATCTGGCAGGAAGCTGGGGGCAGCAACCCCCAAAAGCCCATGGGGTTACAGCGAGCGATGGGTTAACGGGGACCCCCGGTTGCAAGAATTTAAGGAAACAAAAACAAGTGGATTTTGGGGTGCTGGGGGATGTGGCGGGGAGGGATGCACCAGCTGCTTTTTGGTGGGCTTTTCCCCATACTGGGAGAAAAGTTGGCTGCTGCCACTCCCAGCTTTTTGGCGTTGGCTGCCGCAGGCTGGCTGCTGGTAAATGATTGCCCGGCCGTCGGCCGAGGTGGGGACGGAGGTTGGTGCTGGCTTTGAACACAAACAAGTGCCTGGGACCGGTGCACCAGCGGCCATCCTGCTCCAGTACCTGGCAGCATTCGGCAACTGCTGGACTTTTTTGGGCAAGGTGAGGTTGTGCGACGCAACTCAACGGGCTGGGTTATTATTTCTTATTTAATTTCTTATTTCTTATTTAAGCTTCTGGCCCCCCTGTGGAGTCAGGACAGGGGAAACTGGGTTCGATGCTAGACAGGTCCCTGGCTGGGGTGGGGGATATGCTCCCTGGGATGTGTTGCCACCCCAAATTTGGCATTAGGGTGCTGCGGCAGGGGAGTTGGTGGCTTTGGGGTGAGCTGGGTGGTGCCGCGGCAGCACATGGACTTTGGTCTGTGCCGGGGGCCAGTTGCAGTCTTGACTGCGCAGGGTGGGGGGAGCGGTGACAAATCCCAGCTTTGAAATTAAATTGGGCTAAACCTTGTGAATTTTAGTGGGTTTGGGCTCACAGGGAAGTTGACCGAGCCCAAGGTGCCTTTCACCCCCACCGGTTTTCCCCAGCCAAGGCAAACATGAGCTCAGTGCCAAGGTATTTGCGATGGCTGCTCTGTGCCCATGTTTCGGAGGCGGGGGCAAAGGGGTGGCACCAACAGGGCCCGGCACCTATGAGGAATGGCCTTGCCAAGCCGTATCTTCGCTGTTTTCTCCTTGCCTTTCTAGTACAATGGCTAAAATCCTTCGTTGCCGGATGGATGCGAGAGCCCCCGAGCCCTCCCTTTTGCTTACTAAAGCGGGCAAGAAGTGGTGTTTAAGCTGAGGTCAAGCTTTCTCACAGCCTGGCTGCAAACTTGACGGAGCTGGATCTGAGGGATGGAGAGACTGTGACCAGCTGGATTAGTCTGGGAAAGCAGTTTGGGACCCTCTGGACAGAGGGCCAGGAAATTTCCTATATATATTCCTCCTCCAGGGGCTTTCAGTCAAGCCTTATGCTAGAAAAAAAAGCGTTACGTCGGGAAAAGACATACATCTTTGTTTACACAGTGTTTAAAAACACCATAAACTCAAATATTTGAGTTCTTTACAGTTTGTGCGTAACTTTTCTTTTTAAGACCGTGTCAGTTGTTGAGCTGCTAGAAGAGTTGGATGAGCCTGGGATAACCAGTGTTACTTTAACACAGAAGTAACTGCTGGGAGGGAGTCAGACTGGGCCCCACTGTTGGGCTGAGCATCCCTGGGAGCCTGGTAGGCATTTGGGCCTGACTCCCCTTCCCATATCCCACCTTTGGTCACATTTTTATGCAGAAAGAGGCTTTATTTTAATATCTTAATCCCTCTCTGATAAATTGAGATGGAGGTAAATAGATTAAAATGTGCATTATCTGCACCTTCTCTCAATATCTGTTGCAAGGATGGGCAGACAGCAGTTTCTCCACCTTTTCCAACATTGTTTGGAAAATCCCCCGGGTGCCACGCTGCCAAATTGTTTGAGAAATCACAGTGAAATCCAGCAAACCCATTAAAAGTCTTGCACTCACAGCCGAAATAACCTGGGCATCATCTTCTGGGCAACATGCAGGCACACAAACCCCATCGTTTCCCACCACGGGACAATTCGGACCAGCTCTCCAGACATGAGTAAAAAAGAAAAAGAAGTTGGTTGAGTGTTTTGTTGTGGTTTTTTAGATGAACATCAGTGTTTTAATACTATCAACAAAAACGCAATCTCTGCAGGGAGAACTGCAGAGGTGGATAGAGGGCAGCAGTGAGTAACTGCTTGGTTTAGGATGCACCTTACGGGATGCTGGCATTAGAGATGATTTAATGTTGCTACCCTCAAAAGTGTCTCATATTCCTCATTAGCAGCTTGGGATGGAAACCCGGCTTCTTTGCTCCCTGCAGGCAGTCCGTCCTGTGATGACCCAGCGCGCCTGAGGCCGGGCAACTGTGGGTATGGAGCTGAAGGTCTGGGTGGACGGGATCCAAAGGGTCGTCTGCGGCGTCTCGGAGCAAACCACCTGCCAAGAAGTGGTCATCGCTTTGGCACGGGCCATTGGTGAGCCACCTCCATCTGCTGGGGGATGCCCCTTTGTGGGTGGAGGCATCTGCAGGGAGTGGGAAGAGCTTGTGTGGATGGGGGTCCTGCTCTGGGGTGGTGGGGATGTCAGCAGGTGCTGCCCGTGGGACAGCATCCTTGGCACACCACTGCTGGCCATGGCTTTCCCCATCTGACGTGCTTGCCTCCTCCCGGCAGGTCAGACGGGCCGCTACGTGCTGGTGCAGAAGCTGCGGGAGAAGGAACGGCAGCTGCTGCCGCTGGAATGCCCTTTGGAGTCGCTGGCGAAGTGTGGGCAGTATGCCAACGATGTGCAGTTCATCCTGCGGCGGACAGGCCCCAGCGTGGCTGAGCGGCCCTCCTCGGAGGGTGCTCCCCCGGCCCCTGAGAGGACGTTCATCCGGGCCAGCTTGCCCATCAAGGCCAGGCCTGCTGGCACAGATGCATCCCGTTCCCGGGAGCCAAAAAAATCCATGACCTTCAACTTGGGCCCTATGGGCTCCAGCGACACGTTCGCCATGAGCTGCTGGAGACATCAAGCGCGGGAAGGGATGGACTTGGAGGGTGGTGGGATTGTCCAGCCCTCCAAGGAGGAGCTGTTTAGGAGGGTGCTGCGGCAGCAGGAGCAGCTGCACTCCTTGGAGGCGCATGGGGACACCCTGGAGATGGACCTACGGCTCTGGGAGCGCGGCCGGCTCATCGGCCAGGAGGATGAGATCCTCTACCTGGAACACCTGGTGCGGAGGAACGAGACAGAGCTGGGTGAGGAGGAGTTTTGGCAGAGCGAGCTCCGGCTGGAGAAGGAGTGTGAGCGGGAGCGACAGGAGCGGGTGAGGAGTCTGAGGGCCAGCCTGGAGGAGTACACGCAGAGGATCTATGAGCTGAGTGCCCGGACCGAAGCCCTGCAGGAGGAGATCCAGTGGGAGATGGCCGAGAGGGCCAAGAGGGGGAAGGAGACACCCATGCCCAGCCCCACCGACCTGGAGGACATGGCTGCCAAGATGAAAAGGGACCTGGAGGCCAAGGTCAAACAAGGCACCCAGCTGGAGAGCAACCTGGCCAGCGTGGAGAAGGCCCTGGAGGAAGCTGAAAGAAACCTGCAGGTAGGTAGGACCAGGTTGACTGGGTCCATGGGATGGTGGGACCTTTGGAAGGGGATGGGACCAGCTTTCTAGCAGCATGGGACCCCTGGGTGGAGTGGGGTTGGTCCTGTCCCACCTGGCCAGTGAGCGTGAGGCTGGATGCAAGGAGGTGGCTGTGAGCGCTGTCAGGAGGACAACACCACACTTACCCAGCCAGTGCAGGGTCTTGCACCCACTGCTTTTTGTGCAAGCCATCTGTGGGCTGGGGCTCCTGCTGGCTGGCGCACAGGGAGCAGAGCATCACCCCACTCTGGCACAGGCAGTCGTGCTGGAGCAAGTGGTCCATGGCATTGTCATCTTGGATAAAGGAGCTGCGGAAGGGAATAGCATGGGTCCCCATGGTGCCTACGCACAAAGCCTTTTGCCCATGCAAGCTGTGCAGGGGCTTGGGCTCATCACAGGGAGCTGCACTCTGTGGCGATGGCAGCTGTGGGACTAAGATGTGATGCCCCCCAACTCACATCCCGGCCCCCGCAGCATCGGGGGTCCAGGCACTGTGTGATGCCTGCCCTCCACCCACCGGGTGCCCTTCAGGGGAGCAAAAGGGAGCAGGATTTCCCCAGCCAGGCGGTGGTAGCTGCCCTTCCCCAGGGCAGCCATGCTTCCAGCATCTTGTCTTGAGCATCTGGCGTCTTCCAGTGCCGCCATTTGACGGCTGCTCGCACCCTCTTGTGGAGATGCAGCAAAGCAGGGATATTCCCAATACAATGCTTTCCTTGTCCCCACCACCTGGGCACCCCCCCTTCCCATAGGCCCTCGGAGAGGGGCGGCCAGGCCGCGGTACCCCCGAGGTCCCCTCCACCAGGGTGAGCCCCAGCCGGGGGAGCAGCCCCAGGGGGTATGCCAGCTGGTTTTGGGGCATGAGGGGGGGACAGGCGGCTCATCCTGTCCCTCCCCCTCGGTGTGTGTTTTGCAGGCCCAGACCCAAGAGCTGGAGGAGTTAAATAAGGAGCTGAGGCAGTGTAATTTGCAGCAGTTTATTCAGCAGACGGGGGCCACGTTGACCGTCCTGCAGGCCAGGTCTGAGGAGGATGCCCAGCCGGAGCCGAGCCCGCGCGAGCTGCCAGCCTGCCGGAGAAACGGAGGTCAGCATGCTGCCGCTGGCTCGGCCGCAGGGGCTGCTCCGCGGGACCCCTGCCCGCTCCCTGCATCCCCTCCAAGGGGGTCAGCCCCAAAGCTGGCCAGTTCTGCCCCGGGTGCTGAGGTTAGGTGGCAGGGATGGGGTTTTGGTGCCGGCATGGCGGTTGCTCACCTCCCCTGGGGGGGCGTTCTCTGAGGTTTGTCAGCCCCAGGGCTCCTTCTTCTTCCTCACTAAAGCCTTGGGGCTGCTCACAGTCATGCTCAGAGGTCAGATGCTGCGTTGCTGCTTTTGGGGCCAGGGCGGCTGCAGGGAGCTTTCCTTCACGGTGTTGCTGCATGCCACCGTGGCGGTGGTGGCAAAAAGCAGGTAGCTGAGGGCCAGCATCAGCCCCCGGGGGCTGTGGGTCAGTGGGGACAGGCTCTGGCCACCCACGACCTCTTTGTGTTTGGCAAGGGAAGGGCAAGCGTGGTGCCCAGGGCTGCGTCCGCATCCTCGCAGGAAGGCGAGGAGGTAACGGGGGGGCTTTCATGGATGAAAGAAAACAGGGATCCAGTTGTTTCTCCTCTGGAGCACCTGGAGAGGGAGATGTGGCTGCCCCACAGCAATGCTGCGGCTCTGCCTGGTGAGCACAGGAGGCAGGACCCCTGCCTGAGCCAGGCATTTTTCCCCATCCCTTAGGTTTTCTTCCCACCACTGGCACCGACTCACCTCCCCGGGCCAGCACCAAGCAGCTCCTCAGCCATCCCAGGACCCTGCCAGAGCCCCTGGTGTCCAGCCTGAACTCCGAGGGTACGTACATCCTGACAGGCCCCCCCGGGAGTGTGAGCTGGGCTAGGGAGGATGCGCGGGGAGAGGCTTTTGCTGCCCAAAACGGGCTGCAGAGAGCGAGCGTGTGCTGGGAGCAGGCGGCCAGAGCTATTTATAGATGCCATTAGGAAGAGCAAAGCTTACACCCGGGCAGCCTCCACTCTGCTGCCAGGGGCTCACACGCTGGCAGTCTGGCTCTGTGCCCTGCCGGGAGCTGTGGAGGATGCTCCTCGTCCCCTCTCCTGCTGCCCCACATCCCCCGGGGCTAACACCGTGCTGGGGTTAAGATGGGGCAGATTTGGCTCCAGTCTTTGACAAGAGTCACTTTTGCTCTGTCTTGGGACCAGTTTACCCCAAAACCCTTTCCACCTCCCGTGAGCCTTTTTCAACCTTGCACCATGTTTTTGGGTGCAGCAGAAGCAAGCCATGGTGTTACTGCCCACTGGCAATCCTGCCTGCAACCCATTCCCTCAGCAAACCCTACTGCTGTCCTCCTCATGGCCCAAAATGTCCATCCCCATCTGCATAGTCTGTGTGTCCGTCTCCCAGACCGGGCTTTGTGCTTGCATACATCCCATTTTCCATTCCCCTTGTCTTTTCATGGGCGCTTAACTGCTGTGGTGGGGTCAGTCAGGTTGTTTTTGTCTTGTCTTGCAGTGGTATCAACCAGGCAGAGCATCTGGAGGTAGAAGGGCCTGGCCAGTGGAGGATCAATTGCGTTGCAAATGTAACTGTACAAATACACCATATATTATATATATATATTTATATATATACTTATATATTGATATATATTTATATATATATTTATATATATATAACTTTTTTTTACTGCTTTATATCGTGAATGGATGTGGACGGCCAGACAGAGTATTTTTACAGACTGTAAAATAAAACCAGAGACCAACGACACAAACCAGCCCTCTTCCCCTGCAGATGGAAGCGACCCCCTTCTATTTTTTTAAAGTGCTTTCTACATTCGTCAGGAAACAGCGGCGCTCCTGTTCCTCACAGCCTCCTCAAAAGACCCGTCGTGCGTTCGGAAAACACCTTGCTCCTTCAACTAGGAGAGCGAAGCTATCGTGGAGACCTGTCTGGAGGCTCGCCTGGATGGAGCAAGTTAATGGGGTTTACAGCATCTACTGGTTTTACAGCATTTACTGCAGCAAGCGTGGCCATGGCAGCCTCTTCGCTGGCTGCAGGGGGGCACAGGAGCAGCTTTAAGACAAATTTGTGCCCCCCTCTTCTTTTATTATTATAAGAAACCTGTGGTAGCAACCCCCTTTCCACGGTGCCATGGACCAGGCTTCAAGGGAGCAGGGAACACACAGCGGGGACTTGTTCTTCTTCTTAAATCCACTCAATTTTTTCAACTTGATTTTTAAAATGAAACATCGCAGAACACGCCCTTCCCCGCTGGCAGCGCGGGTGGGGAGCGGGACTGAAACACTCTTGGTTACATTTCACTGACTTTTGGGGTTTTGTTTTTTCATTTGATGGCCAGTAGTTGCTCTTGTTTTTTGTTCATCTGTCCCAATGGGTCGCCTTGTATTTTAATTCCGAAGCCAAAATGGTTTGGGATGGGGATGGGTTTGTCCAGGAGGTCCCCGAGCCCGTTTTCAACGTTGTATGCAAAAAAAACCCCCGTGACTCAGGCACAGTGTTCGCCACAAACCCCTGCTTTACATTACGAACGTAATCCTGTGTGCCGCGGTTTCAATTTTCAATAAATCTTTGGGAAAGGATTTGAGCGAAGTGAGCGTGCTGTGGTGGCCCATGGCGAGCCGTCCCCACTGGCTCCTGGTCCGGTGCCCGACAGGCACATCTCGAGTGGTTTGCACACCCTATGGTTGCCTCTTTCCAAGCCATCTCTTCCCGTTTCCCAAATTAAAGCTGTAAGTATTTTATGACCGAATGCATCTTACGCACACGCTGCTCTTTTTTATTTTTCCTTTTTTGCCTTTTTTTTTTTTTTTTTTTTAATCACAAAGTGCTTTACAACCAGCGGCTGAAGGTTGTCTCTGGTGAGAGGGCGGCCGTCTCCAAGATGAAACATGGCAGCGCTTTAATAATGCACAGCAGCGGTTCGGAGCATTTTAGGACAGGAGGCAAAGAGGATGGCGCGTGGCTGCAGATAGGAGCAGGTAAGGGTGGAGGGACACCTCACGTTTGCCTTCAAGCCCATCCGTCTGCACCTGGATAACTGCAGGAATGTCAGCTCTTGCTCTCCATCAGCATCTCCCCCGAGGCTCTGGTCCATGGGGACGTGCCCCTCAAAGCTGATTTTTGAGGTGCCACCACAGCTCTGCAGGTAGATCACGTGATGCTGAAGGATGAAGAGCCGTCTTTTTTGAATCGGAGGTTGGGTGGTTTTGGGTATTTCGGTTCTGTTTGGGGTTCTCTCCCCCCTTAAATTACGTATCTCGGGGGAAAATGAGTTAAAAATGTTTGCTGCGTGCAGCCGCATCAAGGAATTTTTCCCGTTTGCTTGCTTTTTGGACTCCTTGCGCTCATTTTCTGGACTCTTGCTTTTAAAATGAGGCTACGCCTTGCTAAGAGAAGCAGAGGGTGATGGAGGTTGTGAAGAGCATTTCAGTGCTGATAGGGGAAAAATCACCCCAAAAGCAGGTTTAGAAAACCTGCTTGCTTTGGATATGGCCAGCTTTTGGGATGGTACGTGAAGTCCTCCACGTGCCCTGAAAAACTGACTTCCGCGGGTTAAAAATCTGATCTTTCAGTTTTGGGGCTACACTTGTAGCTTTGCCTTCTGAAAAAAAAAAAAAAAAAGAATAAAAAGGAAAAAAGGTCATCACTTACAGCACCTCCCAGTGGGAAAACTGGGGTAGAAAATTAATTTGAATCTCTGATTTTGCATGGGATTTTTGCCCTGCGCTTCTGATTATTATTTTTGCGAGATATTTCTATTCCGCCATGATCTGACAGGCCAAACCAGTATCAATCTTTCTTGTGGAAAAATAAAAGGGTTTAAAAAATAGGTATCATGGAAGATTTTGGCCCTGCAGGTGATGCCCCTTGGCTGGGATGCAGGATTTGGAACTGCAGCGTGGGAAGAGGGACAGTGTAACTCAGCCGTGTCCCCCACCAGGGTCTGAGAATCAGGCGTGGGGTTAGGGAGGGCACCATGGCTGGGGACTAACTCTCTTTTTTTCAGCTCAAAGCCTGGTATTTCGTAGATTTTTTTCATTTTGTGTCCCATAAACCATCACCCAGCTGCTGCAAAGGCAGCGGTGTTTGTAAGGTAATAAATTACTTTCATTAACAACTACTTTGATTAACATGGTGCACACTGCGGTGGGGGAGTCACATTAATCAAAAGTCTTTTATTACCTTAGGAAACTCCCCACCCGCGGGTGACCTATATTCCTCATGGCGCGGCAAGCGTGTGGGTCCCCGCACGTTATTTAACCGAGCGAGGCTTGATACCTGCTCTGGCTCCCCCGCCTTTCACTTTTATCTGCTCTAAAGGCTGTGTCAATAATACATTTCTGCCATTGAATATTTTATTGATGGTTTGACTCTTTTGCTGCTCGCAATTCCCATTTCAAGGCTGCGTGATTGTTCCTAATTAAAATTTTATGCCCTGGGAGAAGCCTTCTTGCTACAGTGGAGATGATGCTGTCCTTTTCTAGGCCACTATAGAGCAGTGGGAAGGAATTACTCATTGTTATGAGATTAAAACAAAGCAAATAAATTATTGTTTTTTCTCTTAAAACCAAAAGCGCTGTGTACGGCATGTACTGGAGAGGGAGCAGCTAGCTTGCAGGCGAGGCAGGGATCCAAGTGTACCGGGTGACTCGAGGATGCTGTGCCTGGGTGAGCGTGGAGTTGTGTCCCTGCATCCCTTGGGCACCACAGGGCAGCTTCTTCTTTGCTGGTGGGAATGGGCTTCAGGGCTTCTCCCTCCTCAGATAGTTCTCACCACCAGCTCCAGTCTTACCCAAAAATCATGCAGCAGAGGATATGCCCATTTTTCACTGGCAAACAGTCCCAGCTTTTTTTTTTCTTTAATAAAATAAATCTACAAGCTACCTGCAGGCTCTGTCAGCACAAGGCACCATTCAGGAGAGTAATTCAGCCACCTCCAGCCTCCCTGGGGCTCTTCTCTCTGCACTACCTGATTTTATTTTAAAAATTGCATAAGAAAGGTGGCTCCAAGCTCCTTCCCCATCTACCCTGGACAGTGTCAGCTCGCCACGCCAGGCATCCTCTGCAGATGGTGGTCAGGGTGCCAGCCCTGCCCCAGGCCAGTAGAGTTTCTGAAGGGTAGCACAGCTGCAGACACTCGAAACATCCCCAATTCATGGATTTGTATGAATTCCTCCGTTTTTGGGTTTGGTTATTCCCCCCCTCCCTAAATTTTATCTAGAATGCTAGAAGCATTTCTGCTGCCTCCCTACCCCTGGATTTGGCAAGCAGCTTTTAAAGCACACGCTCCAGCACCACTTACATAAGGAAAGGTGTGAATGACTGGAGGAAAAACTGCCTGTTGGTTTTGCTCCCCGAGCGGTGTACAGATGCTCTGCTGCTTGCTCCTGGGCACACAGCTCCTACGAGCACAGTTTGCTGCAGCTGGGGAGGAGAAACTATTTGAACTGGCATGCGTGTCCATGCAGGGAGTGTTATCTCCTCTCCCTACAATGATTTTCTTTTCTCTGTCTCAGGGTAAAGACTGAGTGCATTCTACCTTGCCCTGGGAAAGAAAAAAAATCGTAAAGCGCTAGAGGAGGCTGGGAAATTTTCTTGTTTATGGATGAGCAAGTTTCTCTCCCAACGGAACCTCCTGCCAGCAGCTTTTTTTTTAAGGATGTATTATATAAGTCCCTGCTTGCCTTTAACTAACTGACTTCCTCTTAAACAATTTATGTACTCCTCCTGTCCCTCACTGGCCAGCTTGCTCCTTCGCGAGGCTCACCACATCAGACCTGCCACTGGTACACGTTATAGCCAGAACACGACAGGCACTTCCTAGCACGGTACTTGAAGCGTTAGGACTGCTTGCCTCCCTCTGTGAAGTGCTGAAACAAGAGAACAAAACCTTTGAGGAGCACAGTGTCCCTTCATCTTAATGAATGTGACATTCAGCATCTTGCCCTCCTGTAAGGCACTCTGCTTCTCCCCAAAAATACTACAGCATCAGTTCTCAGAGAGCTTTTAGCACCTGACTGTTCTTGTTATCATGCAGAGTATCACCTTAGGAATCTTCATTAGCTACTGAAAAATGTTAAATTAAAAGGGCATCTTAGCCCTGATATATTTTCTCATCGTTTGGGAGAACCCTGGGGCTTTTGCGCTAGGGCAGGGGTGAAGACACTGATGCTGGAGCTTCTACTTGAGGGACAACCAGGTCACACCTCTCCACTCTCCTTTTCAAGCCACCTTGCCCGGCTACAGAGGCAAAATAAGAGATGGGGCATGTGATGCACATCAGACAGGCACAGCCTCCCTCTTCAGCCGGTGTGGCGCCCTGGATTACAGTAATAAGCACCCAAACACAGGTTTTGCACTATTTATTGAAGACAGCAGGTTAGTTTTGAATCATGGCACAAGAATGTTAAAAACAGGAATCGAGCTCTATGCTCCCCACCCCCTGCTTACTGGAGAGAGACACACAAAAGGAAAAACAAACAAACTTGACTTCAACCTTTGCTTAATGAACAGGATGGTTCCGTGGGTAGTGGGAAGTCTGGAGCGTTCATACCACGGTGCTGCTTATGGGAACTCGGACAAGTCTTGCCAGGTGACCTGCAGAGCTGCTTCTGCCAGTGGCACCTCCAGGTCATCGGGCAACACAGTCCCAAACGCTATTTCTTCAAAGAGAAACGCCTTAATTTTCATGTATGGGTTTGTTATGTGCATAGTAACCTAGCAAATGGGGTAGCAGGGGACTGCTGGGCTTCAGTTTCACCTCGCAGGTGTATTTTCACCAGGTTTCCCCCTCTCCCTGCTCTCCATGTAGCCACTGCGTGCTCCCGCCTGCTTGGGACCAGCAGTGTGAACATGCTGGAGGTGCAGCTAGGGAGCAGGAAAGCCTTCAGGGGCTGAGAAAGCTGTGAATTTGTTCCCCCGCCCCATCAAAAAAGGCCCATTTGACTTCTGAACAAGCATAAAAGCAGCTTTGGTAAATTCGGGCATTTTTCCTCTCTTTCCTGCATGTCTGAGCACCCTGGACTCATCCAGTCTGCACAGGAGCTGACTTTTCTTTCCGAAGAGCAGATGCTCCTCCAGGACCCAGAGGGTGAAACAAGTGAGCGCAGGTAGGAGAGATGGGGACAGGCAAAATTTCTTTGTGAGGGTCTTTATCTGTGCAGAGGAATTTTCCCTGCCTTCCATACAATTGACTACTTCCTGACCAGCGCACTGCCGATTCCTTTGGATCAAGCCTTTACAACAGTCCAGGGCAACACGTGAGCAGCCCAAGCAAGGGGGGAGAATACCTGAGCCCTTTCAGGGAACCTCGGCAGGCTGCAGTGATTGCTAGTGGGTCATTATGAGCTTAAGCTGCTGATAAGGCTGCACTGCACTTCAAAAAAAAAAGACACTTTTCAACTACACAGCTTCTTCACCAGCCCAAAAATTGCAGGAGAGAACTTTGTAGAAGCAATCTGCTTCGTCACTTCCTCAGTTTCTAGTGACAGCCACCCTGGGCAACTGGAGAAGTCCCTGCCTGGCTTGCCTTTCTGCTCCTCCGGGCCATGAAGTCACAGCCCTCTGCGTGACATCACAGCACAACCGTGCAAGGCAGCACTGCCAGCGCTGGCATGAGAAGCGGACAGCAGCGAGCAAAGGTAAGCGGCAGGATGGGAAACAGAACGGCTACTAAAAAGGAAAGCGAGGCTCGTTTCTGCTTTTCGTTTAACAGAGTCTCTCTTTAAAGGTGACTCATGCAGGGCAATACCAGGCACGGTTTCTTCTGTTAACACACCCTTGGCAATAGCAGTTCAGTTAGTCACTGACTGGGTATCAAGACGTCACCAGCTGGGACGAAGCTTCTCTTTAACTTGGTATGGAGTCCACTAGCGCTTAGTTACTTTGCAAGAGCAGGACAGACCCACACCATCCCTCCTGTCCAAGTTTCCCACCAACTCTTTTGCGCCTGCACATCACCACGGCCCCCTCCCCGCATCTCCGCTCCCACCGGACGCGCCGAGCTCCACTGCAAGAGGCGTCCAACCTTTTCAGGGCAATACTGACTGCGTGTCGGTGGTCCACCGGGGCCTGGGGATGGGAAGCTGCTGGAGGCAGGACAGCGAGGCTGGATGGGGTCCGAGTGCTTTGCACGCCGGAGCCCCTCACCCGGGTGTCAGGGAGGGGATGCAGGCATCGTGGCGTCGAGGTGCGGGTCCACGGAGGCGAGGCACGGCGGCCGCACAGCGATGTCCGAGGAGCAGGTTAGCCGCTGTCACACGCACAGTGGAGTCGCCGAGAGCACAATGTGCGTTAGTCAGTGGCTCACCTGCTCCTGGAGGGTGACGGGGGGCGGCGGGGCCCACCTGTAGCACAGGAGACACCGGGCAGCGTAAAGGATAGGGCGGGGAACGAGGCGGGGGGGGGGGGGGAGGGGTCGCGCCCTGCCCGGGCTCCGCGGAGCGCCCCAGCGGTTCCACCCCCGGGACAGGTTCCCTCGTACCGTGCAGGGGTCGGCGGCACCCCGCCGTTCCCGCGGTGGGGAAGGTCTCTTCCCGTCACGGCCGCCGCTCACCTGCGCTCCCTCCGCTCCGCGCTCCCCCCGCCGCCGCCGCCGCCGCCAACTTCTCGGTCTGCCCCGGCCCGGCCCACGCCGCGCGCCGCGGCCCCCGGCCACTCCCACTCTGCCTCTCCCACCAATAGCGACGCCGCCCGCCTGGCCGCAGGCCCCGCCCCCGCACCGTAGCGTCCAATGGTGACTCCGTTACCGCCCGCCGGCAGCGGCGGCGGGGCGGGACAGGGCGGGCGGTGCGGCACCCCCCCCCGCACCCCCCCGTCAGTGACAGCGGCCGGCGCGGCGCGTTCGCTTTTGCACGTCGCTGCTGCGGGGAGGAACCATTTGTACCTGTTGAACTGCCGCCCGCCTCCCGTTCACCCCGCCCCGCCGACCCCCTCCCCGCCCTCGCCGCTTCCCCTCACGCCGACAGCCGCAAGCGGCACCCCTCTACCCCGCCGCCGCCCAGGGGGGGCCCCTTCCACCCCCCCCGGCGCCCCGTTGCCCCCCCTCCGGTCCCCCTTCCCCTCTGTCCCCTTCCCACCCCCGCCGCAGCCCGGCCCATGGTACGGTCCGCCGGGGCCGTGCCATCAGGGCAGTGTCGGGGCGCACGTAGGCGGCGGGGGGGGGGCGGGGGGGGCGCCGCCTTTCCTATCAGTGTATTAAATTCTACATTAATGTATTTTTTTCTTAATATATTTTCCCTCGTTCCCCATGGTTTGGGCGTGTGAAAAACCCGCGTGAGGTGCCGCGGGGGCGAAGGCAGTTCCTCGCACCAAGGGGGTCTCTCAGCCTGGAAGGGTCCCACTGCGCCCCAGAACGGTGTCCTCAAGGGGTACGGGTCCAGACACCCCGGGATTCTGCTTCTGGTAGCCTCCCCCTGAAATAGGACGGGCAGCTGAAGGCCGCCTGGGTGTTCTCAGCATGGCTGCACACCATACTGGGAGAGCTCGCTCTCGCCCATCGAGCTACAAGCCAGCAGCCAAGCAAACAAGCTGAAAATTTTAGGGTGCCTCAATGAGGATTTGCTAAGCGCCCGAGAGAGTGCTTATGGATGTCACGCTGTCCCACGGAAATAGAGCCTTGTTTGGAGACACGCAGTGAGGCATCGAGCTGGCAGGCTGGCTCTCATCTGCCCAAAGCCGCAGGCCTTCCGTCAAACAGACCAGAAACCAGAGCACATCTGGGGGAGCGGGCACGGTTGGTGGGCCCCCGGCTTCATCCGTACTGCTGATGTTCAGGGAAAAATCCTTCGGGTGCGAACATGACACCACATCTCTGCCGAGCTAATGCCGTGCTGTCTAGCGAAGGACACGAGCTCAGCATCCCTTGTGAAAACTTCCCTGGCACGGCTCTGACAGGTGTTTGGCAGTCTGGTGCTCTTCCTGCAAGATGGGGTGCAAGATTTGGAAGCAAAACCCAGCGTGGACTCCCCGGTAGCTGGTAGCGATTCCCCATGGAAAGGATTTCCCTATGTGTTTTGCTGGAGCGCTCGTGGTTCTGCTCTCCTGTGCCAGTGGGGAGGGGGGACGGGGGGACAGCCCCTCTTCTGCGTGACGGCCCACACAATGACAGCCTCTGTTGTCGTTTTGCGTGCATCCTATGTGGGGTTTTTTGTTGTCACCCAGCTGTAGGGAGAAAGTCACGTATTTTACATTTTCCCCAGCGCAGGGCTCGCGCCTTGACTGAAACGATACCGGCTGTAGACCACGCTTGCCCCTGTGCCCTGCGGCGTGAGCTAACACAGAAAGCAAGGCATGGCCATGGAAAATACTTGCTTTGTTTAAAAACGGGTATTTTGTGTGGAGTAACGTGGCTGGGTACTGCCCCGACACCTCCCTGCCGTCACTGCAGCTTCTGCGGAGCTGCTCCACGGGGCACGTGTGCCACCGGCTGCCGTGCTCCACCAAGCCCCTTGCCTCTTCTTCCAGGCGGTGCCTTAAATTTCAGGTTTTAGTTAAAAACAAGTCAAGTCCTTCCTCGCGCTAGCGTAAGCGCTGAGGGAAGGAGTGTGTTTTGAGGCGGTGCTGGCACAGCTGGCTGCCTGCAGTCAAGCGCTGCATGTTGCTCGGAGCTCCCTGGGCGCCCTATTAAACCATCCAGCATGGAGTGGAGTGAGGAGGTGCCAGACAGGTGGCACAGCAGGCAGTGGTCCTGCGGTGGGCAAAGCGCTCGCCAGCAGACCAAGCGAAGGGCATGACAGGCACTTGTTCTGGAGGTGCCATCTTCTGTGTCCTTAAACAAATGGTGACATTCTCTGCCCCCCCCAGTTCAGAGGATGGTCTGCCATTCCCCTGGTGAGGCTCCGGGCCTGGGGGCTCTGCAGCAACATTGGCGGGTGCTGTTTGCCCTCAGCCCCTACTCCAGCACCGAGCGAACTCGTGGCACAGCCCTTAATCTCCAGGATGAAATTTGCTGCTGACACGGCCGGTGCTGCCCTGGGGAGAGCCCCAGCTTGTCCAGCCCTACAGCTCTGCCCTTTGTTCTCAGCCGGCTTTCAGTCCCCGCAGAACTGCCAGAGCTGTGATGTGTGCGGTGACAGGGAACCGTGTTCGCTGGTGCCGGGAGAACGCTGCAGGCTGCGCACCCGCTGCTGGCCCTCCTTGCCCGCCTTGGTGCAGCAGGGACGGTGCCCGTAGGCTGGTTGAGGAAGCCAAAGCGGGAATGTGCTCCCAGATGGGAGCCGGCAAACGCTGTATCAATTAATGTGCAATTAAAGAGTTGCCCCCTAAAACCACAGGTATTAAACACGAGGTGCTTGGTGTTTACTGGCTGCGGCTTTACTGGGGTTTTCACCCCCAGCCATCCTGCCTTGCCCCTCTCCCAAAGGCCCGAGCAGCAAGGCTGGCGCAGGTTTTGCTCCCATCTTTACTTGGAAGGAAACGACTGTGTTTTCTACCGCCAGCTCCCATCTAATTCCTGACAATGATCCGAGTGTCTGTGTTAGCGCTCGGTCACGTCTGCCTGCGAGCGGAGGCCGGGCTGTGCTCCCCGCCCTGGCGGTCAGGCTGATGGAGAGAGGGGAAGAACAACCCTTCCTCCTTGACGTGCGTGGGATCACTCGGAGGAACGGGAACATTTAGTTTGGGATCAGCCACACGTAGTTAGAGGGGGGAAAAAAAACGAGCCGAGATTTGCGTCGCCCGAAGGAGGTACTTAAAGCTGGCGCGTGTCCTCGCAGATGGCTCGCTCTCCTTCTCGGAGCGCAGCCTGCCCTTCCGCACTGCTGCTCCCGGGAGCTGGGACAGCCCCAACCGCTACTGTCCGACAACAGCGGCCCAGCCTGCGGCCCCGTCGGCCACCACCACCCGGGCTAACGAGGCTAAGCTCCCTGAGGGCGTCGCACCTCTCCGGGGGTGTCGCTGGAGGTGGCCACGTCGGTCCAGGCCTCGCAGGCCTCGCCACCCGCACGGCTCGGCAGCCTCTGCGCCCCCCGCAAAGCTGGGGGACACCGGCCGAAGGGACAGCGAGCCCCCTGGGATGTCAGGGGGCACTCCCTGGGGATGTCAGGGGGCGATCCCTGGGGATGTCAACCCCCTGGGAATGTCAACCCCCTGGGGATGTCAGCCCTGCTTCTGTCGGGCAATCAGGGGCGCCATCCCCGCAGCTCACCCCCCGCGGGGATGCAGAGAGCTCCCCCCTCTCAGGTCGGTGCGGCCCCGCCATCCCGCGGCTCCGCGGTGGTACAGCCGGGCGCTCCCCTCCTCCAATGGCTCAGTTCCGCGGCTGTTCTACCCCCGCACCCCCCCGCACCCCGGGAATGGTTCATCCCGTCGTCTCGCGCCTATCCCCACCCCCCCACTCCCCCCTCGCGGCGGGCCAAGTGGTTCAGTCCGGCGACCGTTGTTACCGGCGCCGTAACCAGGAAACGCTTCACAATACATCCGGGGTGAGAGGGCGTCGGGCGGCAGCATCCATCGCGCCTGCCCGGCCCGGCTCGGCCCCTTCAGCGTCGGGACCTTCAATGCCCGTGAGTTCCTGCGGACGGAGGGGATGCTTGGGTGGAGGTGGCCGAGCCGGGCGGGTGGCGGCGGCCGAGCCGAGCGGGTGGCGGCGGCGCTCGCGGCGCGGTGGTGGTGGTTGTGGCGGCGGCGGCGGCGACAGCGAGCGTGAGCCACCGCTCCCTGGCGCGCGCCAGCTCCTTGACTGCCTCAGCCCTCGCAGCACTGTTTATTTAATTTTGTTCCTATACACGTATTTATTGATTTATTCCCTGAGTAATCTCTGGCGGCGGTTGCCTGTCCGGCTGTTGGAAGATGCGGCTGAGCGGGGCCGTGGGGGGGGGGGGGGGGGGGGGGGGAGTGGGGGGGCTGCTTCTGGCCCGACCTCCTCCCGGGGGTGTTTTCCGGGCTGTCCGGTACCGGGTTTCTTGTGGAAGCTGTCCTGTGGGGTATAAAGTAGTCGAGCAGCCGGTGACGGTGTCACTGCAGGCGGGAAGGACCTGTGCGGCAGCGGGTAGCGGCCCGGAGCGGTGGGGCAGGCAGCTTCCTTATATCTCCCTGAATAAAATCAAATGCTTTTGGTGTTGTGGCTCGTCTCCCCCTCCTACCCCCCCCCCGCCCCCCCCTGCCCCCCCCCAGCCATCCTCCGCCCCCCCCCCCCTTACCCCCCCCTTGCCCCCCCCAGCCCTCCTCCGCCCCCCCCCTTGCCCCCCCCAGCCCTCCTCCGCCCCCCCCCCCTTACCCCCCCCCGCCCCCCCCCGCCGTTGTTTGTGACGTAAGCATCGGTGCCTCTGGGGGAGCTGGGAGCTACTGCAGCC